>QUSF01000039.1:1089431-1115841 GCA_003676055.1 Chloebia gouldiae
GGGACTGCAAGAGAACAAGAGTTAAAGGAGTCAATCTGAAAGCAGGTGGGTTCAGATTACATACCAGGAGGAAATTCTTCTCTGTGGGGGTGGTAAGGCACCTCCTCAGTTAACCTTCCCCCTCTAATTTGAAGGTAGGTTGTTACTGGCTATGCTAGCCCATAGAGCACAAGGAAGGTGAGACATTCCCGTACTGCAAAATTTAACTTACAGAGCAAGCTGCATGAAGAAAGAGAAGTACAATTTACATTCTTCCAGAAAAGGAGGGAACCAAGAGACAGATGATTCAAGCGCAATCTTACTATTGCTTAAATCCCTGGTCACCAAATCATTTGCTTAAGGAAGCTTTCATTACAGTGCTCTAAAACATCATAAAAGTGAATTATTTCATGTAGCAGGAAAATGAGCTCAGCCTGGTGTCATTGTAGGCAAGAGCTACTTTGTGAGGCAGAAAGGATGGTGGGTCATTGCTGTGCTACACAGACACAGATTAGTAGAATAGTTAAGACTGGGAAAGACCTCTTAGATCAACAAGTCCAACCATTAACCGAGAACTGCCAGTTTCAGCACTTAAACATGACTCCTGACGCACCATATCTGCATCAAAAATTGATCAAAAACTTTGGGGACCGTGATTCCACCACATCCTTCGGCAGCCTGTTTCCATGCCTGACCACCCTTTCCTGACAAACACCAATTATTTAAATAAAAGGAAGAAACTAGTAGCGGTAAAGAGTACAAAATATCATGCAATAAAATGGACGTTGAGTAACTCAAAGAAGCTGTCTAAGCACAATAGCAATCGCAGCCTGAGGTGCAGCAAGTAAAAGCAGTGATAATTCTACAGAGCGAGCCAGATCTATTCAGGAGAGGCTCCCATTTATTTACCTGTGACAGAGGAACTGAACTTTAGGGCCAGGGAGAATTTTTTCCAACCCTCTGTTCCCCTGCAGTCTCCCTGACTTAAAAAAACAAAAGGTGTAAGTGCCCATTTGCAAAGGGGAAGTATCCTCCACTTGTGGGATGCTGCATTGTAAAAGAATGTTCTGCATGTGACCTTTAATCAGGCTTGTTAAATACCATTACAGTGAACATGACCCTTTAATATGAAGGCTTACTGGAACCCAGCATCTGTGTTTTTTTTCCTCCTAGCCACCTCCTACTAAGTTCTTTTTGGAAATGCACACTTATGTTCTCAGGTACCTGCCAGTAATCATAACCTGGCTTCCAATCTCATAAAAGAAAATGTTGCCATTATCAAGGGCTTTTGATAAGCTACAATATAAGAGGGCAAAGCAAATGGCAACAGAGCCAGAACAAGCACTTTTAGTGAATGACCTGTACTGCTGCTGTTAACATGACAACATTTTGTACCAGCTAGTGCATTACTGAAACTAGTCCAAGTTCCCCAGTTGTTCTGAGAGAAACTTAAGTAGGAAAGCAGTACTTTAGGCATACTGTGAAGAAGAAAAATGCTACACCCAGAAGTTTACAGCATGACAGGAAGGCCAGGGTTTTAAGTGTTGGCAGCCCATACTGTCCATCTGAAGGGCATGAAAGTGCAGGGTAGTGTACTTGGAGGAAAAACATAAAAAACAGAGATAGATCGTGCACAATCAGTTGAAGTCATGCCACTGTTTTCTTATAGCTCATAAATACCGTAAAAAGTATGCCAGATGTTTCTTGAAGATTCAACAGCTTTGTGAAACACCTACACACCCTGGTGTTTATTGGAGGTAATAGAGGGGGATGCTGAGGGGCTGCAGCTACACCCTGCTGTTGTGTGGGTCTGGAGCAGCTGCAGGTCTGTCCCAGTGCTTCTCCCCCTTGGCACGATTATCTCAGGGAAGTGCCTGGTGTGGGAGGCTGCTGGAAGGGGGTGTTGGAGTGCCCTGGAGTTCTGCCTGCCTCTGTGCACTGCCTCTGTGTGCTGTCAGTCCCCAGAGGCCTCATTTTGTCAGTGAGGAGTGGTTTTTGGTGGGCCGCCTGTGCAAGCTGCAGTGCAGCTGTAGGGACTAGCTGCTGGCCCTCTCCACGGCAATCCTGCTGTGCAGGAGGGCAGGCAAGCCAGCTACATACTCCTCATAATGGCTGCCCCCTCCCACTGAGTATGGCAGCTTCCCCAAAGACTGTTACAGGCGTCCCTCCCCAGCCCATCACCACATAAAGACAAAGCAGAATTTGTGCATGCAACAGGCCACATTGGCTGCCTTTTTGATATCTCCCAGGCAGACAGGGCACTGGGATCTACTGCTGCCTTTGCTGGCCCTACCAGGGGTGGCTGGCTCAGGCTGTCCTCCTTTACAGCAGCCACCTTTCCCCACAGCCTCCTTGACACTCAGTGCTTTGCCCTGACAAGAGAGACATGCAAACTGCTGGAACATGTCTGGCACGTGGACTTGTTCTCTGCCCACACAGGATGCATAGGTGGCAGAACAGGTAGTCAATGCATCAGAGTTGGCCTCCGCCCAGGTGACCAGGAAGATGGGACAATAGTTATCCAGCTCCATGGCCATGCTCTCCTCTCACTGCAGTGACCTGCAGGGAGCTGGTGATGAGTGGCTCTCTCCACTGCCTCACTGCCACTGCAGTAGTGGGTGTCACACTAGCAAGGGAAAAGGCACCACAGCCATTAGATGACCTGGAGAGGGGTGATGGAAATGCCCAGGTCCTTCAATAAGAAAAGCCTCACAGCCTCCCAGAGTGAGATGTCCCCTTCCAACTCACCTCTGCTACCGTGACTGCACCTCCTGGGTGTCCTGGAGGCTTGAATCTGGCAGGGAGTGGGGAAATCCTCCAGCACCTCTGGGACTGGGCATGGAGAGCTGCTACAAATGACTGTCCTCATTCAATGTCAGTACCAATGGCCTCATTCAGCATTCCAAACCTCACCAAAAGCTCAGCTGGAGTCTGGGACAGAGCTGGGTGAGAGGAATTTGGCACTGAACATAAGCAGCGAGGATGGCTAATATCAAGTTTGAGCTTCCCCTGATGCAGTTTTGCACCGTCCTTATGTGGTCTGTCGCTGGATCCCAGGGAGAAGAGATCAGCACTTCTTCTATGAAGCCAGGGAAAGGATGGAGGAGCACTTAAGGTCCTGCCTTTGCTAAGTGCCCAGACATGCTGCCCTCCCCCATGCCAGAGCTGCTAGGCCAAAATGAAGGTCCCTTTGGAGCCTGCATGCCTTGCATTTGTGCCCACTGGAGTCCATGCACAGACACTGTAGCTGCTGAAAAGCCGCAAGATCACAGGTGTCACCCTGACTTTTTAAGATTTTCTAAAGCCTTCTGAGTTTACATTCTTGTAACAAACTTTCTCACACACTTTCTGTAAATAACTTACTGGTTTTGCATTCCTTCATAGAGGCGGAGAAATTAATGGGTGTCATCACTTGGTTACGTCTGTACCTGGGACTAACCGATGCACAACTGTCTCCTCGGCATGCTTTGTTGAAAGGAGACTCTGATCTAAAGTCACCTCACACATTGACCCCTGAGGAGTGTCAGTGTCAGGCTGGAGGAGGTTCAGCAGGCTGCTCTGCCCACCAAGTTTATCACATTGATCTTTCCATTGATGTCACTGTGTTCGTTACCACTCTATTCGTTACCTCCAGATTCGCATCCCACAGGTATCATTGGCATGACAAATGGTCCGATCCCTTGCACATCTTGGAATGGGTTTTCCTGCCCCATCAGCTGCAGAAGACAGCGACTGCATTGGCTGAGTGGATTGCTTGCTTAATAATCAAATGCCAGCAACGTTTGCAATTGATGGGTGAGGATCCCAGAAAGATCATATTCCCGGTATCCTGGGAGGATTTTGACTGGAGCTTTGCACACTGTGTGTCCCTGCAGTGTGCTCTGGAAAACTTCTCAGAGCAGATCACTTATCATCTGCCCAACCACAAGCTACTGCAGGTGGTGAAATCCACACAAATTTTTTGCATCCCAAAAATAGTCAGAAACCCGTGCAAGGACCCACCGTCTTCACTGACGGGTCGGGGAAAACAGGAAAGGCCATTGTTACTTGGAGGGACGGATCTGAGTGGCAGGTTCTGGAAGGTCATGAGAATGGGTCGGCCCAATTGGTTGAACTGAGGGCTGCTGTCATGGCATTTGAGAAATTTTCCCAGGAACCTTTCAATTTGGTCACGGATTCTGCCTATGTGGCTGACATCGTGCAGCAGTTGGGTCACTCAGTTTTGAAGGAGGTCAGTAACCCTGCCTTGTTTCATTTACTGAAGATGTTGTGGTGTGCAATTCAGGCCCGGGTTCATCCATTTTACATTCTGCATGTGAGAAGTCACACCAATTTACCAGGGTTTGTAGCAGAAGGTAACGCGAGGGCTGACAAGTTGGCTAACCCAGTGTGGGCAGCACCTCAGCCTGATACACTCGCGCAGGCCAAGGCATCGCATGGGGTTTTCCATCAGAATGCACATACTCTGCAGAAGCAGTTTCAGCTGACGCCAACAGAGGCTCGTGGCATTGTTGAATCCTGTGACGACTGCCACGCACTTGCTCCGCCTCTCCCAGCAGAGGTAAACCCCAGAGGCCTTAGGACCTTGGAGCTTTGGCAGACTGATGTCAACCAGATTGCCGAGTTTGGCTGGCTCAAGTATGTGCATGTCACGGTGGACACGTTCTCCTCTGCGATGTGGGCTTCCGCTCACACTGGAGAAAAGATCCGGTTGTCCTTGCCCATTTTGCCGTTCTGGGCACACCTTCTGCTGTGAAAACTGACAATGGTCCTGCTTACACATCACAGCAGGTGCGGCAGTTCCTGCATTTGTGGGGTGTGTCACATAAGTTTGGTATCCCCCATTCTCCAAGTGGCCAAGCTATTGTAGAACCTGCTCATGGTACTCTGAAGTGGGTTCTTCAAAAACAAAAATGGGGAATGCAGGGTGAAACCCCACACAGTCGGTTGGAGAAAGCATTGTACACCATCAATCATCTTATGGTGCAGCAGAATTCAAATAACCCTGTCATTCTGAATCATCATCTCTCGTTGCAGGCTGCAGATGAGACACACCAGCCTCGAACAAAGGTTCGGGTGTGGAATTTAGTCACCAAAGAGTGGGAAGGTCCCTATGACCTTATCGCTTCAGGACGTGGGTATGCTTCTGTATCCACGGATGCTGGGGTACGCTGGGCACCTTCAAAGTGTGTTCGTCCTGACCTGCGACCACAGAGACAGAATCTGACCAACGGGCAACATGGAAACCATGACCAACCTGAAAGGCACAGAGTGGGTGGATCGTTGAGTGATGACTCGGACGCAGACAATGCGAGTGATCAGACAACTCTGATGATTCCTCCATGAATGGACACTGAACCTTGTTCATTTTTTCTTTTCATTTTTCTTTTTTTAACTGAGAAGGTTGAGATGTCACCCTGATTTCTTAAGATTTTCTAAAGCCTTCTGAGTTTACATTCTTGTAGCAAACTTTCTAACACACTTTCTGTAAATCACTAAGTGTTTTTGCATTCCTTCACAGAGGCGGAGAAATTTGATGAGCTGGTAGTTTGTCCAGTGTCATTGAAGAGGTGGCACTTTCAACCTCCAATCCTCTGGAAAACTATAAATGCTGGAGTCAGAAAATAAATTTCCCTATTTTACCTTCACAATAGCAGTGTCATGTTTTCTCGTGTCCTGACACATGGGCTGTTTTACACTCAGGGGGCAGGAGAAGAAGGTGGCACAGGTTGCTGGCTAGCTCCAACCCCCTTTCCCCTCGGTGCACACCACGAGCAGCCGCTCCCTCCCTCAGCCACCAGCAGGCAGAGGGGGGCTGCTCAGCTCAGGCTGTGATCCCTTAGCAACAGAAGCAGCTGATAAGAGTGGATCCACATCGAAGGATTGAGGAGAAGGAAAGAAGGAAGGACCCTTGCTCGCATCTCCGAGCAATCTTCATTTCTCCCTGTGCAGGGAGCAGCACGTGACGCTGTAACAATGTGAAGAGGGGGCAAAGGCAAAAGGGCACAAAGCAGAGAAAAACAGCAACTTTTAAGGGTGGGACAACAAATCAAGGGCTAGATAGGAGGAGTATGGGGTGGATATACATAAACATAAAACCAACAGGGAAGGAGAAGGGAAGAGTGCATACTTCATATACCAATAACTGAAGGGAAATATCATAACTGATAACAAAGCTTCTAGATAAATAGGTGTAGCAAATAATGACAGGCAAGATGCAGGGGCAGGATTTGGAGGATAGACAGGGAAGGATCTGTAAATAAGGGAGGCATACACCAGGACTGACATGGGGAAAGGCAGGAAAACAGGTGGTAAACAACTTCAGGGGGAAACTATTAGAAAAACTGAACAGGGGTGAATAGGAACAAACCATTATAACATTTTAAACAATTTCTTAAACAAATATACTTCAAAATCCCATTACCACAGCCAGGCTTGTTGGTCCTCTGGGGGAAAGCTGATGGCCCAGCAGAAAGTCCTGGCAATAGGCAGCCTTGCAATGCAAAGGGGATGTTCTGGAGACCTCCTCGGTGCCAACGGGGCAGATTCATATAGCTCTGGCAAGGGCCTTCAAAGGAGTAGAAGGAACCCCTCATTGCTGGAGGGAAAGCCCATGAGGTGACAAAGTGGTTCAAGTTGGAAGGGACCTGCCAAGGTCATTTGTCAAATGTTCATGCACAAGGAGGCTCATGTAGAGCATATTATCCAGGACCACCTCCAGACAGCTTTGAATATCTGCAAGAATGTGAAGTACAGCAGCTTTCTGGGAAACCTGTGCCAGTATGTGAATACCCTCACAATAAACAAGTATTTCCTGATGTTGAGGAGGAGCCTCCCCTACATGTTTTAATTTGTGCCCAGTTCCCTTAGTCCTGTCACCGGGTGCCACTGGAAACAGCCTTTTGCCCTTGAATTCACACCCTCCTTTCAGATATCTATACATCTTGAGGACATCTATTCATTGCCTCCTCTTCTACAGGCAGAAGAGTCTGAGCTCTCTCCACCTTTCCTCTTACAGAAGACACTCCATTTGTTATCTAAATGCAGTCTTTGGTGGCACTCTCTCCAATAGCCCTGTCTCTGGTAGTGGGGAGCCCAGAGCTACGTACTGTGCTTCACTGCAGCCTTACCAGTGCTGAGCAGAAGAGAAGGATCATCTGCATCATTGTGAAAAAAGTTGATCAAAGACCTACATGAAACAAAGAGTCTCATAATTTGCAATAACACTCTGATTGTGTATCCTTCTTTCAGATAGCATAGAGTTAATTTCTTCTCAGAAGATGGGGTTAGACTGTCTGTGTGGTGTTTAATCTCCAGCTGGTTTTAAAACCACAATATCATCAAAACTGAGCTGTCAAAGCATTAAGAACAGTAAGTCTTGAGTGAAATAGTATGATCAGTACTGTAAAATGAATGAAATCAAAGTTTTTCACAAAATGTGTGTGGTCAAATTCTTATTATTGTAAATAATAAAAATTAGCATAAATTCTGTCAGAAATGGCATCTGATATGCATATTGTGCCTGTAGGAGAAGGATAGAGAGGATGAAAAGAGGAACACAACAAATTTCCAATTAGAGGTTTTCTATATTGCACACATTCTTCCCAGCTGACTGCCCCCGTGATGTCATAATTAAGCACAAAGGTCTTCATGGAGCAAACAATTGGCATTTAAATAATTTTGCCACTCCAGATAGCCTCTAACTCCAGTGAAAACATCCCTCATTGTCATCCCCAGGGCACAAATGTTCCATTGCTTGTAAAAAATTTTGCTCCCCCACCCTCCCAATCCTTTGCCAGCAAGCTTGGAAAGCTGTAAGTGGAACTGCCAGTGTCAGTTTACCTTAAACATAGTTGGCAAGGGACACTTTCTGTAATTCCCTCACAGGAAAGAAAATGAGATTTGAGAGATCATATGCCCACTGACCATGCTGTACTAGGACAGAGTTTCTCAGCAACCGTCCCCTACTACAGTTATTAAAATTTGATGATAAAACACTCTGAACATACACAAACTTGAAAAACGCAAAAAGGATTCTTCCAGTTCCTTAAGATTGGAGCACATATTTTTCCTGTTCCTATTTTAAATAAATAATTACTTTAAAAATTTGCTCTAGTCACAGCAGGTTCTTCTGAAGTTCTGCTAGGGCATACAGAATTTTACCTTGAAACCCTCTCTGTTAAGAAACCTGAATAAACAGCAGTGATGTTTTAGTGTTTTTGAAAAAGCAGAAGGCACCACTTCATCTTTGGAAATAGAGTTAGGGGAATCCACAGGACAAAAAGGTAGAAATAGGATTGAAAAGTCATCATTTAGATTATGCACAGAATCTAGGAGAGAGAAAAGCACTATACTTAAATTTTACCAACCATGGTGACAGTGAGATTTTTTTTAAGGCATGGGATAAGGAACAAGAGGCAAAAACTGAAGGAAGTTTTTATCTCAATAGAGGAAAATCTTCTTTGAGGGTGATTAAATTTTGGAACAGGCTGCCCAGAGAGAATACGAAGTCTATTTATCTGAAGATAGTCAAAGCAACCTGCTCTAGGTAAACCTGCTTTAACAGATGGACTAGATGATCTCTAGATCTCCTTCCAACCCCAACCCAAACCATTCTGTGGTTCTATGTTAATAATGAGTTTGCATGGTAATAGTATCATGTAAGATTCCCATTCTTGCAAGCTGGGTTAAATTCCCAGGTGGTGCACCAAAGAGGTCATAGTGGGTTAACCCTAGCTGAATTCCAGGCACCCACCAAAGCCACTCTATAACTCCCCTCTGCAGCTGGACAGGGCAGAGAAACTATAATGAAGGGCCCATGAGTTGAGATAAGGGCAGAGAGAGATAACTCATCAAATACTGTCAAGGGCAACATGAATTTGAACTGTGGATATTAATTGAAATAATTACTAAAAAATCAGAGCAGGATAATGAAAAGCAAAATGCATTTTACAAACCCTTTTCTCTCTTTCCCAAGCTCTACCTCCTCCCTCTAAGTGGTGCAAGGAGACAGGGAATGGGGATTAGTCAGTTCATCACATGTTTCTGCCTCTGCTCAGGAAAAAGTCTTTCCCACACTCCAGCACACGGTCTCTCCCACAGGAGAAAATTCTCCATTAACTTCTCCAATGTGAGTCCATCCCATGGAAACAGTTCTCCACAAACTGCTCCAACATGGATCACTCTTCCACAGGCTGCAGTCCTTCAGGCACAGCCTGCTCCAGCATGGGTCCCCCACAGGGTCACAATTCCTGCCAGGAGATCTGTTCCAGCCTGGGCTCTCTCCATGGGTCTGCCTGTCCCTGTCAGGAGCCTCCCAAGGGGTCACAGCCTCTTCCCAGGCATCCACCTGCTCCAGCCTGGGTCTCCCCCATGGGCCTGTGGGTGGATCTCAGCATCCCCATGGACCTCCCTGGGCTGCAGGGGCACGGCTGCTTCTCCATGATCTGCACCAGGGGCGGCAGGGGAATCTCTGCTCTGTGCCTGGAGCCCCTCCTGCCTCTCCTTCACTGACCTTGGTGTCTGCAGGGCTGTTCCTCTCACATGCTCTCACTGCACCCTTGTCTGCCTGCAAATTACATCTGTGCAATAACTTTTCTTTTCCTTAAATGTGTTATCCCCAAAACATTGCCACCAAGTTTGATTGCCTCAGCTTCATCCAGCAGGACATTTGTCCTGGAGCCAGCTGGCACTGGCCATGCCAGACATGGAGAAAGCTTCTGGCAGCTTCTCCAGAATCCAGCCCTGTAGCCCCCGCTACCAAAATCTGGCTACACAAACCCAACACATTTTGATACTGACAGACAATATGCCAGTTGTATGTAACATATGCCAGTGTGTCTTGATTTGACTTTAAAGGTTTAGAAAGAGAGAGACAGAGAGGAAGAAAAATGGTGGGGGAAAAAATTTTAACCATCTATATTTTAATTTGGTTGAAACAAATTTTAATTTTACTGTCTATAAATAAATTGCATTATAAGGATGCAGTAAGAACAAGTTATTATCCTCTAAAAGTTGGTCTTTATACATTACAGTTCCTACACTTATGTCTTACTGGCTTTATAGTGTTTCAAAACTATTAGCTACTAATTTCCTTTTTGGACAATAGACTACAAAAAAGGAGTACCAGCAGCAATTACACTATATTCTAAAACTCATACTTTTTTTTTAACGTGGTGTTAATCTCTGAGAAAGTACTAAGTACTTTATGGGTAATCAACTGTCCATTCCAAATCCACAGTACTTATGTTGAAATGGTATTTTGGCTTAACTGCATTTCCTAAAATTACTATGACACCTGTTATCCATGATGTATCATTTTAAAAGAACAACATGACTTCGTTTAGGCAAAACTTTGCAAAAGGCTTTTTCTCTGATTATTGATAAAGATTGTCAAATTAGTCAATCTGTCTAAGAGACGAGTAAAATAAGTTCAGTTAAACTTCCTCTTCTTCCCAGCTCAGCAGGTTGGCAGGGTATAAGTATTGCCCCAGGGATTATGCCCAGAGAAGACACACTCTGACATGGTAAGCAGGACACAAAACCAAGTACACAGCTCCCTTGAGAGAGGTAATGTGGTCAAGTGCTGGCACAAGTCATTAGGCACACCACCTGATATCTCTTTAATTTCAGACTTTTCCTCAGTCAAACATAGCCTAGGATTTACTGTAACACTTGGCAGCATAGTTTGGGTCGGGTTTGTCTGAAAAAATGTCCTGAGACAAACATGGTCCAGCCTGCAAAAAATTACATTTAAGGGGAAAAATAAATCACTTTCATGTTCGCTACAAAGAAGTGTGTTCATTTCTCCAAGAGAGAGCTGCGCATTCTGTAGCAACATGTTTTTCATTAAAAACAAAATAATCATCATCACTATAGAAGCCATTTACCTAAGAGACTTCTATAAGTAGATCAAAATGATTGTGAGATCTTCCTGCCTTTTTGCACCATTTGAGGATGACCCTGCAGCATGTTTCCCTTGTATTTGTCCTCCCAAACTGCTGTTTACTTCATCAGTATTTCAGCCGTCATTGGTTTCCTCATCAATCCTGGAGTTTTGAACTGTTGTTCCATTTCCTAAACACCTTCTCTCTTTGAGGCTGCTTCTCAGAAAGCCCCTCAGCTGGGTAAGATGAAATGCACGCTGGAGGGGCCAGGCACCTTAGACTGCCTATTTTGCCCGCCCATGTCAGAGAGGGAGACTGCCACGCAAGCAGCGTGTTTGTGTGTGCAGCAGTGGGGAACCCAGACCGGTGTATGCTCCCATAATCTCAAGTTCTCTGCCCCCTTGTCAAGGCACAAGATGGCAGGACACACAGGAAGCCCAGCCATTGTCCTGTTTTTTGTTTCTCTGCTCCCTGCAGCATGGGTGCCATGTCCCATACCAGCCCAGTAGTTCCTCTTTCCTTTCCCAATACAAACAGGGGTATCAGCTTCCTCCCAGTCGGCACTCACGGTAGCTGCCCGTAGTCAGGAGGTGATGGAACACCTGTGGGAGGAACCAGGTGGTAAGCAGATGTAGGAGAAGAGCAATTTCCAGTGGGTTTGGGAAGGGTGACTGTGTGGTGTGGTGGATTTTCACTCTCTTGCATGCAGTACAGGCACTCCAGCCTATACTGACCCTGCCAGTCTCCTCCCTTGTGATGGGACAAAGCTACCTTTGCTGCTCTGCTGAAGGTATCAGATTGAGTTATTTTGTGCTCTTCTCCAAAAAGCAAATTTGGCTGTGCCTGCATTGCTAGGAAGCCCTGTTACAGGGCTGTGTTGTTGTGTCACTGTTGCTCCTCCATCTCGTAGCATCCCAACCCAGAACTTTTTGTACCTGACAAGAAATTAAGTCCTAAGAGCAGGATTTTTAGGTAAGTTATTATCACTTTCTTCAGCCTTCATTTCGTATTTCCCATTATCTCCCTGCTTCCAAACAGTCTGCCCTTTTGTTAAGAAAGTGAAGTAATTTCATCAACTTTTCTGGTGATACATGATCTATCCAGCTATGGCTGTCCAGCTGTTGTGAACTTGGTTGCCATTCAGTCAGTATTTAATTTCAAAGTAAGCTACACAAATAGCTCAACTGATACAAAGAGGCAGGAAATAACAATAAAATATTATTTGAAGCATATTAAAGAGACCTTGTCTGTGGCAATGTCTTTAGAATTAGAGTCCCAGAAGAGTTTGTTCCTATTCTTTAACTTCAATTCTCATCATTGTTTACAAGCATTCACCATAACAGATTGTTTTGCTTTATCACAGTGATGTCAACAATATGAGGAAAATTAAAACCCAGGATGATTCTATCTTCACAGTAAGATAGAACAGTACAAAGAATAGGAAAGAAGAAATTGAGTCAGTGTTTGCTTTTATTTATAGCATGAATTATTTTGAAAATATATCAAAAATTATTAAACCCTTTTCAGAAAAAAAATCTTGATCATCATCAAAACTTGTTGAATTCAAACTGTAACTTGAGCCCACACTGCATAACATATCAGTTACACATCTGGGGCTTCCACACACTACCTCTGAATCTTATTTTAAGTTTCTGTAGAGTTCTGAAGTTCCCGTGAGTTCATTTTTTTTCTTTTTTTTTTCTTTTTTTTTTTTTTCTGACCATCTCCCTTACTGGTTTGCCAGGTTTATGATCCTTCTTCAGTGTACAGTGATACTGCAATAGCAGGACAGCAATTGTATCCCCAGAGGCAGACCTCCTCCAGGGATGTCTACCTGATCCACTGGACCTCATGGATGTATTTAGACAACTGGGGTAGACTTTGGGATGTCACAGTTTTCTTTTGGTGCCTTTCTCAGGAGTCAGAATTGGGGTGGAAGTGTTTCTCACATTCTCATCACTTTGGTAACAGCTGCAATACCAGAAAGAAAACATGGGCTCTTATTTCTTTAGTCAACTTCTATAAGGGCTCTTCATCTGAGTGTCTTGTTGCAGGCGAAACATGGCTTGTCACAACACAAAACTTTCAGAAACAGGGAATCACAGAAAATGAGAAGCAGTTTGCCCTACTTATTCTCAAAGACATTTGTTCTGTGTTCTTTATATTTTTCTAATATAAAGTATATATAAACAAAAAATAGTTGTCTGCCAGAATTAAGAAAATCAAGAATAAAGAGACACTTCTGTTAACTAACAGTAGGCTGTAATTAACAGCCATTTACAGCTTGCTTCTTTTCCCATAGCATCTTGTAGATTTAATTCAATGCTCTTACATATTTGACCGAGATAGAGAGCATATGTTTTATTTTGTTGCTTTGCACATACTATTTTGTTCACTCCCTTACCTTTTCATTTCCAGCTTTTGGCATAGACACAATCTGTTAAATATTTGCAAGAATAACATATTTACATGGCTAAAAGCTAAGAGCCATTTTTTTCCTTGTTTTTTCAAGTACTGTCACACGTTGTCACATTTTTATCATTATGCTTTCTTAAAGGTCTTTTTTAAAGTAGGACAAAACTCAGTTGGTGAGTTGTGTTTCTAGGAGACAGCAAGAGGTTATTGTTTCATAATAGATGTGTTACACTGCCTCTAGTTTTTCTATAACATCCTTTTTGACTGTTCCTGACATATCCTGAAAGATAGACCAAAACACTTATAGCTACAGCTAATTGGAAGATTTAATTTGTCCTGGACAATTTTCAGTAGAACTCTATACAGTAATCCTATTGTTTTTGGAGCAGCTTTTTTTAGATGTCAGCTAGAGGCTGAATCATTAGTTTGGAAAAATACTCCAGGACATATGCTTTTTCTCAGCTGTCTATGTTTAAAAACCAAATTAGAATTTTGAAGCAGCTTTTTTCTGTTTGGGCGACAATGCACATTTCATCTGAAACCATGTTTAGCCAAGTAGATCTAAACTGGAAATACCTCAATGCACACTTGTTATTTGATTGGATCTTCAAGGTGATATGAAATTAGGCATTAGTCCATTAGTGGTAGGACAAGAGGGAATGGTCTTAAGATGAAGGACAGTAAGTTTAGAGTAGATATCAGGAAGAAATTCCATACTGTAAGGGTGGTGAATCCCTGGAACAGGCTGTTCAGAGAAGTCATGGATGCCCCATCCCTGGAAGTGTACAAGGCCAGCTTGGACAAGGCTCTGAGCAACCTGGTCTAGTGGAAGGTATCCCTCCCCATGGCAGTGGGGTTGGAAAAAGAGGATCTGTAAGGTCCCTTCCAACACAGACCATAATGTGATTCTGTGATTAAAAGACCTTGATGGATGTTGGTGGAGTGCTTTCCTCAGTACATAATACAGATAGTTTCAGTTGGCTTACGGCGACAATGCACCTTTCATCTGAAGCCATTTCCCATTTCATGCTATAACATATTTTTTTGGTTGCAAATTTTCGGAGCTTACTCCACATAGAGAGGTCTAACCCCAACAGAGGATGGTGAGAAAATAAAGTAATTAAATTGGTGTCCTCATGACCCAGCTGAATCCCTGTGTCTGCAAGCCTGTGCACTGGGCTGATCCAGAGGTAAGCAGCCCTTAGTGTCCTCCTTCATTCTGCCCCTCTGATGTATTATCTGTTCTACGTCCAGGATCCTGGATTTGTCAGAGAACAGTGCAGTAATAATGGTAATAATGCAGCATACACCCCAAGCCATGTCTCCTCTGCTGAGTATATTTCTTAGACTAATATCACCAGTGAAGAACAGCAACAGGAATTTACAGCCCATGGTTGCAAATTCCTCCTATGTGTGCCAAGATAAGACAAAGTCTAAGTTTTGTGTGCTGCACTAGGTCAGTCCCTAGCAATTTATCACCAAGACAGTTTATAATACGGTGTGTTTTATTTCTGCATGGCTGTCTGTCAGGCAATCTTGCCATCCTAGAGGAACACAGAATCCCTTCTGAGGGCACAAAGAATAGCTTCCCACCTTGGAAAGTGATGCTGAGTACTACCTGTGGCATCAAAGAGAAGATTCTTCATTTAGACAGTAGGGAAGTTGATCTGACAAAAAGCCATTTAACTCAGCTTGCAGGTATCTTTTCAAATGTAGCATCTTCCATTTGATAAGTATCAAAGTCTTCAAGAGGTGCAGATAAAAAAGGACAACAAAAATTATAGTAGGGTTACTTAACTTTTTCTTAATTCTTTCATCTTGTTTTATTAATCTCTATAAAGATTCATTAGATTTCAATCCCAGAAATTTGAATAGAAGCTGACTGTTAAATTTGTCAATGGAAAACAAATCTGGAATCCCACTATACTAGTGATACCACAAGACCTTCATAAGAACACACCAAAATCTCCCAAGGGCACATCTCTTGAGAGACAGAGCATTAAGCTTTCTAAGCAGGAACTGATAATCACCCCTGGGAGCCTTTAAAGGTGAAAGTGCCGTAGAACTGCCAAAGCAAAGGACAGTCTTGAGTGTAGACCTTTCTATAGCACACCTCACCAGGCCTGTCCTTTCTTTCCCACCTCTATTGCAGGTGGTCCAAGTACCAGCTCAGGCCAAATTCTCTATGTGTGAGTGTAGATCAACAATCCCAGTCTGTATTTTCTTTAAATGCTTTAATTAAAATCTCTGATATATTCTTTCAGAAATACTATGTCAAATATTTTTTCTTGAAGGACTCAGCCAAGGTATGATAGACCTTCTGAAATCAATACTTTTGTACATTTCATACACACATGAAATACTGGCATATATACACAATAAATATTCTCATTACAGGATCCAGTTTCTGTCTTTGTTTATCATCATATTTTCAGCTCTGCTGCATATTCAAAGAACTGTTTTGCCTTAACTAAGTTGACTTTAAATCTTTTTGAAGCATGTTCTTGCCCTCCTAATACTTTCTTTTGCTACTTAGCTTTTGGCTTAATTAGCCATTAAGAGGCTAAAATTAACATTAGAGCTCAGAGTAGGTATTTGTTCTTGTACAAAATTTATTTGGGTTTTTTTCTTTTGTTTTTAAATGTGTATGGGACAAACAACCCAGACCTGGAAAGGAAAAATAAAGCAGGGCAGGTTTGAAACTCTGTACCCCACTGTCACACACTTATGGAAGAGCAGAGAAGTAGGATACAGAGATACAGAAGGAGAAAACATGCACTATATAAATTAAATTGAGTTTCGGTTTATACATTCTGTCCTACTGAATGACATCCAGCCCTGGTAATTGTAATTCATTTCCTTTCTGCAGGGTGGAAATTGCCCAGTAACAGCAAGAGTGAAAAGTTGGGTCATTTTATTACTATTTCACAAAAGGCCTCTTAAGTGATTTGAAATTACTAGGTCACAATCGCTTTATTTAAGTACTCCAAGTATCACATTCATTTGTTTGAAATAGGAATTAAAACCTCAGACAGTGATTAAATTGGATTAAAATTGATCCCTTGACAGACGCCCCTTCCCTTCTTCACTGCCACAGCTCCACACCACTCACAGTTTCATAACTAGCCACAAAATTACTACACAAAATAGCTGGAGAATGGTCATGCACAAATAATCCTTCAACTGCCAGAGTCCATTTTACAGAAGTAATGCTTAAGATCTACTTGCATTGACTACAGCCATAGAATCTGCATGAAGAACACACACTGGTAGTAAAAATCTATTAACATTTTTGTTTACAGCCAAAGTAAATGGATCTTCTTCCAGTGTGTAAGTGTTGAGTGTTCAGTGTCCTATGGTCAAGAATTTCCCTTTCTTTTTATCAATTTTTAACGCAACGCATACACGTTGAAGGTTAAATTTGGACCTGAAGTTTGCCTTCCATGTTCTTCGTACCTAACATAGTTTTTTTAAAGTTATTAGGCAGAAATTGATGTGTTTCTATTCCTGAAATACAGTTTTTTGCTTTGTAAGAACTATAACTTTTATCACTTTCCATTGAAATATCTGTAAAGCAAACTAGAAGGAAGAAATATGTTTACCAGCCAATAGATGATACAGATACAAAGAAAGATAGTCATTCCTTGAAGCTTCTAGGTTATGAGTGGAAATTCACAGACTGTAGCATCAGGAACTGAATGAAGTTCCAAAAGGATAGGTAAACTACATACCATTTACATTGCAAAAAAAAAATCACTTGATATTATATACAGTTTAACAGAAGAATCAAGATTCAACTGTCCAGCCCCTTCATTCTTAAAAGCAAGTAATAAAAGAGAAAAATGGAAAGAATTTTAGATGGAACAAGACAATTTTTTGTATGTCAGAAGGCATTCACATTTGCTCCACTTTGTTCTATTCCATTTACTGGGAATATAAAAACCCCAGTCCTTTCAGCTCCAGCAGTGCTAAACCCTGAGATGTTTTCAGACTTATGAGCTATCACTGTTAAATATTGCGAGCATGTGCTCACACTACCAAGAAATTGTGGAGGAGAGGCAACAGTACACTCATGCCAGCAGCAGCTAGGTTAGAAAGTTCTGCCCTGGTTTGTTCTATATTTGGATTACTCACATCCTCAGGGAAACCACATCAATGAGAACAGAAGAAAGAGCACACATGCCTATGTAGATGGATAGAGTACAACAACAAGTGTTGGTCAAAACTTATCAAATGGTAAGATAATTTCTATAGGATTAAAATAAAAGTTATTAAGAGACAAAACTTCTGTGTGTTTAGAGGAAGTGGTATTTTGGGCTGTCTAAAAGAGTAAGCAGCAAAGGGCAGGGCTTAATGCCAACTTGCCAAGGAGCAGGATAATATCAAGGACCAGATTATTCAACACCTGTGGTAAAGACTTAGAAGAGGCAGTAAAAAGGGTGTAGTAGGGAAATGCCATGCCATTGGCAAAGAACTCTGTAAAGACTTTACAAAACTGTAATAGTGAGGCCATATGAGCTCCAGTTTGAATACATATAAAGCATATAGGCAGAAATAACCTAACCCAGAGGTAGCAGTCAGGGCAGAGGAAGGAGATCACAGAATCATAGAATGGTGTGGATTGGAAAGAGACCTTGAAGATCATTTAGTTTCTACCCTTCCAGATGAGGTTGCTCAGAGTCCCATCTAACCTGCCTAAACACCTTTGTTGGAGCATCCACAGCTTCCCTGGGCAACCTGTTTGATTCACCACCTGTGGAAACCCAGGGCAAGGGGAATGTTTCTTTGACTACTCTGAGGGGTTCTGACTCCCAGGGAAGCACTGACTTTGACCCTCATTCATGGAGAAGGACTCTAAAACCACAAAATAAACTAGAGGCCATAAAAGTGTGAAATAGATTATGGAGAGTAGTATAGTATGTCACTTGGGTGAGAAATTTAGGTTTTAGGAGTTTTTGTATGTTGTAGATGGGGAAAAGATGGAAGATATAGGGTGTTGTCTCATGTTCCTTTTTCTTCCTTCTTTTTCCTTCTTCATGGCTTTAGGTGGTACCTTGTAATTGGGTAGAAAAATCTGCATTGAGGGTCTTCAGGGGTCAGTTATTAAATTAGAAGGGAAAATAATCTAGGTGTCATTTCTTAATTGGGCAACTTAGTTTTTGATTAGGCTTAAAAGGTCTTGTAACACGAGGTTGTTGGCCATTTTTGTGCTGTTTTCATGCATGCAAGGTCTGGTGCAGACAGCGAGCTGAAGTTTTGATGAGATAACAATAAAACAAGAAGATGAAGACCAAAAAAGTCCTGTGCATCTCCTTTTCCTGACCCAAAACTGCGCCAGGAGGGTTTTCTCTGTCAGGAGAACCCCCAGGGGGAGGCCCAATGTGAAGCCAACAAAGTCATAACCACCCACACAGTAAATAACTTTTTCCTTATATCTAGTCTATGCCTACTCTTTTTCAATTTGAACCCATTCTCCTTTTGCTTTCAGTGCCTGCTCTTTTGAAGAGTCTTGCCCCATCTTTCACATAAGTTCCCTTCAGGTACTGAAGGCCACAATTAGCCTTCCCTTCTCCTGGCTGCAAATCCTGTTCTCTCAACCTTTCCGCACAGGAGAGGTGCTCCAGCTGTCCAGTCAACTTGGTGGCCTTCTCTAGATTTTTCTCCCTACAGGTCCATGTCCTCCCTGTGCTGGGACCCCAGAGCTGGATGCAGGGTTCCAGGTGGGCTCTCAGCAGAGCAGAGGGGCAGAATCCCCTCCCTGCCCTGCTGCCCACGCTGCTCTGGATGCAGCCCAGGACACGTTTGGCTTTCTGGGCTGGGAGTGCCCATGGCTGGGTCATGTCCAGCCTCTCACCCACAGCACCCCCAAGTCCTTCTCCCCAGGGCTGCTCTCCATCTGCTCATGCCCAGCCTGGAATGATACTGGGGGTTGTCCAACCCAAGTGCAGCACTTTGCACTTGTACTTTTTAAACCTCATGATATTCCCATGGGCCCACTTCCCCACCTTGTTCAAATTCCTCTGGAAGAAATAGTGTCCATCAGATGAATCAACTGCACCACTCCACTTGATGTCACTTGCAATCTTGCCGGGGGTGCACGTGATCCCTCTATCTATGTCATCGATGGAGAGATAAAATAACACTCGCTCCAGTGTGGGTCCTTGAGAAGCACCACTCATCACTGATGCACATGGGGATTCTGAGCCACTGACCACTAGCTACTGGATGTGACCACACAACCAGTTCGTAATCTTCCTAAGAGTTAGCTGTTGAATCCATCACTCTGCAATTTAGAAAGAAAGGAGAGGACCATGTCAAAGACCATACAGATGTCCTGCTAAATGACAACTGTAGCTCTTCCCTTATCCACTGACTTAGTTACTCCACTATAAAGGCTGCCAGGCTGGTCCGTCAGGATCTTCCCTTGTGAAGTCATGTGGGCTGTCTCAAACCACTCCTTCTCCTCCATGTGGCACTTGACCGGACATTATTACACTACTACATTTTGCAAGTTCCTTTTTAAGAGAGCAAACTCCATTGCCTTTAAAATGTTACGTACAGTGTTTTCAGCTTTGCAAAGTGTATGTGGTAAATTATTTCAAAGCCTGTCAGTCAGATGCAAAGTGCTGTACACTGAGGAGTCAGAGAAGAAGCAATCCATTTTTCTGCTCCAAGCTTAATTTAATTTAATAATTTAAAAAAACTTCTTTACATATACTACTAGCAAGGCCATCTTGTAAAGTGGCCTTGTAAAGTGGCCTTTACAAGAGGCCATCGTACTCAATAACTGTAGTGTTTACTCTGAACTGATCAAGTTGAGCTACTTGTTAGAGGTTTGGTCTTTCTAATGTGATATCTCATTATGAAATCAATCCAGAGGACAATGGATAAGCAATTGCAATTTCCTAGGTAGTGTTCCAGCACTGGTGAACTTCTTGATATTGCACCTGAAGAAGTGTTAGTCATGTTACTTCCTTTTAGTTAACAAAGTACAGAAGACTTTCTATGCTTCCAAAGTGATCAAAAACAAAATGTTAGAAAAGAGCTCCACAGTGCTCTTTAAGATTTTGGAAGGTTCCAAGACAGTTACCTCACAAGCAAGTGTTGCTTCACTACCCTGTCTGGAATGGGCATAAGGAACAGGATTCCTTTCTCACCATGCCTCTGTGGCTAAATCTGTTGTAATTTGGAGCTGTTTAATTGACTGAATCTGATTACTTTTGTTCAGTGCATCTCTTGGTCATACTGCTCTTTTATTATACCATTACATTATCTATATAAAGCCTGCTTATTTCAACTCAGTGTATTAAATATTTTTAATATGCCTGTCAGATTTCATTCCTTTGAGAAAGGAACAGTGTTTCCTGTCTGAGTAAGCAAGTAGAAGAGGTTTAAAAGGTGCTTCCAGCTGAACAACACTGAGCACTTCCCACGATGCACCTTTACCCTGCATCAGGTGATGCTCCTCGCTGAGCTACAGCACTTCACTCTGCCTCCCACAGCAGCCTTGTTTTATTTTGTGTTTGTGCAGCACAGACTAAGAGAAGTTAATGCACTATTCCAAGGCCCACAAATACTATGGTAAACTAATAGGCTCCCTGCAGCAGCTGTCACCATATTAAAAGAGGGAATTTCTTTTTAATACTGCTTTGTCCAAGTTTGTTTGATCCCCTGCAAGTGTCCTCTGAAAGCACACAATTTATCCAGTTTTCCCCAGCTCTTTCACTCAACTCAGAGTGCCTACTGCCTTGGCTGATGACAAATCATTGCTCCTGACCTGCAGCAATCTGCAATATGCAGGAAGTGAGTAAAGCAGATGTAAGCTCGCTAAGAATTGTGCTTTTTATCCTCCTGTCTGCTAATCCTGCCTGATAAGATCTGCTGTTTCTGAGCACATGCTGCACCATAGTTTCCAGCCTGAGGAAAAATTTATGGGTTCTGTAGTCATAAATTCCATGTAACCATATATGCAAGGAGAAGCTTGTAGGCACATTTTGAAGAATGTACACTCACAGAATCATAGTACAAAATCTTGTTTTATAAATGTCATAAGAGGAAGATGCACTGGCAGTACCTCTGAGTGCTTGAAGGCTGTGTTGGAAATATGAATCAACTACAGTGCTCTACTGAATTGCTACTCTGATATGTGTCACACATCCAGTATCACCCTATATATATGGATATGAAATTTTAATTGGGGACAAAAGTGTTTGGGTTTCTTTTTTGACAGGCATTATAACTACCAAGAGTCCAGATCTGGTTTGGTTTTTTTTTTTAACAAAACACTCATTTTTACGATGCTGAAATTCATAAATTGTTCCCACTAAGAGGTATCTTTTCAGCAAGTATATCACTGCCAGCTATGACATGAATTATCATACCCTCTGAAAAATCTAAATTTTGGACCATTCAAATGGGGTAAACGTACAGAAGCTCAAAGCTTTTTCAGTATTCACCAGGCCTTCCCAGGACTTCACAGCCTGTTAAAAGTTCATGCAAGATCACCAGGCCATAGATCTAATCTAGATTGGAAATATCCTAAAGTACCCAAAAGGAAAGATAAAATAATAGCCAAGAGTGATGGGGGAAAGAGGGAACAGCAGAGTAAAATAACATGTGTTATGGACAGCCTTGACTTTATCAAGGCTTACTTCCTGTAAGGACCCTAACTTCGAAACAATTTGAAAAATGCATGGAAGCGTTAAGCATTTCACGTCCATGCAAACCTGTGTTTTTAAGATTCTTATTGTACATGTGTTAAAAACAAAAGTTCCAGAACCCTTCAAGATTTTAAGGGTCTGAATAAAACACCATATACTGCTAGATTCTTGCTAAAAATAGTGAGAGGTAATAACATCTGTGCTTGTAACTGCTGTCAGGTGTGTCTTTCAGGGTGTCTTTCATATGCCACCAAAGCAGCAAAATGCAACTGCATGGGATATGTCTCTTTATCACTCTTTAAGAGTGATGTAGACACAATCCAAGGAATATTAATATCAATTAAAAATATATTTGAAAATCTACACAAAAACATTTTAGAAACCTTTCCAATACTGGCAAAACTTCTGCCAAATTTGACTAGTGAAAAAAGCAAATATGTCTGAATCTGGCTTTATAAGAAGATAATGTGATACAATATCCAGCCCAGAAAAACTAAATAGCTCACCAAGATCACTGAGGGCACCTAAATTCCCATTTTGCTGCCCCAGAACCCTTCACACCACTCTCAGCTCCTCCTAACCCACTGAGCCACCATCCTGCTACCACTTCATGGTTCATTTTGCTTAAATTGCTGAGAAGCTTGACACAGTTCTTGTCTCAGACTTTGAAAATGGCTAAGCAGACATATGCAAATGAACAAGAGCAAAATTTAAACCATACAAGGAGTTTGAGCCCCATGTGAAATCCCACCACAGAAAAATTGCTATTTAACCACCACTGTAGTTCTTCACATTGCTTTCACAAATATTTTCATATTCAAAGTCAGCAAGGGTTTAATTTATTTATTTAGTTCACTCTATACTCACATATACATATACATATACATATACAATGCATATTCAAAATTTGGATATTCCCTATATTTGTATATTCTCCATATTATCTGCTTTCTACATATTAAACAGACCTATCACATTGACCTGGAGGAATTGACCTCTTCTGTTTTGCTCTGCTCTGCTTTTCCATCATTGTACACTGAGCCTATAAATAGAATGGTAGGCCAGTATTACAACAAGGTCTGATGGACATTTTACAAAACAGTGAGGTTCACAGTCAGTCTTAAATTAAGAATTTGAACTCATCATCAGTTATTTCCATGTGAAAAGTCAGGTCACTATGACTCTTTTTTATCTTCTTATGCATTAGCAGGTATTAACTGCATTAAGAATATTAATAAGTCTTGAGGTCCAGGAGCTCCTTACCAGCTTTTCCAACAGAGTTTGTAGACAATTTAAGGAGAAGCTATTTACAACATATAATAAGTGTAAAGTTGCCTAGCAGGCAATGCATGAAAGACCCTGCTTCAACTTCTTCTCATTGTTTGCAGATCACGTTGGCTTGAGAGTTTTGTCATTAAATAGGGCTACAGCATATTTCATGTAAAAGCATGTGCTGCTGTTATCACAGCATTTCCTAAAGCTGAGGCGAGGGCTTCAATTATGGCACTGATATCACACTTGGCTCAAGGTGCTAACGCGTGCCTCTGTGAGATAACTCTGCACTTACATGGTGCACTTTTAGTGTGCGGCAGACTCTTAATTAAGCTCTCTTCCCAGCTGCTCACCAACATAAGAAGAAAGTTCACTTCAGACCATAGGAACATTTTGTTTTATCCAGGCTGGGACTGCCTTTTACCAGCCTTCTCTCAGCAGTCACAGAGATCAGGGAACATTAACCTATTGTAGACTGTAAACACAAACGCTGTACACATGCCTTACAAATTATTCATTTGGCTTACAGGCTGGAAAATGCCATTGTATTTAAATCATTGGCACTGATCTCATACAATTTAGATATATACTGTCAATTTGGTTTAATTCTTCTCCTGATTGATTTGTGTTTTCTACCTTCACATTAATTTGCCTACAAGCACATTCTTGTATATGAAATACCACTTCTTGGGGTAACCAGTCCAGTACTCAGAAGCTTCCAAAGAAGCAAAACAGAATCTTGAAAAATAAAGAGTAATTCTAAAGACAGATTTATATCTTAATTTTTGTCTTAGATTTATTTTTAAATTATTTTTCTACATTATTAATTTATTAGCATGAAGCATTTTATGAAGTCACAAAACATAATGGTTCTACATAAACAGGAACCAATAATAACCTAGGATCTGACAATTATAATAGTTGAAAAAGAACTGAAGCATTTTTGTTCTGCCTAAGACACAGAGGAAAGATAATTTGGAACATGCTGGACTTAAAATAGGGATTATAATCATAACATGATGAGGTCACATAATGAATTAGAGAAGCTTGGACCTTTGGATATATAGAAGTAATACATTACCTTAAATGCAATAAAGCTTTCTTTCAAGTTTCAGATTCCCTACTCTTTTAAAAGATCATGCTTTAGCTCTCTGTGGTTAAGAATCTGAAATGTGAGAGAAGAAAATCAAGTGGATATCTGGACAAATGTCATGAATCTCTATAGTAATCATGTAAAATAGGGATGAAGGAACCAAATTTGTGGTAGCATCATTGAATGTTCAGGTGGTAATACATAGTCAGATGGCAAATGCTGTGCAATTTTTAATTTTTGCTAGTAGGATTACAGAGCTCAGAGCAATCTGGTGGTATTTAACAGCATGTCTTGAAAAATACACCTATTGAAATGTTGTTGTCTCTTTTAAAAACATCTCTGGTGCCTGCAAAACCAAACACTACATTGGAATATGTTATCTGCATCCCTGAGAACAATAGAAATCTTTATTTGTATGAAGCAAGACTGCACAAAGTAATTATAAGGAAACAGAACTTTCAAGATTTTCAAAGCATAATGAAGTTTTTTCATGGTGAAGGACGACAAGATCAGAAAGGCAAATATAGTTTGTTGCTTTATGCAATTTTGTTAATTCCATTATATGAAAAGATAGGAAGTTTCAAAATACAAAGTTTTTATGGGAAGTCCTTTTAAAAAGCTGTAATATATATGAGAAATTGAACATTAAAACCTTGTCTCATGAGATTTGCAGTCAACTTTCTCAATAAATTTAACCTATAGTATCAACAGTTATACTCAAATCTCTCATCAATATCTGAATGCATAACTGAAGCTCTTGATATTTAAGGTCTTGCAAAAACATTCCACCAGGACAACTGGATGATACATTTAATATAGTTGCAACCTTATTTATTTTCAAAGAAGCTAGGCAATGTACCATTTTTTCAGGGCACTAGAAATCCAGAACTAGACAGTCATTTCCTTTTCCAGAGGACAAGTGTTCTTCCAGAGTCTCAAGTGTTTTTCTGTCTGGTATAACACCCAAAGCTTTCAGCTTTTACTGACTGCCTTCTCTTTCTTTGTGAATTTTTGTTGTGTCTCTTTGACTGCCTTGACTCTCTCAGACATAACCAAACACACAGACATGTACATGTGGCTCTGTGTAAGATTCCTGTAATGGTTCCAGATATATGTGTTCATAACCAAAACCTTGCAGGGGTCCAGATGACTTCCTTCCCCAGCCTCCTTACAATCTGTGTGCAGGACTGCTACTGTGTCCTGAGCTGTAAGGGACTGAGAAGGAACATTGAAGTGACCCTGAGATTAGTTCAGTTGGTTCGAGCATGCTGCTAATAACATCAGTGTTGTGGGTTTGGTCTGTATGGGCCATTGAGTTCGTCTGGACCTGATGATCCTTGTGAGCCACAGTCAATTTAGAATATTTTGATCTGCAAAGTCCAACTGCTGGCCCTGCACAGGACAGCACAGGAATGTGCTTGAGAGCATTGTCCAAGCACTTACTGTACTCTGTCAGGGTGGTGCTGTGACCACTTCCCTAGGGAGCATGTTCCGATCACCCTGTGGGAAAAGAACCTTATTCTGATATCCAGCCCGAAACTCTCCTGACTCAGCTTCATGCCATTCCTTCAGGTCCTGACACTAGCCACAAGAGAAAAGAGATCAATGCTTACCCCTTTGATTCTTATTGTGAAGAAGTTGTAGCCTGTAATGAGGTCTCCCTTCCATCTCCTCTTTCCAGGCTAATGAAGTCAAGTGATCAAGTTGATCCTCATAAGACTTCCTCTCAAAACCTTATATATCTTCAATTGCGGCAGTTTTTATTTCAGGAAGTAGTTTGGTATTTGTTTCAGATAAATTCAGAAACAGGATAATCTAAAAAATGTACCAGAGAGATATCTGAGAAATGGGGTGGGAGGGAGAATGAGACGGTAAGACAGGCATCTATACGTAAGTCATGATAGAGCAGAGGAAGGAGGGGATAGGAGAAACCTAATACCAAACCCAACCCTAACCCTAACACCAACCTAACCCTACAACCAAACCTAACCCCAAATGTAACCCTAACATTACCTGTAAAAATTACGATAACCCTAAACATAAACCTAACCCTAAACTTAACCCTAACCCTAAACCTAACCCTAAACTTAACCCTAACCCTAACC
>QUSF01000039.1:1115851-1203613 GCA_003676055.1 Chloebia gouldiae
TAACCCTAACCCTAAACCTAACCCTAAACTTAACCCTAACCCTAACCCTAATCCCAACCCTAGCCCTAACCCTAACCCTAACCCTCACCCTGTCCTGTTTTACACATCAGCTGGGTTTATTTTGCAGTCAACACAGATGTGCACACAGGTAGATGACAAAGGCACATAGTGCAGGCACACAGATTCATCTAAGTTTTCTTCTACTCATTATTTATGAGTTACACTGTTCCCTAGGAAAATGTTCAGGTGCATGTATTGCTGTTTAATATGCAAAGTGTGTTTATCATAGAGTGGTCTCATTTGCAGCTTAAGACTTATTGTAGCACCTCTGCTTCCTCTTGCTGTTCCATACACTATTGTGTAGGGCCTAAGTGCAAGGTATTGTATGGCATGTGTGTGTGTCCTTACACTTGTGCAT
The DNA here is from genome assembly GCA_003676055.1 of Chloebia gouldiae. Taxonomy (NCBI): domain Eukaryota; kingdom Metazoa; phylum Chordata; class Aves; order Passeriformes; family Passeridae; genus Chloebia; species Chloebia gouldiae. Next base: position 1,116,270 of record QUSF01000039.1, read on the forward strand.
GCTGCCTTGGGTGTGCAAACCTGGTGCAATCAGGTGGTAGAAGCTGTTAAACACAGGGTAAGGGCAGTTTCCAGAAAGATGTCATAGCAAATAGTCAATGGAAATCAAAAAGGCTCCTAGACAGCTTTGAGTTATTCTTATTTTGAACATCATTAAGACCCTTGCCTGACCAGTAATGTAACTCCAAATCTAGACAAGCTTCTGAGTGTAATTGCGTAGTAATACAGGGTTGCTTTCTATTAACAAAACTTCATTACAGCAACAAGTTAAATTGAAGCAGCACTTTATGCCCAGATATATTGCACTGTTGATGCTACTGACTGTCAGTTAAACTTCACCTTCCTTATTAAGCTGTGGATTTCTTCTCAAAACATTTAACAAAAAAAAAAAGACGAGGTATTATTTGGCTTGTCTAACAAAGCAACACAAGTTGCTCACAACCTGAACAACAGTTGAGTGCTGTTGCTACCTGAAACATGTTGAGTGAAGAATCCAAATCCACAGATACATCAGGTTTCTTTAAAGAAAAATAAAATTATAACTTCACTTTATTACTATTCTCATTCCATGATACTGCCTTTGTTCTATGAATGCAGCAGACAATGGTTAGGAAAACCAAAAGAAAAAACCTTAACACTGACACACTTAAAAGGATAGACTTCCTAAGAAAATCAAGGAAAATAGGATGTAGTCCCTTCACTGAATACTCCTTATTCCCATGCAGGTTGCACACCTTTTTCAGGACAGAAGGGATGCTGAGTTGCTGCAAAATCCCTGTTATCCCTGCAGCTGCTCCCAGCCCTGACCACGTCCCCTCAGCTGCCAGGGTACCACTCAAGGTGTGTTACACAGCTCACTGCACTCTGTGTATATCCTGCCCAAGAGGTAGGCTGGAAAGCAAATGGATGCAAAGACTGATTTCTGACATGTAAGTCCTGTGATGTTCATACTTCTATTTAGCATTAAAGGTGGTTAAAGCTGGGCAACAGCACAATCCTCACAAAACAAAGCACTGGCCACATTTAGCAATGAGAAAACTAAGCTGCTACTTGTAGATCATTACTCCTCTTCTTAAAACAGCTGTAGCTTATCAGTGCAGTTTTATTTCACCTGTTATGAATTCTTCAGATTCATTATTTTACTTTATAGTGTGTCAGTATCCACTATGTACCCTGAGATCACAAACCATTGCATTCATAAAAAGCTAATTTCATTTAATGTGTTTATTTCTACCTTCAAGAGTATGAAATTTTCACATCACTACCCATGAGTCACTAGTCATCAAACTATTTTAACACCTACCCAAAATATTACCTCCGTTGAGTTTATTCTTTCCTCCTGCTGATCTTGCTAGCACTGATTGAACTTAGTGTACTAACAGATCTCCAGAGGTTGTTTCCAAGCACATCAACCTATCCTAGTTAATAGAGAATACATCTTTTGGAAATCCTTAGGAAGAACTAGTCAGTGACAAAAAATAAGATGCATTTTAAAGAGGATGAAATCAGTGAGCTGAGGCATGGAGAACAGAGAGGACTCTTCACAGCCCTCCTGCTTTCTCTTTTTAAATTGAATGATAAATCTTAGAGTACATAGAGCACACAGGCTATTCAGCATGTTGGAAGGTGATTATCCACTGGTAGAGGTTATGCATTGAGGTCTGTGGGGGCAATATGCCATCATTCACCTGGAGGATGAATCCCATTTGTTAGCAAAAGATATCAGCCCTGTTCTTAAAAGGACCTCCTACCAAGGATCCAGCAATACTGAACACAGTGCATACACCAATACCTCAGAGAAAGCAAACTCACAGAGGACAGGGCTGCTTGGTTTCTCTTGGTATTCATATAAAGAATGGTATCAAAACACCCTCAGCAAGTGTCCATGCACCTGTGTTGCAAATGCCATGTGGCACCTTGCTGTGTTGGAGGATGTGTGGCCAGTGACATCGCTTTGCTTCTCATTTAGGAAGAAATTCTTCACTGTGAGGGGGATGAAGCACTGGGACAGATTGTGCTTCTTTCCTCCTGCAGCTGTTGCAGGAGGAAAGAAGTAGTGGATGTCCCATGCCTGGAAGTGTCCACGATCAGGCTGGATGGGGCTTTGTGTAACCTGGTTTCGTGCAAGCTGCCCTTGCCAATGGCAAGAGAATTGAAATGGGAGAATCTTTATGGTCCGTTCCAAACAATTCTATGATTCTATGATTCCTCTCTGGAATTAATCAACTGGGTTTTTTTTTCTGAAAAATATGAATTCCATACATTCAGTTCTGTGAAATGTTACCAGGGCAGTCAGTGGCTTTAGTGGACATTTTGCATTTAACAATGATAAAGTGACAAGAAAGAGGTGAAGGCAGACAGACAAGTCAGTGTACCATACAATAAGGACAATTAATAAGCACAGACCTGAATACAACTGTGGTTTTGAATACATGAATTTAAGATGGTTTTTGCTGTAGCAAATTTATAAATATGAGGGAGCAGAATACATCTGAAACAGTGTCCTTCAATCATCCCAGGAGATTTTTGGAAAAGTCCATGAACTTCATACAGGTATCATATCTGAGCTATACATAGTTTTGTTGATGCACGTGGTGCATTCCCCTCCTCCCTCTGTGGATATTTTCTTGAGGGACAAATACCGCTCACTGGCCATTAAGAATAATTGAGTTTTCCTGCAAGAAATAAAAGGAATGGTGTAGATTCAAGTTTGTCAATTGTTTGATGCCAGGGCTTACATAATGTTATTTTTCAATATGTTTACCAGGACTCTGGTTACCAGTGGATAACATGGGATCCGTAAAAATGAGACAGAATCTTCCATGAGCAAATGCAGTCAAGATAAAGGCTCAGAATCTTGGTTTTAATCAGGCATTACCTATCCTCTACTGCATCCACAAATAACTATGAAGTAATTCCTATAATTTAAGTGTTTGAGTACTTTGCCTGCAGGGACAATCGCATACTTAAATGTCTTGTGCTTGTCAAACTTATGCAATTCCTGATATGCACATCTGCAGCTGAAAAAAAAAAAAAAAAGAGACCATTGTTTAAAATCTGCCCCTTAAAGTATATGTCCTCAGTAGAAGATAACATCTGTTCATTGCATGTGCCACTGTCAGACAAACATGGAGGTTACAGACCAATCTGTATCCATTTCTGCAGATTGAGGCAGAATACGAACCCTTGAAAACTGGCCTGCTTCCACAATTTTTTTTCCTTTCTTTCACTGTTAAGAACAGTTTTAGCTACAGACTGTCTACATCTGAAAGGATTTGACACAGTATTTGAAGAGGATGTGAAGGAATCAGATTCAGTTTTTTTCTGAAGGAAAAGACAGACTTTTGCTACTCTGCCTTTGCTCAAGGCTTGCTGAAGCTGTGAAACTGTTTGCTGATCATTTCCCTTTTCTCCTTCTAAAGTATAAATAAATATTATTTCACCAAACAGCTCACAAAATGGTTTCAATTGAACAATTCAAAGCAAGAGCATCAGATCCGAACTCAGTGATCCTCTTGGATACTTTCCAAATCAGGCTATTCGATATTTTGCTCTGAATTTTCTTGGTCGTCCTCATTCCAAATCCTTTTCTTCAATTGAACACCATGTGACTAGAAGAGAAATTGGAGTGAAGCAGCAGCATGTGCCTACAAATGGGTAAAGCTAGCGTCCAGAAAAGCAGCAGCCCTGAGTACTCTCTTGAGAAGGACCTAAGAGATGACAGAACTCTCATAGGGGCCCAAGGAGGCAGCTAATGCTGGTGGAAATGCAGCTAATGCTGGTGGATAAGTGAGCAACAGCTGCAGGAGGAAAGAAAATCACCCAGTTCTGCAAAACACACTGTATATCAAATGAACTTAAATTTCAAACAAAAGTGCCCACACCATGATGTATTTATGTGGCCATCTGGTTCTCCAAGGGCTTGTGTGGAGAAGCCTGCCAATAGTAGCTTCAGGAGCCCCCACACCACCATGATATTGCATACAGATGTTGCTGAAGTGTTAAAGGGATTACACACCCAATGGTCCCGACTACATGGCCTGCACAGCAACTTTTGGTATGAGCGAAGTAAAGAATGGCCATTGGAGATTCAAGAACTCTGCCAGATGCATTATTTGTAATCACTTAAAAACTACTCTAATTATAATTAATTACATTATTTAACAGAGTGAAAGAGTAATGAGCCCAGAGAGATAGAGGTGAGATCACAGCTGCCTCTTACAGGTTTTATTTTATTTTATTTCTGTGTAATGCAAAGTAAGTGGAGGAGAAAAATAAGGTCATTTTTGCCACCTGTCAGCAGGAGATGGGTTTACTAAATCCTGTGTGATCAGATGAAAATGTTCACTTTATACATGGCACATAGAAATATTTCTAGTCAATGTCAGTATGAACATTGGAATTTACTAGGTTTTGCAGGAGACTAGACATGCAAAATTGGTGCAACAAAACCTAGAATGGAATATATTTCAGAGTGGAAGTTAATTAAGTTTTGAATTTGGTGTGAATATCATGCAATGAAATAAAATACAATCTGAAAAATTACTTTTAGGAAAACAATGAGTAATTAGAAGCAGCTGTGGGAATTTCAGAGCCAGATAGTGAAATGGTTTCCGTATACTTCTGAGAGCTGAAAAAGGACACAAAACAAGAAATATGTCTGTTCTAAACATGACAGATAAGTAACAGAAGCAGAAACAGTCAGTTTATCAACACATAACAAACAGTCATGATTGCAGAGAATACCATTAAATGGGGTTTCCCAGTCCAATTCTGTGTTGTGTTGGGTAACCCAGGCACCACCTGCAAACTACAGTGGGATCCCACTGGGTGGTACAGTCCCTGGCTGCAAGCAAAACCAGCACACCAGGAGGAAGAAAAGTCCTACATCCCAACCTAAGCAGTGAAATTAATACCATACAGTGCAGATTTGATAGCTGGCAGGTGACATGCAGAGCGAAAGAGCACAAACCTTTCTACTGTCTTCAAACAAACCTCATTTTGGGCTGCCCATAATAGTCCCTGCCTACCCTAGATTGCACAGGGACATGCCCTTGGGCCTCCCAGCTCACCTCGGCAGGTTCTTCTGAGAGACTGACTGCAGGAGGCTGTGGTACTGCTCACAGCTGAAGAGTTCAGAGATGGCAAGGACAGAGGTTGTGACCGAATGCCTGTAGCACACTAAACCTGTCCCACCCAGCTGCTCAGGGACTATAGCTGATCTATAGCTCCATCACCCTGTCTCTGAGCTAAGCTGACTTGTTCAGGCTCTGAACAGAAAGCTGAACTGGCCTTGTGGGTTTTCAGGCTGCAGGGGACTACTGGAGGACTGGATGCATACTTGGGTACACACCCAGCCTCTTTTTACAGCCCCCTAAAGTGGAAACCGTGTAAAAAGATGTAAATGGACGGGAGGAAAAAAATCAAGCTGCAGTGGAAAGATTGAGAGGAATGGGAGACTCAAACTGTATTTTTATTGCTAACATATGCACCTTCAGTCCTCAAAGACACCCATTGCACTTTTTTCCTGAATCAAGAGAGGCAGGTGAAAGCATTCAGACCTGCTAGTGGAACACTGAATGTAGGTAACTGTGTGCAGTTAAACTGCGTGAACTGATGCTGTAGGAACAATAAATGCAGCACCCAATAACATCCATAGGAGGGAGAAGTGATTTCCTCCTTCAGGACAGTAGATACGTAACTGTTGGGGTTTTAGCAAGATACAGCCTCAAACAAAACTGTGCACAAGATTAAGAGGCAGTGAGAGAGAAGGGTGAAAAAGAGGCTGTGGTAAAGGCTCTGAAAGTGCCTGAGGGGATGACTAGTAGACACAAACAGGAATTTTATTTTCAAGAGAAAAATGTCATTTTGAGAAAATCAAAAGCATTCATAAACATCACCACAGTGGGAGAGAAAGCCTCTTGGTACCTGAGGGAATGCAGCTTTACAGACAAGCCAGGTCATGGGAGAAATTAGGACACAAGACATGTGAACTGCAAATGCTGAGTGAAAAGCAATCTCCTAGGAAGTGTAGTCTAATTTTTGAAATTACTCGAAATGTGTTGTTACACTTTCAACAGATTTAAGTGAAGCATTCATTCAGAACTTTTCGCTCCACAGTAACATTTTTTTTCCACTTTTTCATAGAATCATAGAACAGTCTGGGTTGAAACGGATCTTTAAGGTCATCTAGTTCCATTCCCCTGCTGAGGTTAGGGACACCTTTCACTGGACCAGATGGCTCAGGACACCATCCAGCCTGACCTTGAACCCTCCAGGGATGGGCCATCTGCATCTTCTCTAGGCAAACTGTTCCAGTGCCTCACCATCCTCACAGTAAAGAACTTTTTCCTAATATCTAACTGAAAACAGCCTTCCTTCAACTCAAGGCCATTCCCCCTTATCATGTCACTATATCTTTTTGTAAAAAGTCCCTCTCTATGATGCTTTTAGACCCCCTTCAGAAATTGGAAGGCCACAATTAAATTACCCCAAAGAATTCTCTTTTCCAGGCTGAACAATTCCAAGTCTCTCAGGCTTTCCTCATAGGAAAAGTGCTTCAGCCCCCCTAATCAACTCGATGGCCTCCTCTGGACTCACTCCAGCAGGTCCATGTCCTCCCTGTGCTGGGACCCCAGGGCTGGATGCAGGGTTCCAGGTGGGCTCTCAGCAGAGCAGAGCAGAGGGGCAGAATCCCCTCCCTGTCCTGCTGCCCACGCTGCTCTGGATGCAGCCCAGGACACGTTTGGCTTTCTGGGCTAGGAGTGCCCATGGCTGGGTCATGTCCAGCCTCTCACCCACCAGCACCCCCAAGTCCTTCTCACAGGGCTGCTCTCCATCTGCTCATCCCCAGTCTGTGCTGATAGCAGTATTTGCCCCAATTCAAGTTGGTCTTTGCACCTGATCTTTTTAAACTTCATGAGATTCACTTAGGCCCACTTCTCAAGCTTCTCCAGGACTCTCAGGATGGAATCCCATCCTTCAGATGTGACTGCACCACTTACATGCACCTGCTAATCTGATCCCCTTTGTTTTGTATGGAAGTTCAGTCCTGCTTCATAAAAGACAGGAATTTTGATTTTAACTATGCTTTATGCAGGCTTTAATGCCCTCAGAGGGGAGTCTAGCAGTATGACTTACATGAGTATCCAGCAGAAAGAGTAGCACTGAGAGAGGACTAAGGAGTTAAGGGTTGGGATGCAGGGGTGTAGCAGGGCTCCCTTATCCAGGAAGAGTGCCATCTTAAAAAATATTTAGATTCTGGCATTATTTTTCAATGAGGTTTGACCTATTAAACGTTTATCTTTGGTTAAGTGGGAGAGGAAAGCTGACAGCTGCATGCCAGGTGGCACAGTGGGAGAGGGGGCCACAGTCCTCCCACACCTGGGATGCTCCTTGTCTCAAGGCTGCTGTCATAAGAAGCACGGTGGAGTTAAATGTGCTGCAAGATAAGCAGCTGGAGGAGAAGTGGAAAGAGCACTTGGGATAGATAGGTCTCAACACATCATTTAGGGCTATAGATATGGCAGGGAAGAATTTATGAGAGCAAGAAAAATAAGAAGTTGCAAGCAGGCATTGTTATGCTGAAAGAGGAAAGTAGCATATATATTCCTAATACATCTGTTTACACCTATTTGAAGAAAACTCATAAACAATGGTAATTCTCACATTATTCTGTCATAGGCTGCCTGAACTTTGAATGGCATGGAAATCCTGTGACTCCCTGCCTGAACTGAATCCTTGCAGCCATACCAGTACCAGTCTGACCCTGAAATATCTCTCCCTGAAAGGGATTTCTGTGGGATGCCTGGTATTATATACCACTGACTCTTGAGATTTGGTTATGTAACTTGCTGTTTTCTTTGTATACATGTTTGAGAACTCCTCAAACTCAAGTGACTAAAAATGTCAAGCTATAATGTACCCCTTCAAAGAAAGGTATGCAACCCTGGCACTCCTGAGGCTACACATCACAAACCACAGAGTACAACATTAATTTAGCCTTTATATTATAATTTAGTTTCTTATGTCCTTCCCCAGCTGGGTAAGTGAATCCCAAAATAGAATTTTCTACAAAAAAAACAGTACTTTTATGAAGTACCTGGGTAACTGATATTGCAAACTGTTAAAAACCACCTCACATGATGTGTGACTGAATACCTTCTCCAATAATCATTCAGGTTAATTTCTTGATTGATGTCCTGCATTTCACTTAGCCTCTTGAATGAGCAAATCACATAGCTTCTGTATTTTCTACTGGAAGAGCATCCATATCTAACAGTGATAAGGAGGGGGCTGAATATGAAGGAGACAGGGTTACAGAACAGTCTGTTGCTGCTGCAAGAAAATTGCTTGCCGTCTACCTTCGGCATTTTTTCCTGTAAGGAAGAGAGCAAAGGCATAAGGACTCATTGTCAGGCATTCTAGAGAGAGCCAGTAAGTGGCCAGGAAAGAAAGACAGTCAAAGGAACAGACAGTGGCAGAAAACACATTGAGCACTATAGAAACACTTAGACTCATGCAATCTGTCTTCTCCTACAGAAATGTAGCTAATTTGGTATTTAACAGAGCTTTTGCAATGGATGGTCTTAAAACAGGCCTCTGGGCAAACACAAGCACTGAGGTCCTACCTAGCAAGTAGGTAGGAAGTTTTTCCCTTTTTGTGAGACTTGGAAAGACAGCAGTAGTCTCAGTGGCATTGATCTCTCAACACTACTGGGTAAAGCACTGCCCTACTCCAGTCTGCCCATGAATGTATAATTGCCCAGTCAGCCCAATGTCATCACTTCCCACATCTTACAGCTTTGTCATCACAAAAGCTAGATTTTTGTTCTCTGCCAACCAACACAGCTGTGGAAAAAAAAAAGGAAGATTATTTCTACTACAATATCTCATCATTCAGAAACACATGTTTCCTCTTGTTTAAGTTTCAGCATATGACAACATAATTACATAAGGCTGCATCAGCTGTGTAATGTGACATGAAGTTGCATAAGACAAAATGCCTCATGCAATGTGCTGCATCATCCAGGAAATATGAAGAACTTTAGTCAGGAAAACAGGTAATTCTCAAGAAGAACATTTAATCCAACATAGCCTATGCATCATTTTCAAAGAAACTGTCATTCCCTCTTCACGTGGTCCATTCCAGCAAAATAATAACTATGATTACCAGTACCCTTTTCCTCAGTCCTGATCTGGACTTTACTCTGTTGTTCACACTGAGTAATTCAGCTGATTCACAGGGCAACATCCCCAAAACTGATATTATATTGGACAAGTGGATCTCAGCGGTATAGTAGTAACGTGTTATTTGTTATGCCACATACATATCTATTCCAAATGATCTTTTGTTTTTATATCCAGGTCCATATATAGCTATGATTTGGATTGCCACTCAGCTTCCATTGAATTCAGGTTTTTTCAGTTTCCAAAAACAATGTGCACTGGAGGAATGTAAGCTTTCTCAAAGACAGGACCAGAATCAAAATGATCCCAAGAAACACGTGAGGTCATTCAAAATCAATATGAAAAAACTCAGCAAAGAGAATGGCAAGGGCCTATAGTTAAAGAAATTAAATGCACAGTCTTGAAACACGTAATAAATGTCTGGTCATCAGTGTAATGATCTGGAGTTATGGGGGTTTGAAATTAAACCTGTGGTATTTTTAAATACTGCATTTCTTATATTTTACTACAAGTAGGCAGCTCAGCACATATCTTAGAATCATATAACTGCTGATCATCAGCTGGTATGGGTGTCCACTGTGACAACTATCAGGAGAAAAATAAGCTTAAGTTAGAGCATGGGAGAGTAGAAAAATGGTATTTAAATATGGTAGTGAAACACAGTGACAAATATTGCTATAGTGAATAGTTTTCTTTGCAAAAGTTAATTATCTGTCAGGTTGCACATCAACTTGCATGATCCCTAGAGGGTGTTTTCTAGCTTTGCACTTCTATGTTTCAGATTTGACTCCTCCAGCTAGGGAAATTTATCTCTGTGGGAGCTGCAATTTGAAGGACTTTTGCAAAACTAGTGACTAGGCTCACAAATGAGCCTAAGAGACTGTGGTGCAGAACCCTGTGTCTTCTGTCCTTATTTAGGATGCGTGGGAAATTCATTCTCCCCTATTTGGAAACAGAAGTCTCTCCAGCTATTACTACTTCCTGCATATTAATGGGACCTGGTCTAAGAAGGAAGGAGAGCATTACTAAAAATGGAAGTGATCAGTTAGGAAATCAAGACTTAAAAGTAGCCAAACAAGATCCTGCAATATCAGCTGTGATAGCCGCTCTCAGTGGCTTCACTAGCCCAAAGCATGACCTTGGTTCATGCTCTTGCCTGGCAACACTGTTCACTAAATGCAACGTGCTTCACCCATTTCTCTGAGCCATTCATTCCTGAGCAATTACCGTGCTGTAGGAACACACACAGGAGCAGCTAGCAATGAGTAGCCGGCACACTGTGAATGCACACCTTAATTTAATTTATTTATTTTGCAGTGGCACAATTGCTCCCACCTCTAATCCCATGTATATATATTTTTAAAAAGGGACAAAGATCAAATGCTCTTGAAATTCACTTGCCCAGAGAACCTGTGGATCCTCCATCCCTGGCAGTGTTTAAGGCCAGGGTGGATGATCTAGTCAGAATGTCCCTGTCTGTGGCAGGTGGTTGGAATGAGACAATATCTAAGGTCCCTTCCAATGCCACCCATTCTGTGATTCTGTGATGCAATACAAGATATTCATTGATATTTACATTCTGTGATGCGATACAAGTTATTCATTTATATCAATTAATCTTATATTTGGAGTTCTTAATATAATTTTTTCCTTTGATGTGCTGTACTGAGAATTCTGGCACAGAAGCTCCTAGGTGTAAATAAATACCCCCAAATCCAGTATTTCATTGCTAAGGTTTATCCCCTAATAAGCAAAGGAACCATCATTTTCAAATATATTTGAAAATATAAAAATCAGTAAGAATAAAATCCTCTCACAGATGAAGGAATCACAGTTCTGACACAGAATTTAAAATACTAATTTTTATTTCTAGACCTTTTCTAGACCCTCATCACATAGACAGCATTCTCATGAATGAAACACTGAGTGTTTCAATTTTTTGCAACACATAAAGAGTCTTTTTTTTTTGCCAATGACAGACTTCTATCTGTTTCAGAAATTCTCAGATAAATCTAGACATATATGTAATTATAATAAGAAAGAAGACACTGAAACTGCTCACTCCTCTGAGCAGCACAATGTAGTTACACAGCACAGCTGCATAGTGCAGGGACACAGCTCTGAGCTTACTCACTTGAATCTCAGTATCCCACAGAAGAAGGAAGGACAAATGCAAGGGGAAATTAATTCCAACAAGTAAAAGCTACACAAGATAGTTCATTCCTTTCGGAAAGTCCTGGCCATTAATTATTCTACATTGGTGTGGCAGTGGACTTTTCCTGAGACTATCTTTTCCTCTGACTCCTCTGCAAAGATATCACTGTTTATGATGGCTGGAATGAAGAAAGTAAAAGTAGATAGTTGGGCATATTGGGCATAATGGACCAGGCACAAACTTAAGGGTGTGAACATCTTCATAATAGTCAGGGAGATGTAGGATAATACAAACAAATAATTTGGGTCGGAAAATGTTTACTGCAAAAAAAAAAATAAAGAACACAAACACTCAATGCTTCCATTTCTTCTGTGAATTGAAGGTCATTTTGCTTTCTGTTCCCTGCAACATCCATTTCCTAGGAAACATGACTCCTTAGGACTCTCAGGGGTCTTAAATACCTCAAGGCAGCATCCTGGATTTCAAGGGCAAAAGTAAAGGATTAATATGCAGGCACAACCTATGTTCTGATTTCATCCCTCTGCTACTCATCCCATGGCTGTTTTAAGAATCATTTACTCTGTATCAGTTTCCAGATCAAAACCCAATTATTTAAAAAAAGAATTAATCTCTTTTGTAAGAACCTTCACAAAAGACAGAACACTGCCATTTTGATGAAAGCCAAAATGTTTATCATGAACCTTTTCAAGAATCTGCTCTCCTGAGACTGCCAAGAAGAGATGAAAAGCAAAAATCAATATTAACAAATTTCTGAACTGTAAGCATACTTGTTTACTCCAGTCACTTGCAGCCAGCAATATATCTGGTAATGCAGCAAATCTCAAATTTTCCAGATACCAAGAAAGCCCAAATACAAACCCTAGATGTGCCACAGACAGACAATGCAATCCTGGGTGTCTCTCTGGCCCTCTCAGCCTCATTTTCCTTGTCTGTAAAAGGAAAACAGTGATCAGAGTTTTGTAATGTGAGTAGGATTACATAAAATATTGCTCATGTAAGACTGAAAGTTCTTTAATATCATTATTAATTCATGTTTTATTATCCTTGTTCACTTCTGGAAGGTTTACCTAGAGCTATTGCAATACAGCAGGTAGCCAGAAGAGTTCAGAGAGAAAGAGAGTTAGTAACCAAGCATGTTTGACTACAGACAGAATGCATGTAGACAAGAGAAAAAAAGAAGTTAGGAGTGTAAGAAGGACAATTTCAAGGACAGGTTAACAGAACAAGGTGTATAGATAATAAAATTCAATTTTCTAGCAAAAATGTAATTCATTAACAGAAATAGAGAAAAGGGACTCTTTGCTTCAGAGTTCCAAGCCATTTTGAAATTCATATTTCTGCTGGACTTACAGTCCTTACTTTACAAACAGGTATTTGTTTTCAGTAGCTTTAAGAAGAGGTTTCTAGGTAAAAATGACAGAAATAAGTATGGAGTGTAAATTTAGAGAATGTAGTTTAGCTTTTCTCAATATGAATGCAGCCTAGGAGCATCTGAAAACACAGCATGATGCTTTGCTTTGAGCAATAATCTCATATGATGTTGCTAACCAGTCATCTCTTGAATTTCCAAGAAGAGAGTAATGTTTTCAGGAAACGGCAATTAATCAGAGGGAGAAGAAAAGGGGCATAAAAGAGCAATCTAATTGAGAACCAGAACTCTCTGTTATCCATTAATCATTACAGGAAGTTCTGATTCACCTCTTAGCTTCTTAATGTGAACTGACTACTTGAAAATATGAACCTATGTTGTGCTCAGTTCAGACCTCTTCTAAAAAGCCTGGGGGAAACTGCATTATATTTCAACACTGCCAAATTATTTCTGATAAAGGACAAAGCAGTTGCTTTTCCTCTAATTTGGTAGAGATGGATCACTTGTAGATAATGCATAACCACCAACTTTTTACACCAGGTTCATTTTTGAAGAAAGATAAATTCACATGTGTTTCATGTTTGCAAAATAAATATGAAAACAAAAAAAAATTAGTTGATCTAAAAAGTTACTAATATTTTATAACATATAAGTCCTTCGCCCCTTCTACCATATATTTAAGCCATCACTAGGGCAAGATGTAAAAACATGAAGTTAATCTGCAACTCATAGATTAAAGGAAAGAACCCTTTACTTTCCAGTGCTGCATGCAGCACTGACTCTGCTTTAAAATAATCTGTAAAATTCTCTACCTTGCAGCAAAGGAAAATAAGTTAACTGATAATTGTTCTTGTCCGCTGTCACCACAATCTGCCCTGCATGTTTTTTTTTCAGTGAATGTATGGGCAGCACAAACATTAGTTACTGTGAATAAATAAAGCAATTGCATCCAGAAACATTGCTCTTTGCACTACCCTTTCAGTTTTAACTCGGAGTAGGGGTATGACCTGTTTTCTCCATGGACCCACCCAACTTGCTGCCTGATTGAGTCTGCAAGAGAGCTGAATCCACCAGGAAAACATCCCACAGAGGACAATCCCATCAAAATGACCAGGCAGCCTGGTTTGTTGTGATAATGTTCCTACACTTCCTTATTAAGCACTCTCTCATTCTATGCCAAAACAGTGTGGGTCTGAAAGCCCCAATTCTCTCTTTGAGGAGTTGGGTAATTTACCAGCTGAAGATACTGGGTTTTATGGGTTTGAAGTGCTGCTCAAGACTAAGCCAGTCTTGTTGTGTATAATAAGTTAAGTGTAGGTTATTTTTGCTTCTGCCACTAATCTTGTAGGTCTTTGTACAGTTTGATAGTTTAATAACAAAAAGCTGCACCATAGAAAAATCAGCTGGTTCTATTGTTAGAGCTCAAGAAATTGGTATCTGCTTCATGGAGGCTTGATGCAGGAAGATCCAGGCCTGTGTTTTATTCAAACTTCCTCTTTAGATCATTTACCTTCTTCAGAAGGATAGGTCCCCTGCTAACGGTTCTTTCTGAGCTAAGATCAACTCTTCTGAACAGTTTCCATATGAGGGAGGCTTTCCACTCATCCCACAGTAGATATTCTCCAGAGCTACTTTCTTCATCAGACCTTTATCTCTCAAATCACATTCAAGTATCATTTCCACAGCTGGTTTCTTTGGTCTTTTACTAGAAGAAAGAGACCAGAAAGCAGCATCTCATATCAGTAAATGCTTATAAACAATCTCAGCGTGGAGAGTTGGAAGTATTACATGATGTACTGGTAACAACATGTTCATTAGCTTAGGAAGATTAAGCTGTTTTTCTGACTCCTAAGGGCAGTCCTGGGGAGTTGTAGAGCCCATGACAACAGAGAAACAAAACAGCTGAAGGGAAAACTTGGACTGACTGATGTTATTCAGGACAAAACTGAGAAAATCACCGTGTACTGATAATTTTCCATTGTAAAACTTTTCTTAAAGGACAGGGAGCTATAGACTCCACAATTCCAGACTCTCTTTCCCTGCCCCTATAAATTAATTAAATTACTCTTGATCCTGTTCAAGTAGAAATAAATTTGGTAATTGAAGAGGAAGATATGTATGGAAAGAAGAGAAAATCTGTAGATTCATTATATCTTTGATCTCTGGACCCATGTTTTGTTTTGTTTACAAGTTCAGGGATTTGGGAAGGAGGAGTGTTTTAAGTTGAAGCAAACAAACTTATTATTGGGATGTTTCCTAAGCTTGACAACATAACATTTCTAGATAGAAGGTACAAAGTAAGGAAATCTCAAATTTGCTAAAAACTCTACCCTTTAGGAAACCACAGTACCCTGCACCGAAATAAGCACATTTGCAAAGGTAAAAACATAAACTATTTTATTATTACTACTTGAAATTAATAATGATGCATATTTTCCAAGGACTTTGAACTTAAATTGGCATGTGATTCAACTAAAATCTATATCAATAAATGCCATAGTTACTTACATGCTACCTGTATGGACATTAAAGATGGTGCAAAGATTGTGCTGAAGGTATGAGGAAGGCAGTGAATGGCCACAGCAAGAATTTTTAAGCTCAGCACTCAATCTAGTCCAAATATACTAGCGTAACATTTTTTGGTTTTATGCAATCCATAGATTTGATCCCTAAACACCCTTAAGTTTTGGCACTGTCATTGGCGTCATTAGTTCACAGAGCTTGTTAGAGCACTTAATTAATGTGAGTTCAATACTCATTTCAGGCACATCAATTTTTCCTGGAAAAGTAGTTGTGGCAGAGATGTTGAAACTGCGAAAGATGAGCAACTGCCTGCCATCATGGAGATGCATAAGATTTCCAACTTGCTATTTCCTGCATTATCTAGGGAAAACTCTGTAAAACATTGTCTGTTCTGGAGCTTGTGTATTTGCAAATTAACTTTACTCCTGAATTCAGTCTTACCTTAGGAACAGTATGACATTATTTCTGTTCATCATGTGCTAACACAATATATGCTTCTTGAAATGTCCTTTCTTTTGGTAATGAAATGTAGAGCATTGCAGAGCCTCTCACTACAAGGATGCATTTATATTAAATAATTATTTTCATGTAAATCAAATTATTATTGGTCCTTTCAGTAGAAAGCCTAGCATGTTATTTGTTTAGAGAAACAAACATTTTAACTCACAGAGTTTCACAGAACTGCAATTCAAAAAAACATTCTTCAGTAATGGTAAATGTTACCTTTACACTTCTTTTATTTGTCTAACTTTAAACCCTGTGCTGCAACTAAGAAACAAAAAAACAACAAAATGACAAGAGAACATCAAATAAAGGAACAGTGCTTCAAATACAATTTGTCTGTACCACCTTAAATTAATGTAGAGGGGAAAAAAAACACACCATGGAAAATATCAAATTCTTAGTAAACTATCCAGAGAAGGCAAATCTCACTGGCCCCTGCAAATGGAGAGAAATCACACTGATGGTTATCACTGCACAGATCTTCCCGTGACACCTGGCAGCAGGAGAGCTGCTGGGGGTTCAGCAAATGGGGCGCCCAGCCCTGAGACAGCAGCATGGGGAAGGGCAGTCCCTGCTGCAGGGAGCGCCCACACGCCCTAATGAGCCCTGGCTTCAGTCACCATCTGTGTGCAAAGCAACCCCAGAGCAGCTTTTACACCAAGACAAACCTGGGCCGCATTCTTCTGCTGCTTTTTATTGTTATTTCTAGTAATTAAGCCAATAAAAAATAGTGTAGTCAGCAATATCTATATTTCACCAACAAGGCCTGTATTCTACTAGGATATTTCTGCCTCCTAGCACTATTCTGGAATTGCTAAAAAGATATCAACAGAGCAAAAATAGCAAGCAAGGTAGAGTTTAAAATTAATTAAGACAAGAAAAACAGAGAAGAAACCCTTGATGTCCAGCTGCAATACTAGTGGGGGAGGCAAAAATCACAGAGAGGTATAAACCAGCACTGAAGGAAACTACATTAAGTGTTTTACAAATTTCCATCACAGGCAGCAAAACTAATGACAAGCAGAAATCAAAGCAAATGCAGTGCTAGAATAAAAGTGAGCCTTTTCTTTCCACATACATCTTGGAGATTCAATTTCAGGGACTGGAGTCCTGCCAGAGTGTTGGTCAGGAAACCAGGTGTCTCATAAAACCACTTCCTTCAGAAATCTTGGACAGCAGCCACTAAGCCTCTGTTGTCAGTGAAGAGAGAGAAAGTTTGCTCATTTACACCAGAGTCTAAAAAAAAGTGTTAGGAATATTTAGACTCTGCAGATGTGATAACTACACAGGTACACCCCCACATACAAACCTAGCCAGCAGAGACCATCCTGGTTGGGTAGACAAAAGGAGGTAGAAAGAGTTCCTTTTCTCTGTTTTTGTGTCTTTGTGCTTTGAGATACAGTGTGTATTTAAATAGAAGTACTAGTACATCTTCCTTTTAGATCCTGTCTTTGACTGATGGAATCACATTTCACTATAAAAACTCGGTGGCCCAGGTGATATTATTTCAAATATTATTTTATTTTTTTAGCAGAGTGTTGCAATTGCTACATCCCAAAAGGTCTGTATAGATTTGGCAAAACTGACATGGCACACCACAATGTGGGCGCACACTTAGCATTTCTGGGTTGAGAATTTTATATTGTACACAACCTGGAACATGCTGGACATGAGCAAAGCTCACTTATCACCCATTTGGTGGAGGAATGAGGTAGAGGTGAGGTAAAAGAAATCTAAGTGGGAATTTGTGAGGAATGCAGTTTAAAAGGTTTTCAATTCCCATAGGAATGAGTTTGTTCTAAAGGGCCAAAGGTAACATCAAGTTTTTAAGTACAAAGAGAATTTGCATTAATGACAAAACAAAATAAATTTACCTGTAAATGTTTACAACAGTTCCTGGGTCTGTGGTTTTCTAAAGGAAAGAACAAAGTCGGCTCATCCAGAAGATCTTGAGAACTCACACTAACTCAAAAAACAAAGGGTAGTTTTCAGATGTTACCTTTAACACAAAATTCTGTAATGCTGAAAGTCCTGTAAAATACCTGAAATGCCTCTGTGTCCTGAAGCTCCCTGGCTCACTAGACAATGGTATGTTTTCACTTGCATTAGCTAAAAAGAAATAACTACCAGAGGATGAATTAAAGGTTGGATTCATTTCCACCTCTTTTCTTTCACCTCTGAAACTCCAGATTACAAAGCTATCTCAAACAATTTCCTTCACAAATGCAGCTTTTTGGTCTTAATGTTTTGTAAGCTCATATACTACAAATTTATCTCATTTAACTATATGTGTTTTCCCACTTCCTAGAACTTTCAGTCTGACAAGCAACTTGGATCCACAAACTGTTTAAAAATCTTGCAGTCTACTTCGAGGAGAAGTTTCCAAGCGTCTTACAGTCAGGTTTAGGTAAATTGTGCTGAAGCTGTGCAAAATCACCCATCTCGTCATAGACATTATGTTTATGTTACCTGGCTGTATTCATTTCATAAATTATGACCAAAAACCCCTCAGACAACACATCCATCAGTCACTTGCACACTGGCTCACCGAGCCACATCACTCTGTGGTCTCTGCTCAACAGCCTCTGCATTCTGGTGCAGTGTTCAACAAAAACATCAGCCTGTCCCAGCTCAATTAGCTCCTAAGGAAAGGCTGAATAAAACTAACACTGCAGACTCCAGCTTGCTCAGAGCCCTCAGAAAAAGTGTTTTGTAATAACCAAAAGAGATTGAGATAAGAGGCAATTGCATACATCACTGTCACTAACTGGTACAAAGGGATCATAAAATAAGTCTTTCTTTCTGCACTTCATGTGTCTCTGCTGCCTTGAGCTCACTTCCACTGCTCTGCTCTGGCACATGACACTCCCAGAAATTCTCCCTCATCCAGGAGGATAAGGACAGCTAATTAACACTAACTGAGAAACTTGGATGAAATAAAAGGAGAACCTTTGTCAGGCAAAGTATTTAAAATACTGCTAGGCACAGTATTTCAAAGGATTGACAGCCACAAGGGTATTGGGAGGAGCTCCACAACCTGCACAATAAACTGATGATAGGACAAGCAGAGACTCCCTCCCCAGTCTATTCCTAGGTGCCCACGAGTGCTTTTGGTTCAGGAAGAGCACAGATGTCTCTAGCTAAGAAAATACCTAGCAAAAGATGTAATCCCCTCTGTAATACCTACTATTTCAGCACTGTCATGATTTAGACCTAAAATGCTTGTGTGTCACATCCTTAGAGGAGTCTAGACTCAGAATGATGTTTTAAAACAAATATCTGTGTGTCTAAAATGCCCACTTCTTGGGCATTTTTCAATACTCTGCAAACACACTCAGGTCCTGCAATTACAGGATTCACCTGTATTTACACAACAGTGTGTACCTGCCTCTCATTTTGATTACAGAGAGAATCTGAGTTCCTAGCTCCACAAATTCATAAATACATGAAATAGTATTTTGTGTTTTCCTTTCAGAATGAAACAAAGTTTTGCACAAACTCATTAACTTAAGGATTCTTAACTCATTGCGTTTAGAAGGCAGACTATTTCTTTTAATCACAACATAATATAAAATTTGACTGAAAAATAGCAACAAAAATGGATCTTCACAATCCCTTCTTCTTTGGCAATGGACAGATGCAGTAGTACACATGGAGGCATATATACTGCTTAACAACATCCCAACTCACTTGATTTTTGACTTTGAAACCTAAGTGAATGAAAAATTGTCTCTGCTAAAATCAGATGAAAGGACAAGTAGTGAGTTTTGGTCCAGGTCTTCAGCTCAGCAGTAGCAATGAACAACTAGGATAATGTCATCATGGCTTATTTCTTTAAAATTTATGTGTTTTCTGCATGAGCAACACCTTCTTAATACTGAAAAATGAAACATTTGTAATCTTCATTTCTCTTAAAATTGTAGAGGATTGAACCTTTTTACTTGTCAAGAAATATTAAGACCTTAGGCAAGTGAATTATGTCACCATCTTGAAGGTAATGCCGTTCTTGTGAACCATGTCACAGCATTAAAAAATGGTTCTTCTCAAAGCAAGTAAGAAGAAACCTAGGAGAAGTATTTGCAGTCACAACAAGTACAGCATCTTCTACATATAGAAGTGCAGTCAAGAATTTTTATCTGTATTTACTTGAGTTATTGAGACCCTACAAAAAAGTATCATCATCTAAACACAGTTAATAAAATATTACAATTAATTAAAAGATCTCTCTGTTTCATAGCTCATATGGCTTTTCTCAAACTTCATTTGCAATACATCTGTTCCCATTAATAGATGCAGGAAGCCCATGGATAGCACTGTTAAAACATTTCAACAATGTGTCCTTCTTGTTCTTGTTTTGCATATCTAACTGAAAAAGCAGCAACACCCAAGAAATAAATTGGTTAAAAAATTATTAAGCCAAGGAAATATTTGCAGACATTGACCACTGAGTCTGCAGTATCTCTTCAGGAGTTCCTATTCACTTACCACACTAGCAATATTCTCTTCTCAAAACATTTGTGGTCAAGCATTAACATCAAGAACTATCACACTTACTGGGAACTTAAGGGGAAATTTTACATTAGCTAGTGCAAATAATAGCAACTGAAATAATTTTTTAGCTGTTTTATATACAGAAGTAAAATGAAATATATTTTAATGTGAAATTTACAGAAGCCTCACAGAAGAATATAAAAGCATGCTGCAAGTGAAGGAAATGTGATATAGCTGAAAAGACCAAAAAAAACAAATCATGTAACAGAAGTCACTTTCCTCCTGAAGTGGTGGTGATAAGGTATCCTGTACTTTGACAGAGGAGAAGGGAGTTCCATATGGAAATGTGCACCAGTGTACAGCAGATTCTTTGTGACAGACCCTCACCAGTGCCTCCTTGGCCTACTCAGGGTGTCCATCCTCAATCCCTAGTATGTCCACTCAGGCACAAAGCAAACCACTCAAATACAAAGTTTGAGTTCTTCAACCTGAGTGAAAAAAGGCCATTAAAATTACCAAATGGCTTTTCTATGTATGCATGTTGCCAGTTCTGCACCTCAACTCTCATACCCCTGACACCTCTTTGACAAAGAAAAATATCTGATTTCTCCTAGGGTCCACAGCCAAGAAAGGGACCTATGGATAGAACACCATACTTAAACTGGGGAGGTTTTACATTAGGTATTGGAAAAACATTCTCCATAGAAAGGATTCTCAGTTATTAGAATAGGCTGCTCAGAGAAGTGGTGGAGTCACCATCCCTTTGAAGAAGAGACTGAGAACCCAGCTAAGAATATGACAGTGTGCCACTAGCTCAGGTGTGCAGCCCTTCAGCTGCCAAGGGCTGGTTCACACAGCTGCCACTGGTCTGTCTCAGTCTGAGAGACATCTGGGCTGCCAGGACTGAAACACTCAGGACACAGACATGAGTTCCTGAACATTGCAGATTCTCTTCTCTCCTGTAGCCCTAACAGAAGTTACAGTCATTAATTGCTTACAGCAGAACTTGATGTGGATGAAGACTGAAGTGTCCCATGTGGTCTCAGGGTACCCCCAGAGTTGAAGCCATGGGCAGGGGTACCTGTGAGATAAGCATCTTTCTGTAGCAGCTTTCTTCTCCAGAGCTCAGTCAGCACCTACAGAGGGTAAAGCTGCATTTCTGTTTCACTTCAACAGAAAAAAAATCCAAAGCACTGTTTTTCTACCATATTTCAGTCGTATCTAACAGTCCTTATGCAAACCAGTAGGAGTTTGACAATCACACTGATTTACAGGAAAGATTTGCTATATGGAAAAGGTTTAAACACGACTCCTTATTATACTGAAACAGTATGTGTAACATTTTCCCATTAATTCAGGCAGTAATGAGTGAAAGGCCTTGGTAAAAGAGCTAATAAATGTCAAGGAAATTTTGGAACAGCAGAAACCAAGATTCTCATTTCACTTTTGCATATATTTTACAAGAAGCTGACTAGAATTACTCTTAATTGACAACTGAAATGAGGATCAGAACCCACAATATCACAACCTGCAATACAGAGTTTGCAGAAAAACTTATTTTAATGATAAACTTCTCAGACACTGGAGGTGATAGAAATAATTTCAATTATGTGTCTCTGCATTTTAGGAGGCAAATTTCAGTCCTCCTGTGTCTACAGACCCTTATTTTTCTTTTGTTCATTTGCTGTATTTCAAATCTCTGAACTGAATCCCTTAGACACACCACTGAACTTTTCTACAGCACTCTTAACAATAGGATATTTATGATTGTTAACATTCAGATCTTTTTATTAAGTACTTATTCTAACATCACATTTTATTTTCATTAACGGAACTGTTCCCATTTAAGTAAATGGCACAATTCCAAAGTGAGTAGCATAATTCACAAATTGGTGTTCTGATGCCATTCTTTATTTTTAAATGTTAAATGGACATGTTTTTTATACCCCCAAATATAAAAGAGATACCCTCATTATCTAATTTTAGCTTAATTTAGCTGTGAAACTGCTATAAAGAAAACACCATCTCTATTCATGCAGGGTCCTTTCCAACAATGTCTACTGGAAATAGATGAAATTACCTCTTCCCTCTCTCCTTCCATTCAGTATGACATAGTGTCATTATTTCAACCTACACAAAGATTTTTATTCAGCTTCTTAGATACAACTTTGGTAACTGCTGCAGCAATTCTTATATTTCTAAAATATCCATCTTGCTGTGGTCAACTTTCCATTTCTGTGAATCATGAGATGCATGGACAAGGGTTTTGGGTCTGGGACTGTCAGTCCTCATGTCATCACACGAACCTCAGCACCGAGGTGCAGATGTGGCCTGCACACCTGGATGGGTGGAGAGTCCAGGTGCTCTGCCTGCAGCAGGGGTGTTTTACCCATTCTCATGAGCAGCATAGGGTCACCTGCAGACTGTGAATTGCAAACTGAATTTTCAGAGCATGCAAGACGTCACCATCAATGCAGGCCTGTAGGGGTTAAATAGCTCCTCACATCTCTTCACTTGTTTTCCTCAAATGAGATGGTTTTCTTTTTGTTTTTTTTAGTTTTTGGTGGTTTTTTTTGGCTTTTCAGTGTCTTTGGGAAGGAAAATGTACAGACTGGGAGTATTGCTTCAACTGCTTTAGTTTATGGTTTCATTCAAGCTGACTAGATTTGGATTACCCATTAGTCAGACAAATTAAACTCCAAGGCTTTGACTCAGACCTGCCTTCAAATGACAAGGTCACAAAGCATGAAGTGAAAATACCATGGTCATAACCCAGGATACCTCTTGGGGAGGTACACAGGAGGAAACTCCTAGTTTAGATGGCTCTCCAGCAGGCACCCAACACATTTTTATTTCCTTCCTTTCTAATACGATAATAAACCATTTTAACTTCTCTAGACATTGTGTCGGCAACTACCTTCACACAATACTTTGGAAATAGAGTGGAATGGGGAACCTCAGAAAAGCTCTGAGTGTCAACTCATATTTTATTAAGGAAAGAGAAATATTGCTCATATTGAAGTGTTGAACTATTTAAACTACTATCGGGTACCGGAGATTATATTTTTCCTAACTGGGTCACAGCATGATCTTTCAGTCACTTGTAAAGCCTAAATGTGTTGCAAATGATGACCTGACTGTACTGCTCAACAGGCATAAAAAATTCTCCTAAGCCATTTCATAACAGACCCCGTACTGCCTTAGCAGAAATCACCCCTCTGAGAAACTGATCTTTCCCATTTGCTCTCATTTGCCCCAGTGACCTAGTTCTGGAACAGCACTTTTCCAAACTGTGCTGTTTTCTGAATTAGCAATATGAGTCCTTCTGAAGACATCCACAGAAACTGCGAGACAGTATGTGAGATGGGCTGTGCCATCCCACCTGACATGCACTTATTTGGTGCCAGCCCACCCAGCAGCTGTATTTCACCTAATGTAGCAGCCAACCCAAAATCTCACCCTGGGGAAGGCAGTGCTGCTTTCCAAGCATGCAGAACCCACCCCTCCCACCCCCAGAAAACAGAAGCACAAAAGATTTGATAGAAAGTGGTTCCAGACTCTGCAGTTATGGCTGTTGCACCAAGAATGGCTTTCAGAATTGAGTGCTGGAGATGCTGTAATATCAACTAAGGGATATTAAAACACCTGTATTTTAAATAACCAACATACACACAATGACCATGAAACTCTTGCAAGAGCAGGAAAATCTCATGACTGTGCGGCAGAACTTCATTTCATGGGAGATGGCACCTTCCACTGGTTTTGAGAGATGCTTTACAAGTAATGCAAGCTGTAGGTATGGCCTTATACCCCTGCAGCAGCTTTTTTTTCTGTCCCAACTCAATGCTGGTGCTATATGCAATGGAAATTTAAATTGAAATTGAAAACAAGAAGTAAATCCTCCTCTTGAAAATTTTTCATGGCTACCAGAAAACAGCATTTGTCTCCTAATTTTCTGAGAAATTCACTGATCTCTCTACCTTTTTTTCAAAGAAGCTGTTTACTAATTTTACACATATTTCCAAATTGGTAACTCTATCCATTACTCATATGCCAAGCATCAGACTGCAGCAGCTGGTTGGAAAACAGTTTAATCTCTTTTAGACAGCTTAAAATCCATGGCTTATAATTATATAAAGGTAGAGCCAGACTAGACATCATCAAAATATTAACTTCAAGGCAAATGGGATGTCAGATGCCATCAAGAACTCAAGTTTCCAGGACACACTCCAAGGAAATCGCTGGTTTGTTTGATGTCATTCCATACCAGAGCATATTGGTACTAGGAGTTTTCACATGGAATGTGGGGCCCCTCTAAAGCACTTCCTGGAAAAAGCTGTGTTACTTCTCCAGCTGATAAGAATATTGTACAACATATGCAGTAATTAATGGATTGATCACAAAAAACTCAATGTGGTCTGGCAGGAGAGAGTCAGAGACCACACAAAGAGAGAAGGAGAACTGATGCTGTTACAGGAGGCCCCGACTGAAGGGCTGAATTACTATCAAAATGCTTGTTCCTTGGGCTGCTGAAGTAATTATTACATTTCAAAAGCAATGTCCACAGTGAAACTGACCTTTATAATATGTATCTTCTCTGTTACAGGCCACATTCAGCCTAGCAGCAACAGCTTCACAAGGGTGTGCAAGAATTTTCACAACTTGTAGTCTGATAGAACAGTCCTCATAGCCAAACTTTTCAGCATCAAGAACCTTACAGGGTTTATTTATCAATTTAAAGTCATGTCTTTGTGTGTGTTTTCCCATTCTCATTAAAACTTCCTCTCCAGTCTGTCCAAAACGAAACTGATAAAATATATTTTTTCCTTCATCTTTGATCTACAGATTCTCACTTTGTCTCCTTTCCCCTTGCTGAAATCTAAAATTTTGCACAGTGTAATTCTTCTGTCTCCTGTTAAATATTTCACACTGTATGCTGCTGTTAAAGGTAACAAAATTTTCTAGCAGCACAAGTTCATGCCAACAACTCTTTTGAGACATCAAGATTTTGAGACATCAAGAAGTGTCCTGATCAGGAATGGAAACATAAAATTAAAATCTTGAAAAATTCATGGACAGATAGTTTGGAAAATACCAAAATAGAGCAACTAAAAATTCAAAGGAAAATCCTAATTTTTTTTTTTTTTTAATTCACAAAGTGTGTTTTATTTTTGACATTTGAACTTTTAATTATATCTTAAGAAAATTTTCAAAACAGATCATCTATGAGGCATAAAGCCATATGCTTTAAAAGGCTTTTAACCAAAAATCCCCTCCACAAAATACCAAACAAAACCAAAACCAAACCCATCAAAACAACAACTCCAAAACCTCATTTTAAACACACAGATCTTAACAAATCTGTCCTTGAAAGCAATTTCATTTTGCTAAAAGGGCCCTCTCTATTAAAAAAAAAAGAAAATAAAAAAAATATTTAAAAAGAGGATTTCTTTTTTTTCATGTTTACCAGACTTTGTTCTTCCTCCTTCATCTTGGCAAGATGCTAATGGTTTCAGAAATACTTAGCCTTTCCTGTTTATAAATGTTATAGCTATCAGTTTATCTATCCTTTTAGGGCAGTATGGCTTAACCTTGCCCAGATGGATGATGCCTATTCTGTTGAAAGTTGTGTCCTCCATTGCAGCCTTATGATTTGCCTGCAGTTGCTATGGCTGAAATTTAGGTGGGAAGCTCTTTGCTGAGCGTTTCTCTTTGGGATTAACCCAGCCTTAGTGAAGGAGCTGCACAGGCTTGCTGTGGCCATCACCTCCTCACCCACCTGCCAGGACGTGGTCCACTCCTTTCACAGCCTTTAGGAAGTGTCTGCCTGGTGTTATGTGTAAAGCGTTGATGCTTCCTCTCAGAGCTATAGAATGGCAAAATATTTTTCCTAGAGGAATGGGCTTTTTGATTATTCCTTTAATTTTATTGTTATATTTCACTGGGTAACTTCCAAACTTATTGTGGAATTGTGATTTCATTTCAATCTCAAGAAATCACACTTCTTTTTTTCCCCCACCCCTTAAATATCTCTTTTGGGAAACATGTCTCCTATAACTCCTTTCAGTCTGAATCCAGCCCATTCATTCCATAATTTAAGTCCCCCAAGTTCTCAATTACCTACCTGGACTTCTCCAAACTCCTACAAGAACTATGATGCAAACTAACATTGCTAGAAAACGAGGACATTAACCATGGCAGCATGGAGTGCTAACCATGCTATTTGGTTTTTCGGAGCCCCAAAGCTCTCAGGAGAATTTAAGTGTTGAGTGGATTCAGTGCTGATGATTCACGGGACACTTTGGATTTCACAACGCTGACAGGCTGCTGGGAAAGGTGTGTGTGAACTTGGTTGTCTTTAGGGAAGGGGACTTGGAGCTGCAGGAAGGGCAGGCCTGGGGCTGGTGCTCAGCCCTGCCATCCCCATGCAGAAGAAATTGCACAGCATGACTCAGTCCAGCGCTCTTTCCCTACAGTGTGTGTGCCACTGTTACATCTCCTGCCTCATGTGATCCTGATGCAATTCCAATTACATCACCCACATCACGTAACAGCTCAGCAGTAGATAACAGTAAATAGAGCTAAAATGAAAAAATCAGATTCCCATGCTTAGTCACCCTTAAGGAACTTTTGAGACTACCTTAAAATGTAATAGGACAGCTTTCTTGTGCAAGCCAGTCTATATGATTGCTTTGTAATAATAAGTACACCCAGCTATTAATCTCCACTCCTACTCACAAATATTTTTTGGTCTGTGTTCTTTGGTTTTCAGTTTAAATTTATCTGAGGGGAGGTTAGGGAGATGAGTGGTTTAGGATTAAGCCCCTTTGCTGCAACAGAACTAAACTTTAATGATTTGCCATGAAAAGCAAATTAGGGTTCTCCCTAGATCACAAAGGCAAAATGCTTAATGAAAACTCCTTGCAGCATAGATAAACTGTTTTTAAGAATGTGCATATTCTTGTCTGCATATTCTTTTTTTAGTTTTTGGTTGTAAGCCATGGGACAATAACATAAATGAATCTCTTTACATTACTGGACTTTGGACTGAGTTTGAACACAAGTCAAATCAGGAAGGGCAGACTTGCTACATGTTTTAATTTCATCTCCAAAACACAAGATCTAGGTGTCCTAGATGAAATTTTGACCTCATTTTATTCATAACAGCAAGGCCATGCATTTCAAAGCAATTAATTGCACCAATAAAATCCATAGGTTTTGATGAGAGAAGTTGTTTAATGTATGACAGCTTAGTCCAAACTCTTCCTGTTTGCTGCAATTGCCCCTAAGATAAATTATCTTGCTTATTTAATATAGGTATCTCATTACTTCACCTGAGGTAAAGACAGAAACTTTCCATATGTACTAGACCACACCTACCACACCACCCCTTTGACTGCAAGGGGTGCAATAGCTTGTAAATAAAACCGTAGCCATCTCCAAGACTTTAAACATGCTTATTGAGTTGACAATTGTCTTCATGGGGCTAATTAACTATTTCCACTAGAAATAACAGCTGCCTGGTAAATTTTCTAATTAAATCTGTAGCTGCTTGGAACAGTATTAGCACAGCAAAGACTTCCTCTTAGCAAGGCTTCTGGGAGCCTTCCATTGACCTTACCCTAGCTGTCAGCTGAACCAAGGACTAGGTAACACATTATGCAATTCAGAAGGAATCCTCATAGCTGCTCACAAGGAAGGAGAAGCCCCGTTGAGAGTAGGAGTCAAGGAGAAAACATTTGAAATTCCTCGCTGGTTAATAAAACCATTTCTATACTTCTCCTAAGAAAAAAGAGATGCAGGGAAAAACCCATCAGACTTGGAATGGACAGGAACTTGATGGTTTTGCACACAGAAGCTATCTGAGGTTTAAATTCAGCATAAATAAACATGATTCTGCTCACTCTGATCTCCCAGTTGCTCAGCAAGAGCCAGAAGGGGAACAGTTTCAGGTGGAGAATGTCTTGGAAAAACAGGCTGTCTGTCTTAACATTTTGTCCTCTAATAAAGAAAATAAAAATAATCTGTAAATCTGTGTTAGCATAGTGCAAACTTTCATGAGTAGCACAGCCAAATCTTTAATAATCAGATAACCAACCAGTCTAGTTTCAGAAGTGATTCTCTGAAAGCCTATGAAACATTGACCTCTGCATTTGTCAAATACTTTTAATCACTAGACCTGCAAATCCTGTAGTGTTTTGATGACCTGGGGGTACAGCACATCAACTTCTCATATGTTCAGCCCACATTTAATACTTTTTCTATATGTGCTTTTTGTTGAAACTTAGCAATAATGTGGCAATGTAAGTATTGATAGCTGTATCCAGAGGTATAGCAAAATTTCTGGATTAATCTGGTTCATTCTGTTCATCAAGACAAGAGTAGCTGAAAACTTATTGGTCAGCAAATCTACTATTCATAGCTCTGAGCACACAGCCAGTTATACATTTTATCTCATTTATGTATTTCTGTAAGAATATATAAACGAGTAAACTGTTTTGCTATACCCTGCAGTCAGCAGGAAACCTCTGGCAAACCAACAATGAGATTGCAGAGTACAAATTCTTGTACTCATATGGTGTCCATATAGTCCCCAAACACAGAAAGAAGGATGATTAAACAGGTAAGTGAAAAATATTTGAAAACTCTCTGTTTTACTTTTCTTAGTAGTCATATAGTTGGAAAATTCTTAACACAAAGAAAAAGACTGCAAGTGATGTCAAAAGGAAGTTTCTAGTGCAGGGTTTAACAATAGTGAAGAAACTGTGTGCATTTATCTGTCAATCCACAGCTCGAGTACACAAATTTGTTTTATTTGTTTCAAGGGTATTAATTTGATGCCAAGGGATCTTGAAGATCATCTCCTCTCTTCTTCCAGGCATAAAGAGATTTGTGACATTCTTAAATACGCCATACAGTTCCTCTCTCATACTGGTGGTAAGAATTTACTAGCAGTTGTTCCTGTCAATTGTCTACTACAATTTTAACTCATTTTCTAGCACAAGTAGACCGAAATAAAAAAATACCCTCTTTTATGAAGCTACATACACGCTGTGCTTGAGGATCATTGTCTAGTCTCCCTTCAGTCTTTTTTTCCCTTTACACTTTCCAATTCCATAAATTTGTCCTCGTATGTGTTATTTCTAATTTCTTTATTTTGGATTTTATTTAGATAGTTATCTCTTTCTGGAAGTCCAGTGTCCAAATCAGGACAGCTGTGTGTTGAACACAATGCATCTTAAAACAAACAGATGTGGTCAGATATCTCCTTGGGATGTTTACCTTTTAAACAACAGGGTGACATTTTTGACCTGTCTTCAGTGTGTCATCTGCTGTAAAAGATAGGACTTTTCCAAATAATTTTTTTTTA
Organism: Chloebia gouldiae; assembly: GCA_003676055.1. Classification (NCBI taxonomy): domain Eukaryota; kingdom Metazoa; phylum Chordata; class Aves; order Passeriformes; family Passeridae; genus Chloebia; species Chloebia gouldiae. The sequence goes on from QUSF01000039.1 coordinate 1,145,891, forward strand.
ACTGGTTTTGCTCATATGATAGAAATACTAGATTTCATACGACTCCTTCCACAGGTTTATTGCTGCCGTACCCTTAATAAACTGCATCTTATTTTTCGAAACCATATCCAGTTTACCACAATCATATCAAGCTCTAACCACATCTCTAGGTGGAACTCTGGCTCTTCGCACTGGAGTATTACTTGAACATGTCCAACATGCTCTCTACTCAACTTTACAAGTGATTTGGAAAAACACTGAGAGAATGCTGGGTGGGCTGCAACAAATCACACCCTTCTGGCTCTACACAACGCAGCTAATCAGTACACTTAGAACTTGGCTTCCTAGCTGAGCAATCCCTTTGGAGCAATTTTGCCAGGTTCTGTCCCTTCAACTTGTCTATCAGGATGTCACCTACTTGTCAAGCCATCCTACTGAGAGATCAAAAAAACTGACTGCTCTGCACAGAGCCTGACATGCTGCCAGGGCAGAAAATTAGACAGATTTGAAATCGTTTGTCCTGAGAACATTCATTTTGTCTGTTGTTCATCCCTGTATTTATCTTCTTGGTATTTCAGTCCGAGTATTTGTTCCAGCACTTTTCTAGGAATTGAAAATGTAGTCAGAGCTGATAACGTCAGTCTCCTTTTTATTTGTGGGTTTTTTTTAAGCTATGGACTTTCATTACCTGTTACAGTCCCTTGCCTTCTGCAGCAAGGACAGACGTTCCTGAAGGTGCGGCTCGGGGCTGGGCACAGCCAGTCCTCCAGGTTCAAGTCAGGTCCAGACAAACTGGAAATCTCTGCCTTAGCCAAATATTTTCTGGTTTAGTCTGTCCTCAACTCTTACTTCTCTACTGCTGAGTCAGCTGACCTTTCTGGTAAAGAGTAAACCATAACAAGCATCAGACATTTTAGCCTTGTCAGCACCATCTAGCTTTTCCTTTCCACCCAGTGATGGATTACAGCTCCTCTCACTCTGCCTGTTACTAACACTGCCCTTATAGAAGACTGCTCAGTACTCTTACTTCAGTCCATGCTTGACCATATTCAATTCATCCCTAACTCTTCATGCTTTTCCCCCATATCTATTCTAAGTATGAACATTTGCATCTCTTCTATCTCCAATTTCATAGTAAGTATTTAGATTGATTTAGTGGCTACAACTTCCAGCCTCCCAAACTGACACAATTTGAATTAACATTATATTTGTCTTATGGGATTATTAACTCTCACTAGCATTTTTATTTTCACCTTTAAACAAATTTTCTATGTGATCATTCCTGTATATTTTCCAAGCATTTTCTGGCTTTCCAAAAGCCTGCTGGCTTTGTATTATTTTCCTACCTCCCCCTAAGTCAGTCTTTTGCCAAACATTCTCACCCTAAATATTAGCATGTTGCTGTTTTTTTATAGTTCCCCCTCTCAACTGAAATTCCATGTGAAAAAGACCTGTCTCTTTGGGTACTTCTCCCATCTTTCACATCAGGATAAATATCGTATCAGATATAAAATATCGTCAGCCTCTACCCCCATATACTTTGGTCAATTGCTTCTTCTCCCCCCCACATCAGCCCTTCCTTACCCTATACCACACAAAAGACATGACAGCATCTCACCATGCAGAAATCTTCCCATTAACTTCAAAACCATATCAGTCCAAGAAAGCCAAACTAGCCTTGTGACATTTTTGTTCATCATATACACCTACTGATCCAAATTGGGCTGGTGAGACAGAGTGTACAAGGGAAGCTGTCTGACACTATCAAAAGTCTGTGCATCTCGCAAAAGTGCTAAAAGCTTTGTACATATATTTTGTGTCCTTCTGATGTGGTTAGGGACTTTAAAGCTGTGCCTTCTGACTGACTGCGTCTCTAAAGCACAAGTCAATTGAAAACATGTCTGATGCTCCAAAATGAGTGCTCATTTGCAAACCTCAGTCCAGCTGAAGTGGATGGTGCTTTTTTAGGAGACTGGTAGATAAACAGACATCAAACACAGTCTGAGAACAGCTCTGGTGCACATCTGAAAAGAAGCAAATTGATATCTTCCACCTCTCTGCAAATGGGGAATTAAAAGTTTTAAGACTAGAAATGGCAAATTCATCTGCTGTGGTAAGACTTCAAGGAATATATACATGTCATTTTTCTTCAGTATAGAAAGGAGTGGGGGTTTTGTTAGCAAGGGGAATATTTAACTTTTTTTTTTCTGTTTGTGTATTTTCACACTAGCCCAAAAAAATAAAAAAAGAAACCAGCCTGCCATTTCTAATTTTCAATTGTCTGCACATGCGCCAAAATTACCACCTAAATAAAATACCACAGCACTTGTTCCTCACAAGAAAAATCAGTGTAGTTGTCAGGAGCAGTGAACTTTATGAGCTCATTATAAATGCAAAAAAAAAAAAAATTGATTTCTTGTCACTTCCTTCAGATTCGCAGGAGGGCCTATTCATTACTTGCTCACACCACAAATTGGGTTTTATTAGATAACTACTTTCATGTCCTTGTGTTAGTTATATGTAATTTATATGCACTCATTTCCTGAATAATATTTTTTAAAGGCTTGATTTGTAGCCATTCCTCTTTGGACTGTAGAAAAATAAGCAAAATACCAAGGCCCTGCAAGATGTTAGTTTATCTAAATAGCTTTTATCTGAATATCAAAGCAATGTTTTACCACTGTTCCCTCACAAAGGTAGAAAATTTCATCTCTGAAAGTGCCAGGTACAGAACCTTTCTATTGCTGGGAAGCAAGTGGTCCAGCATCCCTGGAAACTCAGTGGAAAATACCTGTTCGTACTTCAGAAACTCTGCTGATGAACTGAAGCACTTAACAGCTTTGACAGCTGCCTCAGAAATGGAGCGAAGGGGCAGCTTCTCCCTGGAAGGCACCAGCCCGTGCTGTATGGGCAGCACGTGGCAGGCTTGTCCTCAGCACTACCATCTGCCAGCACACAGCAACAGGGGAATCGAGGCAATCAGTGAATGAATACTTCCTTTAAAGGTTCCTGCAGTGCTTTTTTCTTCTCCAGCCAAAGTAAGTTTATTAACTCCAGCAACCTGGCCATGTGCCAGTTTGGAAACTATCCTGTCATCTGACTTGTGTTTTTCCTGCACAGTCAACTGCATGCAGAAAACTTCTTCATTTTGTGGTTTAAACCCTGACTCTAGAAAGATTTCTGTCTACTCAGATGCTGATATTGCACCTGGGAGTAATGAGGTAAAGGAAGTGTGGTACAGGTGCAAAGGTCCGCAAGGGACTTATTTCCTAAAGCACCCAAACCATGTTCCCTTTAGCAGTCATACTAGTCACCTTTTGTCCTAGGAAGCATTTTGTTGCTGTATGAATGGACCCCTTTGCAAAAATCCTGAAAAGCATCCTGTCAAATCAAGAGCAGCATAACCTTTATCTTTACAATGGTAGTAATAAACATACTCTGCCATACTTACACTGAATAGACATTCTTCAGGAATTTACATGTAAAAATGAATTCATTGTCTTCTCTTAATGCAACAATCCCAATTGTCAGTTTAGAGAGCTTTTACTTTTTGACAGTATCAGTTTGATTTTACATTTGAAGCTTGTTGAAACTTCTGTAATTCAGCTATTTGTTTATTACAAATAATTGGCTTCAGAGATTACATTCAACAAAACCTATTGTGGTGAAAGAGGGTGATTTCACTTTAGGTTAGGTTAGATTAGATTAGATAAAATTTTCAGAAGAAATTCTCTGCTGTGGTGTTGGTAAGGCACTGGCACACAGAGAGAAGTTGTAGATTACCCATCCCTGGAGGTGTTCAAGGCCCGGTTAGATGGGGCTCTGAGCAGCCTGCCTAGTGGAAGGTGTCCCTTTCTATAGCAGAGGTGTTGGAACTAGATGATCATTAAAGTCTCTTTCAACCCAAACTATTCTGTGATTCTACCTGATTTTTTACTGAAAAAAAAAAAATCTCTCTTTACAGAGAACCAAGACAATACTGTTTTTTCAAACTCCTGTTTCAAATTGTCAAGAAATAGACACATTTGTTTGCCATGCACATACGGTGCAAAGAGGGAGGCAGTCTACCTCCTTTCCCCTCCACAGCCCATGGCCATGGCAAATGCTTCTCAGCTGAGGAAAATAAACAAAAACTGAAACAAATACAGAAGCAAAAATGGGTTTAGAGAATAAAACATCACGCACATTGCAGAAATAAATAAAAACCTGATTTTTATTTGATCTTGTTTACCTCTAAGCTCCTGAAACCGAATGCCAGGATGAGTACAGAGTGTGCTCCCCAGCTGGCCTGGACAATCTGCCAGCACACTCCCCTCTGAAGGGCATGCTGCCACCCTGTCCCACTGCCACCCTATTCCTTCAAGCCTCCCACTCATGGAGTACCAGCAATGTGGCTGTGAATGTGTGGCACAGAGGACTCTCATTTGAACTCCAGGTGAAATCACCGAGCTCCTTCAAACTTTCCGATATAAGAAATGAAGGTGTTTGGCTGCAGATCACAGTGCTTAGTGAAGGGAAAACCTTTTGGACAACTATCACCTAATCACAAAATGAAGTCTATGGCCTGCCAATGATTGTACAGAGGGTTTTATGCCTGAAAATAGAGTATTTATATTTCAAGTGCTTAAAAGTAAAACCAACAGTATAATTCTCAATTCATCTGTGTCCCTGCAGAGAGGAACATTTACTTTTACTATGGGATAGTCCCAGTTCAAATAAGCATTAAGTTGCAGCCAGTGCAGTTTGCTACTTGGAGCTGCTGTTCATCACATGCCTGCGAGGAAGGCACAAGAGAGCATGGATTACATTTCCATGCCAAAAACTCAGCTTGCAACAGGGCAGCCTAGGAGTGATGCTGTGAACTCTGTGCTTTCCCCATCTCACTGCGGCTCCATATGTGGAGCACCCAGAGGAACCAGGGCAGACATTCCCAAGCTTCCAGCATGATAAGCCAGGAACAATTATGGGGAGTGTTGATTTGGAGGCACATATCTAAGGTGTTCCTGTGAGGTCTCTATGATCACTTGCCATCAGGGCAAGGGAATCCTCATGAAATCAGTGACACAGGACACAGACATCTTGTGCAGGTAAAAGAGAATGCATACACAGGCTTTTTTTTTAAATGCTGTAAGCTAATAAAATACTACTCAGGCTTACACTTCACAGCAAAGTACCCAATCTTTTGACAGAAAATCCAGCATTATTCTTTAACTTGGAAATACATAAGAAAGAAAGATTCTGACAGCTGCAGATTTCACACATGTCAAAGGCAGAAGCCCTGCTCTTACAGATGGATTGCACAGAAACACGCCTTTTGTTAAAAGACAGAAAATTAAAGGAACATTTAATCATGCTCTGACAGGCTTCTTAGCCCACAGCTAATACCCTGAGTCCTGTAATAATTCCTGAACTCATACATTGGCTTACAGCAGGTGGCCACGAGGTCTCAGGCAGTGGAAGTGCATTAATTGTGGGGCCAACCTCTCTAGTTTAATAAGAAACATGTTAATACTACTCCTTGCCATAAAAGCAATAATAAGCAATGCAAGTACACACTCATAATTATTTTCAATTACTGTTCAAATAGTCCCTTAGCAGCTCACTCTGAAATTTTTAAGTGCTAAGCCATCAGCTGTTTTTCATCTTTATAAAATAAATCAGACATAGAAATCTTTTTGGAATTAATATACATTGGAAGAAATTGTTCCAAGATTTTCCAAGGACAAATATTAGTCACTACAGAGATGATCAAGAATTTTGTTAAAGCTGCTCTTTCCAAACTTTTAGGTTGGTTGGATATTTGAACAATTCCAAAAATCTATTCTTAGTCTGATTTTAGACATCATAAATGTAAGTAAATATATCTTCATCATCTCCTTCCACATTTTCCCCTCCTAACCCTATAGATTAGCTTTTATTCTCAGGAGCTGATTTAGAAATCTTTATTTAGAATGTTTTAGGAACAGTACATAATTTCAAGAAATGGAAATCCCCATTCAAAAGAAAAGCAAATGAAGAAAACTTGTGGCACCTTTGCCACAAAAATAAAAGAAAAAAAAAGAAACATGAAAGACACCTTCTACATGAGTTAAGCAAGTACTCAGGAACATTAAAAATTAAAAAAAAAAAAAGAAATAAGTAGGCTTTACATGTTTTTCTAAAAGCTAAAAATACCACTGCTTCCCTTTGCAAGGATTTAAGAAATATTTGCATGATCCTAATTTATCTGAAGTTCCTAGTGTAAAGCAGACAGCCACATATGACACATTTTATAATCTCATTCAAGTACCTTGCTAATACAATAAAAATGAAGACTCAGAGCCTTCAGGTTTCATTCATACTCCTCTGCACTAATGTAAGAGCAGTGATTTTAGGCATGGCATTAGGAAAAGAAATCCTGTACCCTAAACTTCATGACCTAGAGTCAAACCAATCACAAGCGTGTAGGCTCCAAGCTTCCAGAGATTTGATTCCAAATTAGTGCATGCCCACATTTTGAATACAGCCCTCGTTTACTGCAACAGATGCCAGCTAATAGCAGTGTCACATTTACATTAGAGGGACCTTTTCTGACACTTGGCAGAAATCCTTGCAGATAACATGGAACCAGAATAGTTTGGTGTTTTGCTTTCCCTAAATGCAGGTGCAGTCATAGGCAGTGTATTGTCAGGTCAGAGATTTCCCCTACATTCTGCCTTTCCCTCAGCCCTACACAGAATTTTTTTTCAGCACCCCCTGGTGCTTTGATTCCGAAACAACACTTCTCCAGGATTCCCACTTCCAGCCATGAATTCCAGAGCAGCCTTTTAGGGGAAACTTGGGCGGCAATTTCTGACCAGATGGGAAACCAGAGAGGGTAGGGTTGAGCAGGCAGCTGCTGGTCCCTGTACCTGCAGGTCTGCAGGTATCAGGTTGCAGGCCCTGTCAATCACATCACATCAAACTTTTCCCTGTTTCCTGACACTTCAAACGGGGCTACTCTATGCTTGACAAGAAACATCAAACGTGGCAGGTGAGTTTCCTCAAGCCACTCTCTTTGATGACATCCTCTGAATGTTTTCTGGCTCTATGTCCCCAGAGAGAATTCCTTTTCACCAGCATGCAAAGGAAGTTTACATTTATGTTTGGAGTCTGAATATTTCTGCTACCTTTTTGCCTGATGTGGAGGTTTGGGGGGGTTGTTTATTTGTTTATTTGTCTGTTGCTTGTTTGTTTGTTTGCTTATTTATTAGGCTTAAAGGGTCAAGACCAGAAGTAAATTAAGATGACTCTAGCAATTTTTCCCTTGTGCTGGTCAGATCTAAATGCTCTGAGTGCTTCCAAGGAAATCAGTGCAAGCACTAGGGCTGAGAACTTAAGTAGAAACAATTCCAGGCTCATCTGGAGTTCATCTCTTGGTCTGGTCTGTAGCCACTTGTTTTCCTTACTTAACATCACTGCCTATTAGAGAAAAAAGTCGTGTGCAAACAGTCTGGAGGAAGACGTCAGCTGATTTCAAAGCAGTTACAACAGCCCGTGGGCCTAATTCAGGTGCTTTCCCTGAGTTGCACAAGCGCTTGTGGCAATCTGACCCTCGGTGTCCTGCAGAGTCAGGAAGCTTTGCAAGGGAGGCCAAACAGGAATGGCAGTATGCCCAAATGACCGTGTTTACAGGAGCCTGGAGAACTGCTGGTCTAGTGCACATGACTCCAAAAGCTGGCTCATCCTGCCTCCTCCTCACAGGAAACAGTGCAGCAGAGCAGGCTCATACAAGCTGAGATGGTGCCTGCGCTCCATATGCAAAATGTGGCTCTGCGAATGACATTTTCCATGCCTTTCTTGTTATTTCCTACAGGAGCCACACAGCGAGCAAGGCAAGAGGCTTTTCTTCATTCAGGGCAGAAGGGGAATGCTATGAGCCCATTAGGTTTGTACTGCCTGTGATGTGGCACCACTAAAATGGATGAGTACTGACAGCACTGTAAAAGGTATTTTTAAAGTTATTTCTGACATTATGGCCTGGCTAGTGATAAAAGCACAGTCTCATTGAGTGACAGCCAACAAACTATTGCTGGTCCCATCGTGCCATGAGCAGAGAGACAGCTGGCAGTACCTAAGATGGTGAAACAGCACATAAGGCTGGCATGTGGCAGTCACCACTGTTCTTGTCCTGGCTTGGCAAAGCTCTGTATCTGCCTTACTCATATCCACATTTCTGTCTGACATGAAGCACTCCGTTCTTGCCAACACAAATGGTCTGGGCTGAGGTATCACTTGTCATGCAGGTGAAACCCAGTAAAATCCTTTCAGAAACATTTGCTGTCACTTTGACAACTGAGACCAAGTAGATCAGAAGGAAGAAATGTATTTCCATATTCATCATAATTATGAAAAGCAGGTCCTCATTTAGTCATCTGCACAGACAAGCAGAGTCTAGCCCTTATAGTTTATTAGAGAGAAATCTTAAGAACAGTAAAGACCCCTTAAAAGAAAATTGAGGGTAGGGCTGAATGCAGTTTGTTTCCATGTGCCCCCTAAGAGCTGGCATTTTTATGTCTTGTAATGTTTCTTTAAGAGTCTCGTGAGGCACTGTATATCTGCAGCTCATCTTATACTGGCAAAAAGCACTAAACAAGCATGAAGTGGCAGGTGTAACTCATTGAAACAAAAATAGTTCTTTATCTAATGTAACAGGTATCTTGATGAAAAAATTTATGTTTTGAATCCCATAAAATAGAATATTTCATTATATAGTAAGTGAAACCATACACCAGGATGTGATTTTCTTTGCATATTAATAAGTAGTAATAAGTTCCCAAGTCAAACACGAACATGAACCAGCCATGTGGTGTCCAAAAGGCAGCGAGACCCCTCAGAACTGAGGCTAATTAAAACACAGCAGCACTAATAGGGAGCATCACATCCCCTGGGTCCTATCACAGGGAGACCCAATGGACCTTGCAAATCACGAGGCCAGAGGAGAAGATCCCGCTGGCTCCTGAGCAGTCTCTGGATTTTGCAGTGGGGATATATGATGGCCACTGTGGACAGAGTGCCCCTCCTGCCACAGTTCCTGCCCCATGCAGGGCTGAGTTAGCAAAATTACCTCTTTCTCATGCCCTGCACACAGGATTCAATGGCCAAGCCTCAGTCCATGGCAGATGAGAACTGCTTCTCTAGGCTGAATTCAAACTAGGTAAATGTAGTCGTCCCTGCAGCCATCCTGACATGTCTCCCTGGCACCTGCTTCTCTGGAAGTCCCAAATCTGGGGGGTAGTGGAAAGGATAGAATGAGTGTTGCTTTTCTGGGATGTTTTACATATGTTGTAATCTAGAAACAAAATACAAATGGGAGGAATCAAAAGCCAGTGAGTTCTCAAATATATGCATATTACACACTGCCTTCTGATTCCCTATACTTCCTCCTTCACCTAGTAGCAATATGTCTTTTATGCCAAAAAAAGAAAAAACCTCAGAGCACCAGGCCTCACACATCCTCTTGTGCTTCCTTAATTAGCTTGTACCAAAGGTATGAGTATCTTCCTGTCAAATCAACCATTCAAAGAATGCTTGTCAGCTGTGTTTTTCAGTTGCTTGAAATGAATAAAAGAAGATGATATATAATATCCATAGTTTCTACATACTGAGAACCAATAACATCAGCTTATTCACTACTATGTTAGGAGGAAAAAAACTGAGTATTCCTTCAATATTTAATTTAGGGAATTAAAAATTCTTTAAGCATTATAGATCCATGGGGCCAGAGGTACTCCCCATGCCAAGGCACCAAGTCAAGTCAGTGAAAATGCATGCAGTAACAGATTCTGAAGCAGTGAAGCCTGGGTTTCCTTTCTTCTTCTTTTTGCCCCTCATCCAGTCAGAATTTATTCTCTTCTTTACCAATGTGATAATCTTTATAAGGCACCCAGAAATGGCTGAGGCACATCATCATTTCTCTGGCATTGGGTAGGTGCAGACACCCCCTTTTCAGCAAAGCTGGGGTGCCCCTGAGAATGCAAAGATTTCTTCCTAGGGACAAAGGAGCTGGAACACCTTTGGAAATGTTCTTGTCTTTAAAAAAAATATTATTTAATCTGTCATTTTCACATCAATCATGCATAATGTTATGCTGAGTTAAAAATTCATGGTTGTTAGTTAGGTACTTCTTTCTGACTGTCCTATTTTCACCTCTTTTAAAAGAAAACGCAAAATGGTGGGTGATAAAACTAAGACAGTTTAGAGAAGAGGAAAACAACTATTAAAGTGTTAATGTTGGATGTGCCAAAGAAATAATTTCCCAGTTGTACCTCTGGACAACTTTTCAGTGTTTATTTGCAGGGTAGCTGATAAAGCAGGTATCATCCATTTTAGAACAATGGGGCTTGTTGATAGTGTTTGCACCAAATGAAAATGCTATGTGTATTCCTGGCTCTTCTAACAGGTGGCTAAAGAAAAAATGTCATTAACATAGAAGTATACTAACAGTATTTGAAAATAGAATAAATTGCTTCTTTTTCAAAGGCTGGTCACTTCAAACTTCCTTGTGTTCTTCGCTGAAATGAAAGATTTTGATGCCTTAGAAAGCTAAGCACTCTACTGCAAATTAAATGCTCCTTATAATTCTATACCCAAGCTTCATGCAGTGACTCTCTCCTGCTGTTAACACACAGTTTTGTCAGAAGATAAGAGGGAGCAGGTATGCTTGAGGATGGGTCACAGACTGTAAATCTTCCACGAAGCATAGGCCATGCCTCCTCATAAGCAAAAAGAGAAGTTCAGGTTAAATCAGCTGAACTAACCCACTTGCCCATCTAAAACCATAGTGAAATAAAAAGACATGACATTGGCTAACTCTAGCAAATTCTGTAATTTGATGCAACTAACAGAAAAAAGAATCAGAAGTGTAATTAATCTGAATGCCCTTCCTCATAAAAAACAATGTGCTTTTGAACAAAACAATTTTCATATTCATAATCAGCACCAAGTTCTATAGGGCAAAATAGTAATTTTCTTCAGGAATCTCTAAATCATAAATTGACATCAACAATCTAGCTACTAGACAGCAAATCTGAACTAAAGCAGGATGACTTTGCAGCTCTTTCTATCTTTACATGCCCTCAGGAATGGAGGGAACAGGTATTTGCTTGTGACAAAGTGACAGAAAAACTGGAGAAAGGTAAAGGTTGCCATAAGCAGACACATGAAATGCAAGAAACTATGCTGAATACACTTACACTTTGGGTAAGACACATAATTAAAACATTATCCCCTGTATTTGCTGAGGTGCATGGGACATCTAAGGTGTGGCAACAAGGCTTATTTTTATTGAGATTACCCTGCTAATGTACATTTAGCAGTTAGTATCTTAAATTGTTTCACACTTGACTTTGCAATCTGTAGTTTTTATGTTTCTCCTGTAAGCATACACCAGCTGCATCACCAGCACAGCATAACTACAGCATTCTCATCCTGGCAATGGGCTCTGGTGAGATACAGTCTAAAGGCAGGTGGGATTTACTATCCCAGTCAGATATGTCATGTACTGGGATGAAAATAACTGTGTGCATCACGCTACATTTATGATGTTGTCATACTATCAGCTTTTCTTTTGTCAGAATTAAAAGGTAAGAAGAAAAGCATTGTTGAGGAGTGATGCAGACTGTAGGAGAAAAGCACACGTAAAATCTCACAGAGAAGGTTTCTCATCTCCACTTCAAAGCTAACCATTCATTGTTCATGCACAGTACCTGGATAGTCATTCATATTATCAGGTATCCTTGGTAATATGATTCTATTATATAATCATATTATATATGTGATAATATGTCAATACCTTGCAGGTCTTTTTATTACTACCCATTTTAACTTAACAATGTTTCATGCACCCTCATGAAATTTCACAGGATTTTGTGTATTTGTTAACTTACAGCAGAAATCACTGTTGCCAGCTGTTTTCTGCCATTATTTTTCCCAAAATAAATGTGTTGCATTTTATTACATTCAGATTTGATACAACAGGTCTGAGGAGAATGAAAGTGATTTTGCAGGTAATCACGGGTTGTAAGGTCTTTCATAACTCCACTCCTACCATCAGATACAGGTACTCTGCAAAGGAGTCCCCTCATTCTGTTGGCCTCAAAAAGATAAAATGGTTTTTATACTGCTAAGAAACACACTTTACAAAATTGGATTGTCATAGAAGAAAAGGGTGGGGAGGAAAAAGAAGAGCTAGATTTCAAAGGTCAGCATTTTCTCAGTGGTGGAGGTAAAATGCTATGTTCATTTGTATTTGAAAGTTATAAAGTATTTACAGTTATGAAGTATTTAATTAGAAGTGTTATGTACAGGAAGTATTTTGTTGGTTTTGGATTTATTTTATCATTGTAAATTGGTTTTAAGTGTCAAAAATCACTGCACCTGTGACAGGCATTCATTATGTGCTACCCTTAAAGGGAAATGTGAGCATGTGGACGTGCAGCATTTGTGCATAAAAAATACTGTACAGACATTATTTAAGTTCAAGTGCACAAGTTGCTAATTTTTTGTGTCTCTGTGTAAACACGGACATGTTAGACTTTCAAACTCCAGAAGGCACCTTACGTACTCTGGGTCTTGTTACAGAAACAGAGTTACCTAATCATTTTTTTAGTCTTTGGGGGTTCTCTGAGATGTCTGAATAGGCTGACAGATGGTGCAAGACCTCTGTGCCCTTCTGGGAGCAACTGGGAGGCCCCCAGACAAGGCTCATTAGCATGTCAGAAAGCACAGGATGACTGCAGGGGGGGAACGAAATCCCAGCCTCCCATGTCCACCCGCCAAAATCCAGCTCTCCAACAACTGGCCTTTTCTCTTATTGACCTCTGATGCCCCCAGTGCATTAAGCCAGAGCTGAAGGGCAGACTACTGGCACTCCACGTTGTGGAGTGGGATTGGAAAGCAGCCATTCCTGAGCTGGAGAGCTTCCTGATCACACTGTATTTATAGGGGAAGTTAGTCCTGGAAGCCTCAGTTATGTAAACAAGCTTTTCTAATGAATCTCTTTCTGAGGCAAACCTCTAGATGAGCCCTGAACTTTATTTTTACCTGTTACGTAACTCAGAGTAAAGCTCAAATCCATTAAATTGTCTTGTTATGAACACTTACTGTTTAAACTTTGAAGATGTCACATGTTTAAATCCCTAAGTGGCAATCAGGAAACCTTCTCCCTCTGAAGCCTTCAGACTGGCAGACAGAAAGATAATACATCCCTGCTCTCTGTACAGTAACAGGCCAGCTGAAAGTGTAACATGTCTTTTATTGCATTAAAGTTTCAAAGAATTAAATTTAAATGGACACAGCATATCAAAGGCCCAAGACATAACTCCTCTAATTGGCTAGAAAAACTGAGCATTTAAAAGGCATCTTCCAAGTATGTGTCTATGGTATGACATGGAAGCATATTTAGCCCTTCTACAAAAGAGGGTCTGTGAACCACATGTCTTCTTGTAGAGATGGGTGAATGTCTCTACATAATGCTGAAAATTTTAACTGTTAACATATTACTGAGGGGTTCCAGAGAATCCCTGTTACTACTGTCAGTATTTTAGCATTAAGGACATGGATTCTCTAAAACTGGGCTAGAGCATGATTGTACTACAGACACAAAAACAACCCCTGTTCATTAAGGAATCCAACACAATAAATATGCACACTCAGATTCACCCTGCTGAGCAGCAGACAGACATCCTCAAGCTTAAAGCCATGGTCCTACCTGATGCACCCTTAATTGTCAGCAGCCTTTAATATAGGACATAGATAAAGCAACAGGATGTACTGAGGTTCCCATTTCATTGTTGTAGACAGATAGTCTGCTATGATTCAGCTAGCCTGCTGCTGATGGGGATGAATTTTACACCATAAATAATCTGTAACACCAAGTCCAATAGGCACTCTGAAACAATCTCTCACCCAGAGGAACTATATTGTGAATTAAGATCACTCACAGAAATGTATTAAAATCAGCCTTAGAGAGTTAAAGTGGTCAATCCAAGTTTACAAATCTTTGGGCATAATATAAATAGTTCAACACTGAAGTCCTATCTACTATGATTCCAGTTTTCTGACTTTGTCCTCAGCAATGGTTTTGCCAAATTTAGAATGGTGATATCATGTAATCCCAAGAGGAAAGTAAGATGTGGCAGGTTTCAGCAGAAGGGTCCAGCCATTCAAAGTTTAGTCCTACCACAGAATATGAACTCCATTAATTCCTACTACCTTCATGCTGCAAAGAAAATGTGACCCTCAACCACTGCTGCTCCTTGGAGCACTTTTGCTCCAAGGAGAGTTCCTTCCATTTCCCCCATAGGCATCTGGTAAGGCATTTTTGCCAAAGTTTTGCCCAGGCTGAGCACACTGAATTCCACAGAGCACAGATGAGCCAGACACATGTTAGTCATTTCACCTGTTAGCTAGCGGCTGGGAAGGCTTTCAGGAACTCTGTAAGGCACCAGCACAAGAATGTGGCAACCAGCACAGCATGGCAAGGTAGTCCACAAACTGCTATTTGATCACACTGTCACATGCCTTGTGTGTGTGTGTGTGTACATGCAGGAGGGTACAGGAGAAGGGAGAACAGACAGCTTTAGATAGGTTTACAATAACAAACCGGCTTCGTAATCCCCTTCTCAGATTGCAGCTACCAAATATCCTACGATCGGGTTCTGACTCTTATACAAGCTGCAAATTCATGCAAATCCTGAGTCACTGTTTGGCAGGGTATAGTGTTTTGGTGTACCCTGCTGTGGTTAATCACGGCATCTGAAATTCAGTTCTTCTTTGCCTTCTTCAGGAAGGTGTTACAGAAAACTAAAATTTAAACACTCAGCTTATTAGGAATCTGATGAAACACTAGCAGAGAAAATGTTGCTGTCTGAGTCATTTGCATTGGATATAATAGTTATTAGTTCATAGGTTTTATTAAAACAAGTAAATAATTAGATTCATGGCAATGCTATAGCAGTTGAAAAAAAGACTCCTAGCATTGCTGTTTAGATTCAGAACTTCTTTGTGTGAGAGCACAATGGATTCAGCTGTGTTATACTATCAAAAGTTGACAAAGGCACATGAAAATTTCGCTTTTCTACACATCCAGGACATCATTATTTATTTGATGGAGTACTTAGCCAGGGAGCAAGAAACAAGTATTTCCAGAGGAACCTTCACTCAAAGTCACAGATAAAAGAATGAGGAATTTGACTGGGTTGGATATAGCTGATACACATATTTGACTTCATCTGCTCTTGTGCTACACTGGCTTTCAAACATAAATGAGAGGGCAGCACAAACTGCTTCATTGTAGCCTTAACCTGAAACTAAATATACAGCTGAAACTACAGCCTGGGGCTCTTTGTCAACAAATAGGACCTGGAATCTTTTCCTGGAAGTCCGTTATAGAAGGATAGAACTCAGGCTACCCTTTGTCTCCATAAGATTTGATCAGTAATGTACTTTTAAGAAACAAACATTTTTTACAATAGTACTTGTTTTACCAACATTTTTTCACAGAAATAGAAAGCAGGTACAGCTCAGCTAGGTGTTTGGAAAATAGTATCATCACCAAGGAGAAGTGGGCAGAGACAACAACAAGAACACAAGCATATATATTGTTTTTTATTTTCTTAAGTCCCACAGACCTTTTTTATTATATGAAATGTCTCAATTAATGAAAATCAAACAAAAAGAAATACATAAGGGACAGCCTATCATGAAATAGTCATTTTCCCCCAGCATCATTTTAATATCTGTTACACAATATTAATATTATATGGTGTTCCTTGTACATGCTCTCATTTCTGTGGTACTTGCTACTAAAGGCAAAAACCATACAGGACAGGAACTTATTAACTGGCCAATAAGATGTTTCTTGTTATAATGTTGGGAACATTGATGTCCATAGTACATTCAGCAGCTCAAACAGAGCCCTGATAACATGGGTAACACCTCCACACTCAACATGGCTAGTGAAAGATACCTTCCCCGACTCTCCTACACAAATTTGAAATAATTTATTCTGTCAGAACATAGCAGATACAATGGTGGCCCAGTCTCCCCCTGATTTCATGCCAGCTAGATGAAGTCCTTAGTCTCTAGGCAGGGAGAGAAGCAGTACCTCAAGCCACACCACAAGCCCAGAGACACACGGCCAAGAGGACCTGTGCCCCTGGGGCAGGCTGGTCTGGCGCTGCACTCTGGAGGTTCCACAGGCATTTCCAGCTCCTGGAATCAACATAAACAGCAGCACACATTTGCAGGCTGGCCTCCCTCACCAATCCTATCTCATGGAGATAGTTCTGTTGCAGTTTTAGCTGTGTAAATAGGGAAACATTCTTCCAAATATTCCATTAACCACTTCATTTTACATATTAAAATTGCCTGTGTGGATAGAGGGGAGCTGGCAGTAGAAGAGGGTTGTGCTTAATAAACCTCTGCATTTAACTGCACTGATACACTACACTAGGCTAAAGTGATTTTGCAACTATTCCCACAGGGAGAGTAGAAAAGTCAGGATTTTTGCCCATATTTTAACCACTCCAGTTTGCAGCATGTTCATTTAAGCTGTTGATCAAGGTGGGTTGTGCAGTTACAGTACTCTTGAAACTCAGAGCATCTGCACACTTTATCTGCTGCCACTGCAGAGGAGGTGGTGAACAGTACTTGAAAAGTTGTGGAAAGCAGCTAGGTGTAGCTGCTTCTGAGTAGCTAGACCTTCTCAGGCTTCTCCACCTTAAAAACAGCAGAGACATCTGCAGAATAGTCCACTACATTTAAACACCTCATCTCAGGCCGTCTAGTTGGAAAATATTGCTTAAAATAAAAAGTTTGTGTAAACAGGTTTGATTAATTTAACCACAAAGAAGAAAATCTGTTTGCAAATGTCTATTCAGAATTGTTACAGAGGTAGGCAAGAACAACCTGATTAGTAAACAAAGTGAATATCCTCTGATCTCACTAATGAGAGTAAAAAATATGATACACATTATATTGCATAACATTGTTCCAGTTACACTGCTAAGGTCTTTATCAGGATATCAGTTAAGGTGATCTTTCCATTTCTTCCATACATGTGCTCACATATTGGTCTGACCCCACACAAGAAAAAACTACATTTGAAATCCTAGGTGAAATAAATAGAAATGTCATAGCAGAAAGGCTGAATGTAAAATAAATTCCAATAATACAGCAAATCTGGGTCCATTGGTAAAAGTTGTGTTAAAGGACTGATTATTTTTTGCTATTTGTTTCCTGACTTTTTGCCTTCCTCCTTTCTTCAGATTTGTACTTTTACCACTGGTACAAACAACTGTCTCTTCCATGCAATTACCATAATTATGTTGCTACCAAATCATTCTTCCCTGGGGTTTCCTGGGGCTGCTGTTCAGTGACTCATTGTCACATCATGCCTCAAAGTAATTAAGTTCTTCCTATCAAACCTGCTAAGGATTTTTGGAAAGGTGAATCAGAAGACATCCTCTCCATTACTTAAGTATCACAATGTTTATTTCTCTCATAGATGAGTTATTGTCCCTCTAGTAATGCAATTAATGTAAAGTGAGTATCAAAGATCATTGTTAGTTATTTGTACAACAGCAAGTAGCAAACACTTAAGAAGAGAATGAAAATAACTACTCCTCAACTGTTGCAATTATTTTTAGAGAACCATGCAAGAGTCTTGCAGCGCCACTGAAGTCTTTGTGACACGCAACACTGTACAGACTGTCCCTAGCCCTGCAGGGTTCAGCTAGATCCTCATGGGTATTAGATACTCAGTTTTACACAATTTCAGTTGAAAAAGGTGGAAACTTTGAGAGAACTTAGACTTTTACAGGCCTTTTAAGATCTCCTAAACTCTGTAGGAGGGGGAAGCAGGGAAAAACAGACACAGATGGACAGACAGAAATCTGGAGTAGAGGAAGGTAAATATTGCAATTAGTTTTTCAAATAAAGAAGCCATGTACAGACAGTACAGATGAGATGTTAAAAAGTGGACAGTGCTGATTTAAACATTCAACAATGTGATGGCAGATGCTCCATTTTTTTTCAATGGTCCTCAATTACAGTAACAGGACAAATTTTTAAGAAGTCAGCTATGGTCTTATGAAACAGCCTGTGGCAGAAATATTAACTGAACCTAGAGTCTGAAGATACCCACTAACTATATTCCATTACCTCAGAGTTTTATCAAGTTGTAGACTGTTTTTTATAGAAAGAAAGCTTCTGTATGAAAATTTATGACTGCTATTCAGCTTCTTCCTGCCATGTGTTACTGACAGAAAGCCAGAGACTATCTGTTGCAGTGGTTGAGTGCCATCTATATGCAATGGTTTATCCAATAAGAAAATCTTTACAATAGTAATTTTTGTGGCTTTGCAGGGACAGTTTGTTCTGTTAAACAATTTACTTAAAGTGAAAAATCTGTTCCAAATGTGGCTACAATTTTGTAAATAGCACTACTACTGTTATGTAATTTTGTGTGATTTAATATCTACACACAAACAAAATCAACAGTGGAGTTTATGGTTTCAGTTCCACTGATACCTTTGCATTAGAGTAGCCTACAGTCTTCTGGTCTTTCCCAACTCAATTTTAAATTTCTAATGTTAATCAGCTTCATGATTTTCCATGTGATATCCACTCATATTATGTTAGGAAAAAAAAACAAAAAACAAACCAAACTTGTTACAGTCTCATCCCTTGCATATTCTGTGTAAGTTCATCAGACATAGATTCATCTTGGTTTGAAAATTTAGCATGATAATGAACCTCCCATCAAAACACCGTGACAACCAATAATGTCACCAAAAAGCATCAGAACTGTATTTTGATAGTGCAACCATGAAAAAATTGTGAAGGTAAGAGGGCACGTACAAAATTAACCTCTGGAGAGAAACATCCTGAAGAAATGCAAAGCACTCACTGAAGGCCAGCAGCTGAACAGTACAGACTGACTTCAGCCATCACTGCCCTTGTCGTGGTCCTGCTAGGGCACTTCTGCTTGCCCAGGTCTCCTTGGGGAGCTGCACAGTGTCTGTAAGCTCAAAAACAGTTGTTCCACAGCTCTCAGTCCAAAATAACAAGAAATTACATCACAGTCCAGTAGAGCATGTTTTGCAGCCACGGTGGAGGGATCTGGAGAACAAATATCCCACCAGCAAAGATTAAGAGTAGAACAAAAAACTGAGTCAAACAAAGAGCACGACAAATTGACACTGCAGACACATGAAATGAGTCAAGCAGATTCCTTGGCACAAAACCAGAACCTTAGCTACAGAAGTCCTCACCAGAAAGCACACTGATTGGTAACATGTCCTCATGCATCAGTCTTCAGTGTTAAAGGAACAAAGCTCAGAGCTGCATAAAATTCTTCATTATCAATTAATGCAAAACTTTTAATCTGTACAAGTCATATAAAGTAGCCTAAAATTATTCCACCTGACTTCCGACCAAATGGTGTGAAATGCACTGCATGAGGAACCTGTAGAGAGAGCATCTCTTTAGATACGTCTGTTAGTGACCCACAGATGAAGAGATAGTTGCACCACTCATTCTAAGAGAACATTTACACAGAGAGTCAAGAAGTCTCTTTAAGGCTCATGAACACCCACTGTTCAGCTCTGAGGCACCCAACATTCAAAAGCTCATATTGAGAAGCTTAGTGGAAGTTCATGACATCTGTCTTACAGACCTCTAATTAGGTACCTGTGTCAGCAGCTACAGCCCTCTTGACAGGCAGTAGAGAAGAGCCTACCTTAACACAGAAATATCAGTTCTATGTTAGGTCAGAATTTCATGCAGCAGAATATCCTCTTCCCACTTGTGGTCATTATTTTATTAAGGATAGGTATGAGTACCGTGGAACATGGACATCCCACATCCTAGCACAAATTCATCACAGAGTTCCATTACTATCCCTGCCCCAGCAGGAAAGCTCACCATTCTCTGCCTCCCCAGTGTGGTTACTCCCCTTCAGTTTATTTTTCATTTGTGCTTTCCCTTGTACATCTAGGCTGTTTATCTAGTGCATTTCAGAGACCTTGCTGAAGGAATTTTGCCAAAAGCCTTTCAGAAATCTGGGTAGTTTGTATCAAAAGGTCTCTCATAGCTAACATGTTTTGGCAAATCGCTTCAAAGAACACATAGGTTATTGAGGTAGGACTTCCCTTTGCACAAGTTAGTATTAACTCTTTGCAAACACATCGTATTTGTCTGTGTTCTCTCTTTCCAATCCTGTTTTACCATTTCTACCAGTTTTTCTACTATGCACTTTGTTTTTACATGCCCCTACCTCCCTGAGAACTCAACTGAAAAGATGGAATTTTTAGTCTGGTGTCACATTTACCAGCTATGAAAACAGTGCAAAGCAAGTGGTTACACACCAGTGGAAATCACTGAGATGTTTCACCTCTGAATACCTCTAAAACTCTTAAGTCAATGCCATCTGCTTCTAGTACTATGTTACAGTTCATTTACTGCTCCATAATTTTAATTTTGGGATAGTCATCTGATTAGCCTGTCACAAAGAAAAGATCGAAGACAGGAATCTCCCTGCCTTCTTCTACTCTGAAGGCTTTGTTTATTTGTTCTGCGACAGATTTGTCTTACCTAACTCCTCCTTTGATACCTGTATCATGTATTTGGCCCTACAAACTCTCTGGAATGGTTCCAGTACTTGATGCATTTGAAGAGAGATTAATTATGCCTGTTAACTGTTTCTCAAACTCTATTTTTGACAGGTAATTGTATTTAGACACTGAACTTGCCAGGGCTTATGATTCTATTCATTTTCTTCATTTGGATAGCACTTCAGCCTTTTGAAGTACTAACTTTAACGTGGGTTAAGTTTTCTCTCCCTGCTCTAAAAAATTTGGCTTCCTCTTGCACTTGATCTGTTCTTAGTAGGTGTAACCTCTGGTGTGTGCATTTAATATGGGTCTGTAGAAAGCCTCCATGAAACAGCTTTTTTTTTCCACAGCCTGAAAAAAAAAAAAAAAAAAAAGGTTAAGGAGTTGGATGTAACCTAACTTCTGACTTGCTCCAGGATTGTGTTATGCTTAAAGTCTGACAGCACCAATTTTATCTTTAAGTATCAGGTGGAGGAATCAGTCAAACTCTTTAAGAAAAAGTCTGTAACAAACTGTGACAAGATTTACAATTGAAAGTCTTGAATGGTATTAGCCACATATTTACTAATATTGTATTATTTAATTCATAATGAAAAGTATTACAGTGGTAGAATGCACCCATTTGAACAAACACTTGGGGCTCTCTCCTTAATGATTTAGATTTGTTCAACTTTTACTGTCTTCTTCTGAAGGCAAAAAGAAGCAGACTAGGTCCCTTCCCCTCTGCTACAGGTGTTCTTTGATGCACACAAGCCAAGGACCCAGCAACATAAGTGCACTTCTTGAAAGAGAAAGATTTGACTCTGTCTGATTAAAGGTAGTGAGTTAGCCCCTGGAATTAAATATGACAATATAGTAGATGGAATTGCATTATACTTCAAACTTTCAGCAAATGCATTCAAGAACAGAGTCAGTCATAATCTTTGAATTTCTTGTCTTTGAAGATGCTGATCAATGGAACTTTTTTTGATAACAAACACCTTTGAGGGTTTATTCATGCAGGTCATTGAAAAATCTACTGTCCTACTAACTACAGAGAAGGGAAATTCCTCCTAGCTTTACATGTACATCTGCAAATATACAACACCCTAAAGGCAGCTCCCAGAAGACCAAGACTCCTTTCAATTTTCAGAGCAAAGTACCTTTTTCTTCCGGTGATCTGTGAATCCAAGAAATCCTACTTTCTTGTCCTTGAACACTGAATTAATAAGGGCAAGTCACATTTCATGATTGTGGCAAAATGCCAGCTAGCATTTCACAGCCCTACAGATTATGAAGCAAAAGGCTGGAATCAGAACCTTAGCAGAAAATACTTTTTCAGCTCATTTATAAAAAGGACAAGTCATCTCTGACATTATTCTAAACTTTGAAAGATATTTGTACATTTCTTAATGCAGCTGCTTTCTTTAACAGACATCAACAGCCTGGAGTCATGTTGATCAGACATGGGAGTGAGCTGTTCATGGGCACCTGCTATTGCTGAGCACAGCTAATACAGTTCTGGAACAAGCTGCCAACACTCCAGTCCTTCTGAATAGCATTTGGGAGTGAGGGACACAAGAAGTGCTATATGTAAGTACAGTTCAGCAGAGAAAAACCCACTTGACAAGCCCAGTGTTTACAGAACTGTGGATACACTGCTTGAACTCAATCAGGCTCTGCAAATGTCACTGTCTTTATGCAGAGTGTACTATTGATTTTGTTTAACCCTGCAACATCTTCCTGCTGTTTCTGTTAAAGTTACAGGCTGACAGCTCTGCAAATGGCTGCGACACAAAGACATCTGGGAAGGAACCAGAGCAATCCTCATCTTGTAACAAACCAAAATCGTGTGGCAGAATGCAGGAGTTGACACTTGCTGGGCGAGTGTCTATGTCCACAGACATGATCTGCTCCAGCTGCATGGCACTGTCTCGCTGAAGAAGGAGTAGAATTTAAATAAAACTGCAGAGGAGGGTATGATAGGAAGACCAGCCAAGCAGGACAGGATACTTGCACAGATCAGTGAGCACAGAAATCCCCTAACCTCTCTTCCCCTACTCCTTCATGTGGGAGGCATCAAAGTGATGTCACTCTGAAGTCTGGTCCCCTTCTAAGTGCTGGGGGGGGGATGGCAGAGATCCTGGGAAAAGTCTAAACTACATTCTTACATGATCATGCTTTGAAGACTGTAGCCTGCTGTATGAGCAGTTCACTTTAATTTGCTGTAGGAATGAAGCTCCAGGAAGGGCATCTGAGGACTTACAAGAATTGAGGCATAATAGACCCTTACTGCTCTGTTTTGTAGTTCCCAAGAGGGTTAAGGACCTGGGATGCAGGTTATAGGGATTACTCTTCTTCCTGGAACCATTGTTTCAAAAAGGAACCTGATTCAGTCTATCAGAAAACTAAAACTAAAACTATATAGAAAACAAAAAAAAGAAAAACAGCTCCACATAACTTATCCAGCATAAAATAAAGAACATACAGAAAAACTGACCACTGTGTAAACATTATTTTCATATGGCTCCTTCCAAAAACATGCAGCAGTTCACAGATTGATCAAAGTTTGTCTACTTCTGCCAGGACTTTTCCTTTGAAAAGGAACTGTATAAATAATATTTTTTGTGCTGAGAAGCATATCTTAAGTATTACTGAAAGTGAGTTAAATCTCCAGGTTGCACAAAAATGTGAGTGCACAGCCACAGACACCAAGCAGGACAGTAAACTGGGAGATTACTACAGGCCACCCGGCCAAGACAGCAGTACTAATGAATTACTCTTTAAGAAGCTAAAGGTTGCCTCTAAATCGATGTTCCTTGTTCTTATGAAGGACTTCAACTTGTCAAAGGTTAAGTCAGAGCACCACACAGCCGGTACAAAGAGGGCCAGAAGATTTCTAAAACACATGGTAACTTCATGGTACAGGTGCTAAGGGAGACAGCCAGGAAAGCTGTCCTCCTTGATTTGCTGCTTGTTAATAGTGAAGGTCTGATGGACAAAGTGGTGATTGCTGACTCTCTTGATCACAGTGATCACAAAAAAGACCAATTTAAAAATCTCTGGTGACGGGAGTGAAACTCTCAGAAAAGCTTCAACATAAGGAGAGCTGTCTCACTTCAGTGGCTAGTAAAATAATAGAGAAAATAATTCTGGTCATGAAAGATAATGCAGTCATCAGTCACAGCCAGCATGGCTTCATGAGAGGGAAGTCCTACTTAACAACTCAATTTGCTTTTATGATAATGTAACCCACCTAGTTGATCAAAGGAAGCCAGTTGACCTAATATTTTTGGTTTTCAGCAAAGCTTTCAATGCTGTCTTTCTCATGATCCTTCTGGAGAAAATGTGCAGCCCACAGCTGGATAAACACATAATGTGGTGAGTGAGCAGCTGGCTCAAGGGTCAGGCACAAAGGGTTGCAGTGAATGGAGTGACATCAGACTGGTGTGGCCTGTCACTAGTGGGTTCCACGGGGCTCCATCCTTAGCCCTGTGCTCTTCAACAGCTTCATAAATGACTTGGACATAGCACTCAAAAGTACAGTGAGTTTGACAATGATACTTGAAGACAGAAGAGGCCCTGCAAAGAGACTTCAACTAATCCAAGAGCTTGGCCATCACCAACAGTGTGAATTTTGACAAAAACAAGAGCCAGATTCTCCCCCTGGGACAGTGCAACCCTGGTTGTACAGACTGCAGAATGAGAGACCAGAGAGCAGTGGAGTGGAAAGGGACCTCAGGGTCCTGACCAATGACAAGTTGAACATAATGCTGCCAGCAATGTCCCGGCAGCCAGGAGGGCCAGCTCTGTACTGGGGAGCATCAGGCACAGCTGGGCAAGAGAGGGGATTGTCCTGCTCTGCTTCTGCTTGCTTTTGATGTTCTTTATTTCTCACACAAACCTCTTCTTAGTTACAAGAAAACTAGTTAAAGAGTGTCCTAGAGTCTTTTTCATCTTAGAACAGAAAAAAACCTAAAAGCCTAAACCACCTGCAAGCTCATGAAAAATCTTCAGACTTAAAAGAAAAACTTGCAGAGGTGTTTAAACAAAACAGACTGAGAATCTATTGAAAAAACCACAAGAAAAATTCCCCTCTTATGTGGGTAGATTATTCAGCAGGGCTAAATATTAATGGGGTTTTCTGGGATTTATTACAAATATCAAAGAGGAACTTGTTACATTAAAAAAAAGTCAGAAGCAAAAGTTTTCAGGAAGTTATTAATTTGTGAAGCTTGATCACATTTTTATTTTTTAACTAGTATTTTACTAGTATCCCACACAATTTATTCAAAACCTTAAATTGCAGTGAATAAATTCCAGTCACAAAAGTATCTGGGAATGATTTGCTCCATCAAAGATATTTTTGCTTGACCTACTTGGAAAGGCTGCATTTTAAAACCAAAGCAGTATTCTCGGAAATATGCAACTGACCCTTGCAATCAAAAGTGTTATGTGTTTTCTCAGATCCAGAGTAAGTGCAGCAAAATCAAAGTGCAACCAGCTTGCTAATCACTGTTTTACCTGTTCGGACATGTAACAGGACCAATAGATAGAGAGAGGAGAATGCAGAGGTTTGTTTTTGTTTCATCCACAATTACTGTTTAACAAATGCACATCTGAGACAAAGGTTACCCTGTACAGAGGGCATGACAGCCACTTTTCTGTCAGATGCTTGGAAAACCTGTGAGGACACTGCTAAGTTTTCATTCAGTCAGCTGTGCCCCAGTACCCTAAAAAAATACCATTTTCTCTGGATTACAAGACCAGACTTCTGTAGGCTTTGATTCCATCCTGACAAAAGAAATAAGCTACATATTTCCCACTAGTGCTAATGCTGATGCAACACTGATGCAACTTTCTGACATTCGACCAAGGCACAAGCCATTGTTCTTGTGGGCATTTGGCTTTTTGCAATGCCACATCAATTAGACCTGCCACTTGCACCCTCCAAGCTCCAGCACCTCAGCTGTTTCTCCTTTGTCTCATACAAGCAGTAAGCTCCTTCTGTGATATGTGCCATAACCCCCTCCTTCTCTTCTTGGTAGGGAAAAAGATTTGTTGTGGTGGGTTTTCCACATATATTACCCAAAAGATTCCCTCCGAACAGCAGTCCTCCCCTCCCCAAATGCAGGCAATCTAATACACAGCAGATCCTGAAATTAACACTTAAAAACTGACTTGCAAGGGGACAGCCTTGGAAAATATTTAGCTTTTTTTAATATGATTTCTGGATCATTTATCTCAATCTTGTCCATTCCTTGACAATTCAGAAAATATCTTTTCTTAGTTGTGTTTTAAAACTATTATTTAAGAAGATAATCAGACTAAGTATTAAAACAAAGAAGGGTAAGGGAAAATTACAAAGAGGTAAAGAGAAACATTTGCAAGAAAGCAAAATAAGCTAAGTAGAAGGAACAAAAGGAGGGGGGGATGTTATATTTTTTCCCTAAAAGATGTTCTAAGGTGTGAAGTTCCTATATATTTCTACAAACAAATATATTAATTTTGTTGCCTTTCAGACAATTTGTCTGGTTGCATTACTAAGCATTTGCGCAACTCCTTTAAAAAGTTAGCTGCAGCAGGGTAGCCAACTCAGTGCTCAGTAGAGCAAAGGAAGGAATTTTAGCCAATTCAGCTGCAAAATAACACCACCTGGTGAAGACCTATTCCAGGTGACAGAGTGGCACTGGTTTCTTCTACTGACTAGAGCAATCCCCAGTTTCAATCCAGGGAAGCAAGGTCCTATCCTTATGGGATTTTTCGTGCAAGATCTACAGCTGCTGTCTCTCTCACACCTGGGATAAGACATCTGACAGTCCCCAAAATACAAACCCCAGCACCAGCAGTGTTTCTCCCAGGGAGGATGCTAGGCTTGCAGGGCGAGCAGAGGCTGCCCAGAGGAGGCTGCTGCCAGCACACCCTCCCTTCCCAGGGGCAGACCCTCATCTTCAAAGTAGTTGCCATCACTCAGCACCCGCACCTGTAAAGGCCAGCACACAACTCAGCTCTAAGGACTCTTTTTCTTCATCTTTTGCCCAAAATCACTTGTGTGGGTGGATGAGGAGGGCAACGTTCCCTGTCCTGGTTTCTTGCATACATCAGGTCTGTCCTAGTTCTGCCAAATTTAAGACATAACTGGACTAGGAGGTAATGCACTGACCCCAGCCTAACAGCTGAACAAACTTTGCAGCCATAAATTATGAAAACACACAAAGAGAAAGGTCAGGAGGAAGTGTTTTCTCATCATGGCCAAGTGACAAGTTCTCACTCTCAATGTGAGCACTGCTCATATGAGCAGCACTGGATGGGTGGTTAAAGAAAAGCAGCTGGGAGAGAGAGAGGATGTGGTTACTGCTTAGGGGACTTAGAAATCAAATAAGGTCTTTTTTCTTTCTATTTATTTCCCATCCACCCCCCCCCCCTTTTTTTTTCATGTTTCCTTCAAAGCCTCTTCTAGTCCATAAAACATGTGTCCTGTGTGTTGCTGTCTCTTCTGGCAGGAACTGTAACCACTGAAACTTACCTTTTTGTCCCGAGTTTGTGGCTTGTTGGTTTGGAGGGCTTTTTTTTTTTTTTTTGTTATATTTGCCCCATATCCTGTTTGGAGTTTTATTATCACAGCACCTGGAGCAGAGTTTTTTAGGGTCTTATCATGCCCTCTTGCTTATCCACTCCTGAAGTAGTTCTAACTGGCTCCAAACCTGCACTCTGAGATAAAATGCTCTCTTTGACCATCTTTCCTCTTCCTCTGCACAAGGGTAAGTGCTCCCTGCTCTCCTGTTTAGGCTGGGAATTGGTGAGACAAAAACCCAGCTTCACAGTTCCCCTTCCATGGGCATGGAGCACCCTCACCTGGGACACCAGTCTGCGAATCGCGATGCCCGGAGCACAGCAGGAAGGGCGCACTTCGAGTGGCCACCCCGAGCAGTGCTTCTCCACAGACTGCGTGTGATGGTCTCTCAAATGTGGTAAAGGCATATTGTCAAGGGTATCTCTCAAATAAACTGCTGTGCTGTGGAGAGGAAAGAAAGAGAGAGGGGAAAATATTACCAAGAAAAATATCGCAGGAGAATTCTGAAAAGTCATTAATAGCTTAGTACAGTTTCTCCCTAAAAGCTTTTAGCAATTTATTAATAAATACCTCTTGAAGAGCAGTCTAATATATTTATTTTTCAAAAGCCTTCAGCTTTGCTTAGGATGTACCAGTCAACAAGCAAATAAAAGCATGTTTATTTTAAGAAAAAAAATTGAACAAAACAAAAACATACAATTTTTTTTAAACAGAGCATCATCAATGAGCTTTCTGCTTTCCCCAATCCTTGATTATAATATTTTGATGGCCAGTGAAGGCATGCAGTACCATATCTGGATTCCCAAAAGGGACAGATAAGTTAACTCTCTAGCTGCAGTACCTCACCTCAAAAGGTCAATTCTCTTAATGCTACAAAGACTAAGCAGTGTGTGGGTACACCCTGAATCAATGCTTGGATGATTTTTTAAATCAATGTTTCTGCAGCATGTATACTATCAATGAAGGGTTTCCCACATTTAGGGAGGCCACTGCTTGATACTGGGAACTCAGGACAATGAAATGAACCAAGTGGGGGAAAACCACAAACAAAACAAACCACTACAAAGCAAACAAACAAACCACCAAAATACTGCCTTCTGTAGCCCCTATACCATTTATATCTGCAAGACAATCACTGAAAACTAGAGTTCAATGCTGGGGCTGGAAAAAATACAGGTGAAAGAAAAGTTTTTTCATTCAATATTGCCTGAAGAATGGAAAAGAGAAAAGGAGGAGGAAAAGAGAATAGAAACAACAGGTTACATTCAAGAAATCCTCTTATAAAACGTCAGACTGTAATAAACCACATGAGTTGAAACCTAGCCTCTTTCAATCCATATAGGAAAAGATCCATATTCCTATCCTTCCCATGACAGAATCTGTTCACAGGCTATTTTTTCTTGCAGATTGTATTTATAATGTTCTCTAACTTGCAGGAGTTGACTGTTTCTATAGCTAGAAAAATTCAGGTAAGTGTGACAAAACAGAAAAAACAGCCATCCACTAGGGAAAGCCTATTAACATATTTAGTAAAGGTTTTTAACAGAGAGGGTTTTTTAATCAGGGTCTCTCAAAAGTTATTGGTGATTTACCCAATTTCTAAGCAGTATGAAATTCTGTTGCAACAGTAAGTAACCAATTAATTATGACGAAAGTGTTGAGAGAGCAGTATGTTCCAGGAACAAAACATTACAGAAAACCAAGATTTTACACTTATGTTGAAGTGTAATAAGATAAAAATTCATGTGTTAAATATACACTTCTAATTATAGTAAGATTTATGCACTGGTGGAACAAACAGCTGACAACAGCAAGAGCTTTGCAACTTAAACCATTACACATATTTATAAACTTTATAAAAGCAAAATTAACTCAGGGTGGGTTTTTTTCTGTCATTTATTGGCAGTTTCATACATAGCTATGACACTGCCAAAAGTATTTGATTTAAATAGCTCAGCTTCCAAAGAGTTGAACTGGTTTTCTGTGGCATCTCATAGAAAACCTCTTTATTTTTGCAGGTATTTTTGTTTGTTTGTTTTGGGTAGGAAGTGAGAAGCCTGCTTACTTTCCAAGTTGTACTGGAAAACCCAAAGCAGCCTTCTGTTTCTTTTTTTTTTTTTTCATGCCTCTCAAACAAAATACAAACACTGCAAATTGCACTCTAACCACAAGGCATACCATTCACTGCCTCATTACTCTTAATGTTGCTCTTTTCATTATTACACCAGGAATACTCTCCATCATGGACAGGGCA
Source organism: Chloebia gouldiae (assembly GCA_003676055.1). NCBI lineage: Eukaryota > Metazoa > Chordata > Aves > Passeriformes > Passeridae > Chloebia > Chloebia gouldiae. The sequence goes on from QUSF01000039.1 coordinate 1,175,313, forward strand.
CAAATAAAGCCCATCCAAACCAATGACCATTTGTTTGGATGGGCCTTATTTGTTTGGGCTGTACTATTTAGTTCTTCAGCACTTTTATGTATTCATCCTGTATTTACATACAATGTACCTTTATAATGAACTTCTCTAAGGCAAAGGTTTTCACCAGTGGTCGTATTTAATTTGGAACTGAGGAGAGTTCTGATGCATGCATAGATCTTCCCTCCCCTGCCTAGCAAGAGAAAACCCAAAAGAAAGCCATTTCACCATGGGAAACAGGTTGATAAACATGTCCAGAAGAGGACAAACGAAGATGGTCTTTAGCAATATTCATTAAAGCAGATGGACTGACTGTAACCTCATTGTGTGCTACACTCATCAGAGATCACTGTCGACAAAACAGACCTGGAAAAGAGGAGGAAAGACATCTGGTCCATCCAGATGCAGGGAGTTAGGTAGCACACTCACAGGAAATGCTGCTGATGGCAGTGACACCATTAAAACTCTCTGATATTCCCATTTCCCCTGCTGGATGTCCAAAGCAGCCAAAGCCTGCTCCAAAGCAGGGATCCTGCCTGCCTTACTCCTGTGCACTGCCAGTGCTCTTGAAGGGCTGCCACGGTGACCCTTGGCCAGGTGCCCCCACACCACTGCCCTGCACAGAGGGCTCACAGGGCACTGCAGGGCACTGCCCTGGGTCTGCCCTGTCCCACTGTGTGCCCTGTGGCAATGGCTGTTGTGTCTAAAAGGCAGCACCTTACACACTTCCCTATCCCTGCCTGATTTTTATTCTGGATTTTGTGAGGAAGGCAAACTGCTTTTCCTGACTCTCCCTAACTAATTAAAGAGCTGTGGTGCGTGCATTCCTGCCAAGGAACATGCTATGGGAGGACACCTCAGATCTCCTGATATTTTGCCACCAGTACTGGGCCTGCTTGTTTATTAGCAAAATGCAAAAGACAGTAGCTACAGCTGCTTGACTAAATTGAACATGTGAATGGCCATTCTTTGGCAGGGTCCCTACTATCAGTCCCTACTATCAGTCTCTACTATTAAATCTCCCTTCTTTCAGGAGAGGGTGCCTGGATGTAAATGGCATGCTGGATGTGGGCCATGGCCCACACTAAATTTCAAGTGCCTGGCAATTTTCTAGGAGAGTTCTTTCTGGCAGGGGTTGAAACTCCAAGTGTTTTAGCAATTTAAGGGATTGCCAGGTTCCAGTGCCTGGGAACATTCTAAGGAATGTATAGCTTACAAATGCAGACACAGCCATCACACATGGATATGCTCTGCCCTCACCCCCGCAGGAGCACAGCTTAGCAGCCACAGAGGGGGATAGCTGGGGCATTGGGCTGCACTCTGCAAGGCACAGGGCATCACAGCTGAATCACTGCCTTCGAGGCTGACTCAGTGCTGACCTTAATTATACACATTTGATTTTGAACTCCCTGCTCCAAAAGCTAATAGCTATATTTTTTCCCTAATACAGATCTGGAGAACAGTATGACCATAGGTCACCTGCTGTTCTGCTCAAGTGGGAAGTATAAACAAATCAGTTTTTACTTCAGGATCATCAGGACGTAATCTAGCCTATGTACTGAAGAGTATGCAGGTATTTCTGAAAGAGACTTGAAATAAAACATACAGGAAGAACAGGTATCTTGATGAATCAGTGTAAAAAGAAGAGAAAAAAGACTTGAAATGTGATCATGATCAATAGTAGACTGCATACCATAAAGAACACTAGAAACCATACAGTGGCATGTACAAGATTATAAAGACATAAGCATACAAAAAAGTGACTTCATGAAAAAGCAGGAAACAATCAACTACCATAACATTTTTTATTATGTTAAAAGAGAAAAATTAGAAGGCTTGTGAATATTTTTATAATTACTGTTATTGTTGTGGTGTTTTTTTCTGAAGTTTCCCTTCTCCTTCCCCCTTATCAGGATGTCTCAGCAACAAAACAGCACTAGGAAAACAAAAGCCCCCTACCCACATCAGAGGGCTGCATACAAGAGGGAGAGGAATCATTTCCTGCACACTTTGAAAAGCTCCAGCTAGGACCACAGACCCCCTTCACTCTTTCTGCAGGGAAGGGAGGACAAAATCCCCCAGAGTCAAAACCAGCTTGCAGCTACCCTCCTCCAAAGGAGCACAGCTCCCAGGAACGAAAGCTATCAAACACTGATGGTCAGGACAGAAATGGTTCACAGGAAAATAACCTATTTGTCTTTGTTCTTGCAGAGAGAGACTTTAATCATCCTCTTATTAGGGAATATATCTTATAGTGAACTCCGTCAGGGTTCAGAAAACAAAGGAGGCAGCAGGAAACTACTTGGAATAGGTATTTTTAAAAAAAAATGCTAGGATTACAAATGGTCTGATACCAGGACATTAATTTCCTACATTTAAGTCCATCACCCCTACCCCGTGAGCAGCAGGATTCAAATGATGGCTGAAAGCAAATGGATTACATTTCAGGAGTTAGAAAAAAACCTTTACATTCTAATGTTGCCCTGAGCACATTCTCATTTTTAAATAAAGCAGGTGTGAACAGTTACCTTCAAAGCAGAAGCAGACAGGGACTCTCATATGCAGTGTCATCTCCAAGGGGAAGATTTTAATCAATCTGTAAGTGTTCAGCTTGATGCAATACACAAAAGAAAACCTCTCTCCACCATTTTTTTCCTTTCTGGAAAGTGTCTCTAAAATGTGTGTGAATTATCTTAGGTTTGCTATCTCTGATGCAGCAGTGAGCTGGGAAATCCAGTCCCCCAGATATTTTCTAAGAAAATTGAACTTTTCATATTCAAGGCAGGTTTCATACATAGTTTATATTGAAAAATAGTTTATATTGAAAAATATTTTATATTGAAAAATAACAAAACCCAGAATCATAGCATCATATAATATTTTCAGTTGGAAGGGATCATCAACCCCCCTGGAATGAGAAGGGACACTTTCATCTTGCTCAAAGGCCCCACCCAATCTGACCTGAAATGTTCCCAGGGATGTGGCATCTACCACCACTGTAGGCCATCTGTTCCAGTGTTTTACCACTCTCATAGTTAAAATTTCTTCCCTATAACTTATACAACTCTTTTAATTTAAAACCATTACCCCTTGGCCTACTGCTACAAGTCCTGTTGAAAAGCTTCACCCCATAAATACCCCTTAAAGTACTGAAAGTCCACAACAAGGTCTCCCCAGAGCCTTCTCTCCTCCAGGCTGAGCAATGCCAACTCTCTCAGCTGCTCCTAGTGAAGGTGCTTCAGACCTCTGATCATTTCTGTGGCCCTTCCTCTGAACCTGTTGCAATACATCCACATCCTTCTAATGCTGGGGGCCCCAGAGCTTCACACAGCATTCGAGGTAGGGGCACAGGGGAGCAGAGGGGCAGAATTCCCTCCCTCCCCTGCTGCCCACACTGCTCTGGATGCAGCCCAGGACATGTTTGGCTTTCTGGGCTGGGAGTGCCCATGGCTGGGTCATGTCCAGCCTCTCACCCACAGCACCCCCAAGTCCTTCTCACAGGGCTGCTCTCCATCTGCTCATCCCCCAGCCTGACCAGAGGTCTCCACAGCCCAGTTGCAGCACTTTGTACTTGGTCCTGTTAAGCCTCATGAGACTCTCATGGGCCCACTTCCCAACCTTATCCAGGTCCCTCTGGGTGGCATCCCATCCTTCAGGTGTGTCATCCTTCAGCTGCACCACTCAGCTTGGTGTCATCTAAAAATTTGCTGAGGGTGCATTAAATCCCTCTGTCCTTGTCACTGATGAAGAGATAAAATAACACTGGTCCCCATACACACTCCTTAAGACACCACTTGTCACTAATCTCCACTGGGACTCTGACCACTACCCTCTGGATATGTCCAATTAATTTCTCATCCACAGAACAGTCCACCCATCAAATCCATCTCTCTCCACTTCTCCAGTTTAGAGAGAAGAATATTAAGGGAGAATGTGTCAAAGTCTTTACAGAAGTCCAGATAAACAACATTTGTGGCCCTTTCCTTGTCCACCAGTGGAGTCACTCCATCACAGAAGGCCACTGAGCTGGTCAGGCAGGGCTTGCCCTTGGTGAAGCCATGCTGGCAGCCTTGAATCACCTTCCTGTCCTCTATGGGCTTCAGCACAGCCTGTAGAGGATTTCTTCCATGGTCTTCCTAGGAACAGAGGTGAGGCATCCTCATTTAACTTTTGCTTTCTTCCATGGCATGACCTCAACAGTAAGGACTCCCTAAGAAAATTGCATTATCTGTACTGTGGGAATCACACAGCACAGCAGTACTTACACCCCAGATTTATCTATGCTGTACAGAACAAATTAATTAAATAATTTTTCCTCAACATAAAGCTTCATACAGCAGGTGGGACAAGAGACTACAGTTGTCATTTAACCACTTAAAAATAATTAATTGCCTTTATCTGACAGCTGGATCCAGTAAACCAATAGACATCTGACAGCTGCCAGAGCTGGAGTCTGACTGTCTTCAATGCAATACGACCTGATCTGCTGCTTCACACAGAGAGCAGGCAAGGGTAAAAAAGGCTGGGTGCAAAAAAGGCTGCACATCAAAATTTTTGCCAGTGCCATTGTGTTAGCAAGGGGAGTGACTTGTGATGACAAACATGTAACAGGAAAATATCTGGTTTATTATACAGTTAGATATGCCAGAAAAGTGCTTCCACCCTGTAGGTTTTTCCCCATTTAAGCTATAAGAGGAACGAATCTTTAAAGATACACAGAAATAAAACAAACCTGTAAATACAGCTATCCAAGAAAATCTTACCAATATAGACCACAATAAAATAAAACAAGCCACACTTGCAGCTACTCCTTGAATGTTAATCCAGACATCTTCGGTAAATGCAAGTCAACACCAGTCCAGTGACTTTCATGCAACTGCAGTTAATACCACTGAAAAATTGCATTTTCCAGAGAGGAAGACAAAAGCTAAAATTGTCAGAGGACATTTTAGGTTTCATTTGAAATGCCACATCTAAGTAGATATTAATTCCCAGAAAACATTTGCTCTAATCTCTTGAAACAGCTGCAAAATTATGTATCTTTAGAGTTTGGGGCACAAGATATTTTCTGACAAGTTCTGAAACTCATGTCTTTGTGCCACAAGTGGAATCTCATTCTTCTTCCCTCTTTTGATTTAAAAGACATGTCAAGCAGAATAAAAGTGGTCACATTAAGAAGGAAACTCATTCCCTGGAAAAATGGACCTCAAGAACATGTATCACTTGGGATGTACTTAGCCCAGATCCCAGGCTGCTGGTGGGAAAATAATATTTTTCCTAAGGTACAGAGGCCATCTCTGCTTGGCCATTTTAGTGGGAGGAGGTGATTTGCAGAGTCCAAATACACACAGGTCTGACGCTGGCATTGTAACTCTGGGCAAACACTTCCTTCATCATCACAGTTTCTTCTGCTGCAATATCATTGCCTGCCAGGACATGAGGATTTGCTAATCATGGTTTAGGACAGTTAAAGAAATCAATTAAAATTGAGACAGCCCCCTAGAAATGCCCCTAGGAAAAAAATGATCACAGCAAACAAGAGTCTTCAAATTGTGTCACTGCTGTAGGCCTTTGCTTTCCAGTCTCAGGGACTTAGTCCCACAGCTCAGCAGGGCAGGATGCCAGGCTCCTCGCCAAGCAGGGCAGTTGTCTGGCACAGCACCAGCACGGGAGGGAGCAGTGTGTGCTCCCAGACACACTGCTGGCTGTGCCACCTGGCCCCTGATCCTCCCACTGCACAGGGAAAGAGTCCACAGCACCCATCCACACAGAAAGACAACACCTGAGCATGGTGTCCCTCCCGTTAAAGGGTGTCCCTCCCTGGACTCTGGAGATGGTGTGGCAATGTGTGCTCAACAGGTAATGGGGGTCTGGATATGCTTTGAGCAGTCCCATGGCCCCTCAGCCCCCAAAACCTCACTGCCCTCCTCTCCTGGGCTGCAGGAAGCAGTCTGGGGGCCTGCTGGCCTGGAATAAGTTGGTGCAGAAGAAGTTCAGAAGAAGTTGGCAGACATGGTGATGGAGATCTCACTGGGGTTCCATAGCTGCCTGCACCTCAGCTGCCTCAAGAACAAGGGCAGGTGCGTGGCACTGTCCCCAGGGTTACCTGGGGAGTGCTGGAGGGGGTCAGTGCATCCCTGTCCATGTCCCCACAGGGCTGCCCCTGAGACGGTGTCAGTGCTGAAGCAGAACTTGTGCAGAAGGACGCTGTACATGGCGAGGGACACACAGAACATGCTAGGGGACAACAGGATCTGGAATGAGTTCCACGTAATCCGGCATTTTGTGAATCTCAAGGCTGTCAACACCTACGAGGGTACAGCGGGGAGGGGGACTGGGAGTTCCCCAGGGCAACCTGGGGGGTCATGGGGTACAGGCTGAGGTGTGGTAATTCCCACAGGAACCCATGATCCACACGCCATCACCAGCATCCAGACCTTTGCCCCAGCTAAGGGGATGTAATGGGGACATAGCAGCACAGGCACGGCAGGGACATGGTGGCACCAGTGGCACTGGTGGGGACGAGGTCTGCTCCTCATAGGAAGGGATGTGAGGAAATGGTGGCACTAACCAGATCCAGTGTCACCAAACGGACCCAGGTATCCCCAGAAGGGACACAGTGTCACTGACAGGACCCAATGTCACTGATGGCACCTTGTGTCACCAACCAAGCCTCCTGTCACCAATGGGACTCAGTGTCTCAGTGTCACCGACAGGACTCGGTGTCACTCAGACAACTGCAGTGGTGCTGGGCCATGTGTCCAGTGCCATCCCGGTGCCTTCACCATTCCCGTGGCCATTAAACAGTAGGACAGTCCCCTCCATGCCAGCCCTGCTTGTCAGCATTAATTAACCTGCCAGGACCCGGTTCTGCCCTTGGGGATCGTCCCAGTGCAGCTCCCCTTACATCCAGCTTTTGGGTCATCTTCAGCCCTTTATTTGTCCTAACCACCACCAGCAGTGGAAAAGCCCTTTGGGGCCCAGATTCCCCTTTGGCCTGGCACAGCCCTGTGGTCCCATGGGTTTTGGGGGGTCTGTGGGCTAGGGGGAGTTCTGCTCAGGTCTGGATGCACTGGTGGGTGACAAGTTCGGAGTTGTGCTTGAAACTCTTCCCACAGTGGGGGCAGCAGAAGGGCCTCTCCTCTGTGTGAATCCAGTGGTGCAGGAGGAGGCTGGAGCTGCTCCGAGAGCTCTTTCCACACTCAGGACACTCACAGGCCCTCTCCCCAGGGTGGATCATTGGTGGGCAATCAGGTCGGAGCTGTCTCTGCAGCCCTTCGCACATTTTCACACACTCCCCACACTCGTAGGGCCTCTCTCCAGCGTGGATGCATTGGTGGCGGATCAGGTTTTTGCTCTGACTGAAGCTCTTCCCACACTCCAAGCACTTGTAGGGCTTCTCCCCATCATGAAGCTGCTCATGGACCACCAGGTCCAAGCTCTGGCTTGATCTTTGGTTGCCTTCCCTGCACGGGGTGGGTCTTTCCTCCTCGGAGCACCCTGGGCTGGGTGCTTCTGTGGGAGCACCCTTCTCCTGTGGGATCTCCAAGGCTTTTCCTCCCCATTGGATTCCTGCACTGTGGAGTCACTCCAAACAGCCTCTTCCACAAGGTTCTGCCCATGGGAATTTGTGCTCCCTGGACACTGTTTATTTACTCAGCTGTCCCCCAAAACCTCTCCCCAAGTACACTGTCTACAATGTGATGTCTATCAAATGTCACTGTAATGGGGGAGAGAGAAAGTCATTTAAGATACAGCATAAATAAATGTATTTGAAAATGTTCTCAATGTAAAGTTAGTATTTTAACTGATGAGTAAAGCACTATCCAAAGACTTTTTTTAAAATGCAAATATCAACAATTCAGTTACATGCTAAATATGCATCCACAAAACCTATTCAAAATATACAGAGGTCTACGATCAAACATTTAAACATTTCATCTGCAAGTGCAAGTGCATATTAATGAATGCCAAAGGCACTGCATATCCTGAAAGGAGACAGTCTTCAGAGTAGGCAAGATTCTCGCATCATTTATGTTTTGAAAATATTATTAAAGTAACCACTACATCCTTGCAGAAGACTCAATCCAAATATTACTTAAATTATATTCTACCAGGGATTGTTAGTAATTTTGCAAAAACTACTTCTTTCCAGGATCAGTTATGTAGATTTTTGCCTCAAACTAGAAAAGGTGAAAGAGGGACTCTGAGGAAGAAAAGGGTTGCTCTCTTTATCTACAGAGTGCAGCAGGTTATATTGAAAGGAAACCTATTTGAGAAAAACAAAAGTAGATGCCCATTAGTTATGAGTAAAGACAAGCATGATAACTATGCATGTAATGAAGAAAATTAAAAAGAAGACAGTGTACTAAAATTATTTGTGTGTTTGTTTCTATAATCCTTAAATTTTTCTGAGAAATTTAGTCTTGTTTTGCTAATTTGTACCAAAAAAAAAAAAAAAAGGAAAGACATCTGTTTTTTCTGCCCTTCAGACAAGATCTCAGTGTCTATAAAAAATTTTTACTTGAATTTGCAAGTGAAAACGTTGTTTCATTTGTTTAACTGATGAACACCACTGCCCAGCTATTCTACTATGATTAGACTATAATTGTTTGGCATGTCCTGAGTGATTTTGTAACTTTTACTCCAGTGCTTGTGTCTGGAATAACAAACAATAAAAGAAAAAAAAATTGAATGGACAAGATGTTTATTTAGCACTGTGTTTGTCTAAAATTGTTGTGCTTGTTCTATTTAGCTGAGATAAACCTCATATATGACACAAACAGATACTATCAATCTAAACTGAATCATTTAAAGTCTGCAGAAATTTTGTAGAGGACATCATGTCTGATTTGGATTTTAAGTCTCATGTCTGATTTGGATTTTAAGTCTCTGTGTCCCAAACAACATATTTGAAGTTTTTGCTTTAGATGGGACTGTGCCATGTCCCTGATTTTTATGAAGCAAGTCTGGGTGAATGGCAGTGTTACTAAGAAAAGAAGAACCAACCAAACAAACATAAAATCTATTCCAAATGAGTTGCATTCAGAGACTGTGCAATGCTGCATGCCAGACTTTTAAAAATTGCCTGTTTCTAAAGCCCATACTGCAAGACAGTCAGCCTGAAACTACAAACCCATTTGGTCCTGCTCTCTGGAAATGACAGGTATATGCAGGAAAGACACTTCTGGAAAACTTGCATCTTTACTTCTCTCTTCTTACCCCTCCACAGCATTCACTGTCGGTAAACTACCACTTTGAATGCCTGTTTCCTGCCTTGTTGGTTTATTCAAGCAAACCACTAAATCCATGCCAAAGAGGGCCTGCCTAACAACTGTGGGCACACAAGCCAACAGAATTAATTTTTACGGATCAGAGAAATCTGAGAAAGTTTACACAGCCCTAATATAACCGCAACTATTTTCAGCCTGGGGAAAAAAATAAAAAAAGAAAATCCCCTGGCCAAATGCACTTCACAAGTCAGTAACTAACACAAATCACAACTTTCTACCTGATCTGTATAAATTATTCCCAGCATGGAAACTGCTCCAGTGCACAGCATGATTCATTGGAGTAGTACTACTGAGTTTGCACCAGCTCCCAGACACAGCAAGCAGCCTCTGAGAGATTTTACACACTTCTTTCACATTCAGGCAATGCTAATAAACATAGCACAACTCTTTCTTCACAGAGGAGCTCTCCCAGGCCCACAGAAAGAGCAAATTGAAGCATGCAGACACTACAGAGATGAGAGCAGCATTGGCGCCCTAGTTCCACTCAGAGAAATTATAAAACCAGCGTAACGCTGAACACAGCTACGCCAAACACTCTACTCTTGTGCTGTTATCACTCATCAAATTTCTAGTAACAGTGCTTCCGGCTCTTCACAGCCATCACATCTGAGGTTTTCTCATTTCATGAATTTCCTTTTTTGTGGGAGACCAGTGCTTATATAAGGGCAAAGTTCAGAAGTGGGGAAACTTAAATCCTTCTTTCCTGGAACAGATACCCAAGGCCACGTGCAGCTTCAGGTACCAGTGTATGCCTCACTCACTCATTGTACAGTTCAGTCCCAGACCTATTTTTACCCTCAGTCTCTTGTCAATGACACTTGCCCATTTTTTGTTATGAAAAATAAACAGACTGGGAGAGAAAAGCAATTTGTTTGGGAAGAAAATGCTGAGCAAGCTCTTCAGCCAACATCAAACAACTGAAGTCCATCTGAACCAAGGGAATTGTGTTGAGGGTTGGAATCTCCTTTTTGTACTACAGGAAATCCAAAGTTGCTTATGAGGTTTTTTTGAGCAGCTCTCAAATGCTGATTACAAAGGAATTTGAAAGATTACAGAAAGAAGTTGAAGTTTGGCAGATGGCAGGCAAAATGTCTCAGCAGTAAAGCCTAATCAAGGAAGGCATGGAGGAAAAGTCACTTGCTGGGTTAAGCAAGCAGGAACTTTGGCAAAGACAGAAACAGAAGTCACTTGGGCCTGTGTCTCTGCTAAGGGTTATGTACATCAGCTGTAGAAGTAAATCTCACCCAGGCCTCCTACAGCAAGAGATTGCCAAAATCTGCAAAAGGGTCTTGCTTGTAGCAATCGCTGCTGGAAGTCCCTTCCAGTGGACAAGTCCTGGAGGGGCACCCTTGTCCTGGTCTATCCAATGCCTCCAGGAAGAGGTAGGTTGTCATCTGCAGCCCTACTCTGCTGTTGCCTCTGCTCACAGCGGGTTCAGACGCCTCTGTGCTCCATCCCTCAGCAATCTTCCAGACTAACCTTTAAAAGTCTTATAACAGCAAAGCAAAGGACAAGAACATCTGTCCCCACCATCACAGGTCTTAATGCTGAAGTGGGGTGCAGTGTGGATTTGTTGATGTTACTTATTTGGCTGTCTTATGCAAAAGCGAAACATAACACAATTCAGCATGCCCTAGGAGAAGAGCTGAGCATGTTTGCTTCCACAAGATCACTCACTTGTCCAATTTAAGTTCAATCACCAGCAAGTAAACTTTTCACAGATGGACCACTCCATCTGTGGATAAGTGGAGAGGAGAGGAAATAGGCATGACCAAACTGTCTGTTTGATGGAGCTAGATAATGAACTTCCTATTTTCTCATTAGAGTTACTTATAATTTCTAATGAACATCAAGAGTTGATTTTTTTTTTCTCCTCTACCCTTGTAGATGGTATTTTTAAATTGTTCTCTTCTTTCTTTCCTTTAATGATTGGAAACCTTTGCTCTTCATAAGATCTTGTAATATTGCCCTTTGGTGAAGTCCAAGTTAAAACTGTTATCCTTTGGACCTTTTGACCTTTGACAATATTATACTTAAGGAATGGGAGATGTCACCAGGTTCTCTATAGTATGACTTGTAGACTGAAATCAACAGGAACCCTCAGCAGTCACCAGCAATCACAAGCACTTCTTTTCTTCATGTCATGAAAGAAAAAATTAATGTGCTAAGCAAGACTGCATGTTTCAGGCTCTGCAGATCTCATCCTAGGGGAAATATTTTCAGCCCTATACACCAGGAGCTGGTTTTCCAAGCAGGCAGGGACTCTTGCAACAAGCAAGGATAAAAAAAGTCCTTGGGACAATACTCCTCTTAAAGACCTCTTTTACAGGTAGCCTGGCTGCCAGTAGTGTACTGCTGCTTTTCACATCATCTTCTCCCCTGCCTGCCCAGGAGACTGAGGGTCATAGCAAAGCATCCCAGCACCTGAGCATTCCAAGGATGATGAGCCCCACCACTGCAACACCTCCTATGCTTAGCCACGGAGAATGTGTGAGGGACACAAGCATGCTTCCGGCATTCTAGGGGTCCTAAAAAAACTGACCCATCTGTTTTGTGCTTAATACACTTAAAAAACAAGCTATGCATATTTCCTAAATTTTCTTACATGAAGAAAAAAAATCACAAACGGTTCTTCTTTCTGGTGATTATTTAGCATTTTTCCCTATTTCTTGAAATCAATGTAGAAATAGGCAGCAAGTAACTAAGGAAGACCAACCTGTACACTTTAAGCTCCAAGGTAAAAACTTAATGCAAAGGAAGTGGAAACCCATAAAGAGTGAGTAGTGCTGGAACACAGCAGTTTCTCTGCTGATCACTCTGCAGCAACACAGATGAACCAACAGGAAAGAGCAGAAAATTCCTCAAAAATAAAATGAGAGATTTTATGGGCATGCTTAGTGGCTAACACATTTTGTCCCCATGCCTCTCCTCAGCAGTGTGAAATGTCAAGCTTGGAAAAACAACATTTATATAACTGTGTGTGAGGGAATCACATGTATGTACAACAGAGTACATCAGGATTTTGACTGGGCATTGAGAGGAGCAAAAAAGGGATCAGAATACTGCTAGCACACTGCTCCAGAAGCAGATTCTGATAACCAGGAGAGCTCACCTAGAGTTCTGCCAGTAAAATACGCTGCCCCTGACACAACTCCACAACAGCGGTGGTGAGAAACTATGCCTCTGTCTGTAACTAGCAGCACTGCTGCTGATACAACAGCAGTTCAGCTCCTGATGACAAAGTTAGTCAGATCTTCATTTGTACCATTATGCACCAAATCACCTTTCAGGAGGTCTCCGGGCATTTAACCTGTCAGTGTCGCAGCCCAAATCTGACTGCAAAGGTGGAGTTTAACCACAAAGCCAGGTATTTTTGCTTTATAAACTAACACCTTGATAATAAACTATTGTAATCTAATGATTGTATTAGAACCATAATTGTGCATGTGGTTGAAAACAATTATGTTTTCAAACAATTATGTTTTCAAACAAAACAATTGTTGGGGTGTTTGTGACATATTTGTGAATAAGATGGGAAAAGAGTCATGGAACAGTTTCCCAGGCAACTCCTAGCAATATTCTTTTACCATATTATTGAGGTATTCAAACAGAGTAGAACAAGGCCAAGTATGGCATGGCCCACCTTAGATGTAAGGTACCATTGTCCAAAAAAACCAACACAAAACAAAACAAAACAAAAACAAAAACAAACACAAACAAACAAAAGGGGGAAAAAAAAAGGGAGTCACATGGAGAAGTATGTGAGTTGAGAAGAGAGAAGAGAGTAAAAAGTTTTCATGCACCACTCTGCTTTGAGCCTGACCTAGATCAGGAATGTAGTTAGTACCTCTGCCTTTTACTCCTCTGTTACTCCTCTGTTACAGATTTTAAAATATTTTTGCAGAACACAGGCTGATGATGCCTTTGTTGCCCAAAACAAAGGTACACATGGATTTTGCTTCCATGTATCTGCACATTCCTAAGGCCTGCAGAAAGCACATTCACAAAACCACTGGTGATAATCTTCTGATAAAAAACATATTCTACTTGAAAGCTAAGCTTTAACTTAAATAAAGCTGCTTCTTCAGTCTCTAGACTATGTAGACAGCATTAAGGAAAGAAGAGGGAGCAAATCAATACTGTAGTTAACACTAGATCTGTAAACAACCTTAAAAACAGCTGGAGAAATGTGTACTCCTATGATTCAACTCAATAAATCCTTACCTCAAACCATTAGCAGGTGATAAAAGAAAGGAAATGGAGGATCGCTTATTGGTATGTTTCAAGTTTCTCTGAAATGCAGAATTTAATACATCATGCCATGATATGCTTGGTAGTTTCTGAGATCACTTCAAACAAATATGTATTATATATTATTTATTACAAATTCAATCTCAGTTACTGCCACATAGAATCTCTCTCTTTTTTTAATGGGTGATGACTGTAGTTTCCACAGAATAATGGTGTCCATGATTCCACATTGATAGGCTGCTGCTCTACCACTCTGTGGGAAATGTGTCCTTCTAAAGAAATATTAATCAACTTCCTCAAATTCTCAATTACCAATTACAAATTACTCAACTGGCATCCTAGGAATTTTTATTGGCTTTGCTCTGAGTTTTACTTAAGCCCCTTAAGTTATTGGGGTATATTTTAAGGTGAGTCTGAATCTCAAACAAAGCAGCTCAAAATTATGTTTAGCACATCTGCAATATTTTGTATCACTGAACCAAGCACCCTTTAATACTGAAGACAATACCCCAGTGTTATCTAGTGTAGCTAAAAGCTTAGTCTTCAGCTGGAAACCATAGTTTCTTCTCATTAAAGTAATTATATAATAAACTGTGTCCTAAAGTCAGTTCTTTGGTGGACATTTTTTAGCCCTGAACATTCAGTTCACTCTTAAATATTTCATCAAAACTTCTCTTGCAAAACAGTAGAAGTTTATGTGTCATTCTAAGTCTGTACTGACTTTGTAAAACATTGGCTGCAGTCAGGCATACCAAGCAGCATTTGTCTATTTTTACAGCTATAGTACACGGAAACAAGGAGGATGAAGACATACTAATTCTGAAAAATGTAGGTACCTATTGATGGAAAATAGTATTTTATCCAAGTATTCTGAAGAAAATTACATTGCTTTTTAGAATTTGATCACAAGGACTCTACTTTATTATTAAATTGGTAGTGTTTCCAACTATAACTAATAGTACTTCAGGGTTAACCCTGGTGATGAATGCTTGGCTGATGAAAATATGACTCATACTGGCATTTTGATTTAAAAATGTCCTTGATGTACATTCTGGAGCTCAAAGCAGAGAAGGCTTCCTGCTTTATTAATGTTCACCTCATACCAGTGCTGGTAAATTCATAAGATGAGGATGTGACAAACTGAGGCCACTCCTTCCCAAAAACACTCTCTTTCTTGAGGATAATTTATAATTAATATGCCAACTAATGAAGGCTGTACCTGACACTTTAGTCACTCTTCTGCTTTGAAGCACATGACATTTGTCAAAACAATTAATATATAAGAGATGAAAAAAGTTTGTCCTTATCTGCTTTTACAAATAAATGTACCATTACATTACCACATGAACAACCATCAACTACAGAAAACTTCACAAAGTTTCTGCTGCTAGGGAAGCTGGCTTCAGCAACTCTGAGAATAATCTATTACCTTATCCCACACAACCTTCCTCTCACTGTTTTATTTTCACAGGATTTTGCAGAGCTGGAGGCTGTCATGGAGAACACCTGAGGTTATCAAACTGCCTCGCTGGTGTAAAGCAGTTCTCTCTCCAAAGGATGAACTGGAAACTACAACACATGACGATGTGTTTCCTGATAGAATTATAACAAAAAAAACCACACCCAAACCCCCAAAAAAAACCCCAGAGATTTGTCCCATCCAGGGGAGAATTCCATAGTTCCATGGATAGGGGGATATCACGCCATTCATCCAGGCCTCCCATTGGGGCACCCCTGTTAGATATGCTAATTTGTAAGGTCTATAAATTGTATATGTGATTTATCATGTGTGTGCGTTGCACTGCATCCCACCTCAGCAAAACTGTGCACCAATAAGGATCCTTATTAAAATACTGAGGTAAAAAACCCTTATCCCCTAACCGTGTCTAGCTCTCAATTTTTTAACACCAGGGAAAAAGCATCATCTACTTTGTTCAAATTAGACATGGAAAGGTCTCCTTGTTTGTGTATGGCCACAGTTGCTCCACTAGTACTGCATGCATTTGCTTTTCAATCAAATTCAATATATTTTCAATTCAATATACCTGCCTTTGCCACTGTCTTGACATGAGTAAACCCACCTTGTCTCACTAATACTTCCTCTTGCAGTTCCTATTCCCAAGCATCTCTTCAGTTTTCTAGTCAGTTCTCTATGGCTAAACACAAAGTGTTTGGGAGCTGCATCTTTACACAGAACACATTCTGTTTTACAATCATACAAAGCTTTTAGTTTCTGAATCACAGCACTGGGCAGCAACAAACGCAAACCCAGACCAGACCACTGCCTTTTAGTTCCTGCTACCCTCACTCATGGCACTTGCAACAAAGGAGGCTCAAGCTGCCATGCCCCCCACTTGGGGCAGATATTCACTCATCCTAGGGCTCAGCCTTTGGCCAGAAAAAAATCAATGGCATCCCAGTTTCACTGCAATTGGTCCTTCCTTCAGTGAAGAAGAAGCATGGCTAAAAATTCTTTTCCCTACCTGAGGCAGGATTCAGCTCCATTTGTCAGTAAATCTGAGTGCATGCAAAATCCTGTGACACCTGACAGCAAGGATTGCACTGCTTCAAGGATGACTCACACACATTGGCACAGCCAGAGAGGAGCTCCAGCCACAGGGGTTTGGTCCAACCATGAACCTTCCCCCAGTTTCACTCCCGTCTTCTGAAAGTGGCTGAGAAAAACAGCGCACTAGCAGGTCTTACCCATCCACCCTGGAGCACGGTGCTCCTACAGAAAGCATTAACACTACTCTGGAGACCTCATTAACACTAATCTGGAGACCTCAACAGGGCCTGGAGAGGGTTTGTGTAACTCACATTGAAAGAGGGCTACACCTGAGCTAAAAAGTAGCAGATATTCCAGTTGTAGGAAACAAGTGGGAAGAAAAACATCGGTTTGCTGACTGCCAGCAAAAAGCAGGCTTGGACCCACAGTCTAGTGAGAGCAGAGACATCAGTTTCGAATGTGCACATGTTAGTGTGACTTTGTTTGTGAGCCCAGTAACACAGAAAGTGCTGCAGCGCCAGGAGCTGCTGTCCAAGGGCCCCAAGCTTTGCCTGTCCCCGCTGGGTTAGACAGGGTGCGGCGTGCCGCAAACACAGCTAATGCAACCCCTGCTGCAGAGCACCACCCAGCAAACCTCTGCCACTCACAGGCCTGGGGCTCTGCAGAGCTGCCTTGCTCAACCAGACACAGCAATTGCTGAGCAGGACTTTCAAGTTCATGGAAAAGTACTTGGGGCAAGTGAAGGAAGGACACGCTGAGCTGCTGAAGGAAATGTAGAGATGACTCTGGAGAAAAAAGGGAATTCCCAGATATGTAGAGTCATTCGTTCCTAAAGCAAGGATTGCTGGCATTGGGTCAAAGTTGGCTAAATGGTCTGTAATAGTAATTAATGATAAGTCATTGCTCATGTTGTTTTAGGGCATACAGCATTTATGTGGCTGTATTTAGATAATGTTGCAATTTCCGTACTTGACATTCCCTGAGCTTTACCAAACATGTGTTTGCATATGGGAGTATGTAAACTCCTTTCCTCATCACCAGTTTTTCCACTTTTTTTTCTCCCGCTTTTCCAGGGTGTACACAACCATCATGACAGCACCACAGAATATGTTTTCCCTCTCCCCTCAACAGCTTGTGCTACCCTTCCTTCCTCCTGTGCTCCGGCTTTGACTGCCAGCAGAACCCCAGGGCTGGAGGCTGGAGCATTCCTGCAGAGCAGAGGTGCAAGCTACCACACACTGGAGGCAAAGGGCATTCACGAGAGCTCTGCTGGATCCAAGCCATGGAAGCAGTGCAGCAGCACAGCAGGATTCTTGAGGGTCAGAGGAGTGTGCCCATAACCACTTTCATCCGTCTTTCCTCTGCTCAGTTGCAGGCACCCCCTCACTAAATGCACACAGACTCCACCTGCACACAGACACACACACACACCCACACACACCCGGAACACAAAAATTAGCACTGACAGTCTCACTGCACCAGGGTAGCACATGAGAGGAGGGAAGGCACAAAACTCTTGCTGGCCCACAAACTGAAATGCAGCCAACACACTTGGTCACCAGGCCTGCTGCAAACATCAGGATGACCAGGGGCAAAGACAGAGTTTGTGTCTTTTCTTTTGCATGTTCCTCATCTTCGCTTTTCCTCTCCTTCACTTAACCCACAGTTCGTGCAGTAGTGAACAGTTTCTCACAGCTGTGCTTAAGCTTCTGCAGGAAAAAAAACATGAGAAGAAGCAAAACAGATTGCAGCAGGTTTGGGACAATGGACACAAAAGGTTTTTCTTCTGACAAAACCAGAAATGAGAGAAATGTTATTCCAAGCATTGAGTAAGTTGAGAGAGTTCTGTACATTTTTTTTTTTTTTTTTAGTCTGGATTCTGGAGAGACGAGAGCAAAATTTCAGGAAGAAAACACTCAATTTTTATGCTTACAAAGACATTGTCAATATTTCCTTTCAGAATGTGTTGAAATTAACCTGGGGCAGGGATTGAGAGAAGAGGTCAGGATATGCACATTGCATGTATTTATTAGGTCATGCACTCATGGAAAATGAGGTCAGAAAATCCTGGGCAAGCCCCTAGCCTGGCAGTACCCAGGCAGGGGGTTTTGTTTGCCCACACAAAGTCCTTGGAGGCTATGTCAAGTGTTCAGGCTCACCTAGGGAGTCATATATAACTCAGGACAGAGTAAGGATTTTTCCAGCAGATGTATGTGGAGCCAACTGAGCTGTCTGGCACAACACACACAGTTTACATGAGGCCTCATCTTCTTCAGACTCACAAGAGTAAGGATCTCAATGCCTTTCAGAGGATGCAGGGAATGTCAGCCACAACATCTCCCTTTCCCAGCATGAGGGTGTGATGAAAACCAGTTGTTTGGTGTTTCCCAGTACATTTGGTCCACATTTGAGAGCTGGAAATTATACACTTTTTTTCCTTAACACAGCTGTAAACTTCTTTATTCTCACTTGGTCTTCTCTTCCTTACTTATTCTAAAATTAATCAATACCAGTGCAGCTGCAGCCCATTGATATGTCTCACATACAATGTTTTAGATATATAAAAGTCAACACAAGGTTCTGGTAAATACATCTGGGTGGAAACTTGTTATTTGAATCACAATTGGAATTCTGTCAC
Organism: Chloebia gouldiae; assembly: GCA_003676055.1. NCBI lineage: Eukaryota > Metazoa > Chordata > Aves > Passeriformes > Passeridae > Chloebia > Chloebia gouldiae. The sequence continues at coordinate 1,194,031 of QUSF01000039.1, forward strand.
CAAATAAAGGTTTTTTTAAATCAGATCATAGAGTCACCACATTACTCTGCTGTAATACACGAAGCTGAGGACACAACACTGCTGTGCACTAGATACAGGATGACTGGTCTTATTTTCACAGTGACATAAAACACATAAACTGGTGTTATATAACCCAGAAGTAGAAAATTCGCTTCTTTAGACCTTAATATTGAATATAGGTTGGTTTCCCCACCCCCATAGTCATATAGCAACGGTGGGGTTTCTTGCAGGGAAACTCACGGAAACCTCAATGCCTGTCTCACCAGAGATGATTTATCACTTCCGCGCACAGTAGCTCTGCATATGTTATAACTGGCATCTGCTTTTTACGGGATGAGTACTGGGTTTCTCTCTGAGGGATCTTTCTCCCTTATCCATGACTGAGTAGAGCTGGGTAGTTGTACCCATAACAAGTTCAAGCAGGTACTACACTCATAAAGATGCTTATCATAGTTACAACAGTTTGTTAGTTTCCGCTGAAACTGAGTCATCAGAGCTCCTCCAGACTCACTGAGAAAGTATTATAGACAGTGGGTGTTCAAAGCACAGAATTTGGTACTACACAACCAGAAGTTCTTGAGTGAGTGTGCAGTCTATACTGCAGCAGCATGGCAGTGGGTGGGCAGGCACGGAACTGCTCTGTCCTGGGCAGGCCCTCAGTCCGTGCCTTCCACTGCCCTGGGATACCAAGCCCCAGGGAGCAGCATCATGCTCTCCAGGCTGGTTTGTTTTGGTCACAGACTAAATTCTGGCTTTTGGACATTTAAAGAAAGAAGCTACAGGTGTGAAAATGCACAGTGACATTTGATGTCAGATAACACATGTTCTCAGCATCCAGTAGACTCAGCATGAGTGGAATGTGATCATCTGGTCCCAGAGTCCCCACTCATCTTTCTACAGAAGAACAGAAGAATGGGAAGTAATCTGCACTCGCTCCTGTTGTCTGTGCTGGAATTGTAGCATCAGGCTAGATTTGCTGTAAAGTTAGTATTTTCTGTTTTGAGTGTTTACTACTCTCTTGTCCACTGCTGTACAACATGCTATCCCAAACATGCACAAATCCAGCTGGAAAGCAGAATCATTTTCACTGCCAAAACCACACAGGTTTCAACTTACTTTCCTCCTTTTTGACTTTTTGTGTTCTTCTCAAGCTGAAAAGAACAAAGGTAGCATGCAAGCAGCTTCACAGATGTGGCCATTGTAACTACCCACACAGCACCAGGCAAAGTCCACGTAACGATGCACTCTGTCAGATTATGTGACATATATTGAGAGCAAAAAAGCCAGGGAAGACCACACATTAAGCAATTTTCACTGCCTTGGCAGCCACCACTGAAGGTTACAGTGTCTATGGCCCTAGCTGTAACAAATGCTCAATCCACGGCTGCAAATATTTGCAAGTATGAGTAATGTGGAACACTGAGACATCCCTGAAAGGTTCTGTACATGGGTGTGCAACTGTTTTTCACAGCTCTCCAGAGCCTGTAGCTAAGATGTAGGTGAATTCCCTTTAGGCAATGCTTGCCCAAATCAGGAAGGCAAACAAGTGCATTGCTCCTCAGGCACTGAACAGTGCCTCCCAGAAGACCAGCCTGGAGATTGAGCAGATTGAGCCAGCTGATATTGACCCCAAACGAGACAGCAAGAGACAGAGGGAAAAACAAATGAGACCCATCGCTGCTGAACTGATGTTATCTGCAGGCAGCTGTGCCTTTTGTGCAAAGAGCACACAGTGCCACAATTTGCAAATGTCTCTGATGAATTGCTGCTGTCTCTGCAGCGCATTGTAAAGAACTGTCTGCTCTTAATTACCAGGACTGCTTTTGAGGCAGTAATGCAGTAATGTCATCTACTAAGGAGTTAACCTAGTCCACAGGAAAATTAAGTCGCATTAAACAAAGCCTTCTCTACATTTCTCATGTAGTAGCATATGCAGGAAATATTGTGTGGTGATTGCAGTTTTTACCTCAGACTCCTTAAATCTGAGGCTGGTGTGTGTGGTGTGTGAGTATCATTAGAAAGGGGAAAGTAAAAGTGCAGACGTACAGTATGTTTGAACACATCAGAACAGAGGTTCTGTTGCAGATTATCATAGATTAATGGGTAGCCCTGGCAACAAAGCAAAGAAGTGACCTGGGGACTTGAGACTCATACTTCAAAGAGAGTTAAGTAGCTGAAAACACTTCTGGAGACATGACACAAAAACTAGCTGTGTACAATGTGTACATGAGTTCCAGTCCCCAGCTGGAACACTCTCATCTTGACACAGTTCTTCTAAAAAGAACACCTAATAGTAATTTTAAAGCATTAATAAATTTGGTAGCATTTTTCACTTCTCACCTTCTCTGTCTGAACATGAACTGCTGGTACTCAGGGTTTAACTTGATCTGTTGTATAGAGAGAGCAGTCAGCACAGTGAGACCACTCATTCCTTTTTCAAAATCTGTTCCAAAGGTTTCTGCTTTGGGCATTTCTTGTTCCTTCACATTGTGCAAGGTGAACAGTTTCAAGTTGTGCTTTATGAACAATACAGTGTCATAAAATCTAGTAAGCAAGCAATTAAAAAATGCTGCCTTGTGAACTGGCTGAGCTGGTGTTACCACTTACTTTTGTTTAGAAACAGTTGTATTACCACTTTTTTTTCCCCCTCTAAATGGCAAAAGAGAGTCCTCATAAACATCAGCAATTTTTTTTTTCTCCATATTATTCTCAGTGAATTCTCCATTTAGGTTGGGTTTGGGGTGGGTTTTGGGGGGTTTTCTTTGTGGGTTGTAGGGTGTGGGTGATTATTGCTGTAACAAAATAAGAGTAATGTGACTACTACACAAGATCCCAGACAGAGTCCCTTGCTACATAAGAACAAGGCATTCATCCACCTGCATTTTTTACACTTATCACTAGATCAGATAATTTTCATAAGGCACTGTATTCTAAATCCCCTGTCCTTTCTGCAGCTTGTGTTATGAAGCAGGTATTTTTCTCTTTCTAATATTTTGCAGAAGACTGGCTTTAACTTTTGAGAAGTTGCCTGTGCATACTTTGAGCGGGACAGCACAGGAACGCTGTGCAAGCACTGGGATGACAGAGTAGAGTCCCAGACCTTGCTAGCTAGGCAGGACACTAGGACAAGGAGTGTCCCAGGTTAACTTCAAGAAGATTAACCTCTTAATTCTTGAACTATTTTCTTTGCTTTTTTGAAATGATAGATTGTATCCCCCATGACAAAAATCTGACATAGCTGTGCTTCTGGCAAGCTGCCAAGGATTAGCTTGACACCTGTGTTGTATGCTCAAGAGTGATTCAAGTTTTACTGCACAGTGACTATGGCTCAGACTATCATCTTACACCTGTTTTACATTGGGTTGTTTCCACTGCCATCACTGCTGTATCACCAGCTGTAATTTTTTGGCTAAAGAGAAGCCTGTGCTATATAATTATCAAAGGACATTCTTCCATTTCTAGTTCAAACAAGATCAAAATGTATATCCTTACATAACAGACTTGCCCTATGTGTTATTTTCCCATCCTTTGTGCATTTTTTCTGTACTTTATGTTACATTTTTTCAGACATGGTCCCATGCTTTTTATCATCTAAACTTCTGTCCTTCTGTTCTGGGGAAAAGAGTATAATAATTAGGTAGAATATGGTTTCTCTGCTATTTTAACACCAATCTCACTTTTTAAACTTCAAACAAGTGGAAAATTTCTCAGGGGAAAAATGGCATAATCCAAGTAAAAAAAATGTACATGTTTTTACTGGGTTAACCTATATTGAATCTTTTTACAGAAATCTGGGAAAAGTCTAAAGTGCAACTGGAGGGCTTGAATATATGCTGTAAATAAAACAATTGCTCCTATTTGATAACAAAAAAGGTAAGCCCATGAAACAAAAATAAGGTTTTTTTCCTGATATGTTGGATTTGTCAACAAGATATACACAATTCTTATACTTATGCCACGACTTTCTATACATTCCAGGCAGGACTGTAATCCTGTTCTACACGGTGACTACAAAAATGTCTGCCCTGAAGGTGTCACACTATATCACACCAATGACAATCCAACATCTGCTGTTAAAAGGAGCCTTTTATATCAGCATGATCTATCCAGTACAAACCAATCTATATCTTTCCCAGTGTTCTCCTCTCTCCCCCCCAAAAAAGACAGAAAATTAGTTTTGGGGAAGAGTGGGCTGTCCAGTGAGCCACACCTTTCTCTGTGCATGGAATAAAACAGAGCCAAGGAGCTGTCTCTGTCAGCAACCAAACCATGAACATTGCAACCACAAACTGTCTTTCCACTCTGTTTCAGCCACTCTTCTGTATTCAGAGTGCCACAGATTTCAAGTAAATTACCTTTGCTACCTGGAGGAGTGTTAATGACTAAAGGGCCGGCTGTCTTTTTATCTTTTGCTCTTGTCAATTGCATATTTAAAGTATAAAGCAGTCACAAATTCCCTACCATTTTTGTTCTTTTGCTGCCTGGCCCATATTCTTCAAATTGCCATTTTGAACATACAGCATTATCTCCTTCAGTTACTTCCTTCTTTGACCATAACAGGATCCATCACAAAGTCAACCACATAACAACTTGCCACTGAATTGTGCAAAGGCTGCTGACTCTATTGCAGAAAGCTTTAGTGCCGCTGCAGGCTGACCTTAAAAATCTGCACCACTGTCCCCATAAATTCAGTAAACACATACTCACAGACTTCATAGTGATATTCAAGCACCACACTGCCAAAAAGCCACATGGGGAAGGAGGGTAACGGTAAACCTCACTGCATGAGTACCTGCCAACTTTATGGATTAGCTGGAACCATCTGGAAAACGACTAATATTTATTTGTCATTTATTGAAGCTAATATCTAGCACAGAGAGTCCATACCCCAACCTTGGGAAGCAATAAGGATGCTGCTCTGAGAGGCCTTTCTTGTGTGAACTTATTTCTCCTCCCTGTGCGAGGGCTTGTTTTGTTTTCTTCCAACACAGAAGTAATTAATAAAGTTATGAGAAGCCCCTCCTGGCAGGAATTTTCACAGTAGTATCTGGGGCAGTGATTGGACAGGGAGGAAAATCAGCACCATGCTCAGTGCAGTTCTGCTGTCTTCTGATGCAAGTGGTCCTGTCATTTCGTAAGCAGGTGCAGGTCATAGTAATTTCAAACAAACTGCTCCAACCGTACCAACAAACTAGATTCCAGCTCAAGGCCAGCAGCCTGGCAAAATGCCACAGTTGATATATACATAGTCGTGTACGTATGTGGATGCTTTCCTCCATAATGCTTATTGTGGAGCATAGCTGTTGCATAAACTTTTAATAGCAGGGCAGGGATTTACTTCCCCTTCTGGTCTGTGGCACACTTTTCTGCTGTTCTGTGGTGTACTTTGACTAATCATTTCTTAGTCGTCTAGATGCAGACCTTTAAAAACACTAGGAGCTCTCAGTCCCCCTTTTCAATTGCAAACGATTCACTTTTGGTGAAGTGTGGCCTCCCTATTCTTCTGCCAGCCGTTGTGTTTGTGAAAGGACCGTCTCAAATTTCTTGTGTGGGAGCAGCTGTTGCTGGACCAAGGCAGCCTTTTCAGAGCACTGCCGCAGCCGCTTTTCACTTCTCCTCCTCCTCCTCCTCTCCTTCTTCCCTCCTTTTGTCTCCTGCAAAGCAAGAGCCCCTCTGACCCTTCGCCTCCCTCCAGCCTCTCGCCTTTGTCGGCCGTTGCAGACAAGTTCCACCCTAAATCAAGCATTGTCTCCATCTCCAGAAGCCAGCACGTGCCCACATCCCCCTAATCTTTTAATTTCCCCCCAGGAAAAGGCAGCTGTTAGCGATACACGCAATGCACAGCTGTCAGCTGGGGCCTGCCGCCTGCCTGCGCTGAACAATGAGGAAGACAGCGCCGGGGAGAAGTAATATCTACATATATGTGCCTTTGGCAACAGTTGGCAGCACGTGCTCTGAAATGCGGCATTGTCAGAACACCCACCCCTGCCTTCCCCCACCGCTGCTCCGCACACGTATGAGCTTGAACTTTGGCTGATTTCTGAACAAAACGCCCGACTTCAAAGGGCAGGACTCCCCGGATAGCTGCTTTATACCTTGGCTGCTGAAACAATCCCCTGCAAAATTACAGGGTATGAAAAGGACAGGCCTCCAGTAGCCTGGCACGTGGTTCGCCCATTCTCCTCTTTTACACACCAGTCGTTTGAGAGTTTTGTCGTGGAGAGAGAGCAGCGTAAACAATCTGGAGGGGCAGAAAAGACCAATACATCATGATTTTACCTTTTTCCCTATGGGGTGAGGAAGGCCTACATTTCTAAGTAAAGCAGGGACCTATGCAAATAAAGTGCATTAAAGTGTATGTGGCTGGACCGCTGATCTTGCTACCTTAATGTGCAAGGGAGATGAAGTAAAGGGTGGTGCTTTAGTACCATAGAATGGCAAGGCATAGTTGTGTCTGCACAAACATAAGTACCGTTGCATGCCAAATTTCTGCCTGCAATGACAGCAAATATGCACACAAATGATAAATGCACACTGCAGTGCAGTTGCCACAAGTAAGTTCACAAACATGGTAGCTACAAATCCCAATTGGTCCTGTAAATATATTTACCTCTTCCCATGTACCATGGTGCATGTAACTTTACGAAATCATATGTCTGTGCTTCACATTAGCTCCTGACAAAACACAAAGATTTTTAAGGAAATTCATTTTGCAAATGTATGTGCTGTGGAGAGGATATATAAAAACCTCAAACCCTTAAAACTGTTTCATTTCCTTTTCCCATGTAGATTGCTTTAAATTATGCATGTATTCCTCTCACCAGCCTTCTGGCTAATCATTAAATGGGAATTTGATTGATTTCTACACGTGGTGGCTCCCAAAGGCTGAGTGTTTAAAAAGGAACTGTCTCATCTGTTGCTTTTGCAGAGATCTCTTGCATAGTTTCCTCTCCAAGCAAAGGAGCAAACAAGCCTCACTCCCAAACCTTTCACCACCATAACCTTTTTGGAGTCAAGTGGACAATCCTGCATTTACTCCACCACTCTCAGTCATTTCACATGATAAGGAATAACTTCTGTGTTACTGGTGCATATTCCCCAGCCTGCCCTGTACACGCGTTTTTACTTGCTTTATCTTACCTGGCCTCTAATTTAAAGAACTTAAAAGACACACTGTTGTAAGCAGACCATATGGCATATGGTACACCTGACCCACGCTTAGCACCTGCTGAGCACACTGTGAGCGTCACAGGCTGTTTGATACAGCACTCCTGGCCAGAGGGCAAAAACATATCCATGCATTTGCATGCTGGACAGAGGCCACGGTGATCTGACACAGTATCCTGACAGTTCTTCCAAGATTAGCAAATCTGTAGAAAGCAATAGGCTTAACCAACAAAAGAGGCACTGCATCTCGGAGACCTACACACACACAGACACCTCGGGGATCCTAATAGCCTTGCCCTGGTGAACAGGGATCTTCAACAAATGTAAACCTGCTGTGCCTGGGGAATGTCAGCATTAATCATTGGGATGCAGCCAGGGTATTCCTAAAGTACTCAGAGAAAGCACAAAAAGATCTGTTTTGATATCACTTGAGCAAATGTAAGTGTCATCCTGACTTACCCCCATGTAGAGCAAATAAGGGCAGGAAGCAACATGCAGTCACAAACAGATGTCTCAAAATAAAAATAGTAGGCATCAAGTAGAAAGATGCCTTGAAACTTTAATGCTCATAAGGGTTTAGCAAGCATGAGCCTGAAGAATGGCCTGCAAGATCCATTCTTTTGTTGCTGATTCTGTTGGCCCATGACTCACTTTTTCTATATGCAAACCAGTCCACTAAGCCTCTGTATTTTTAGTGCAAAGTTCTGAGACATTTATAGAGCAGGAATAGAATGCAGAAGTATCAGGAGTTGTACTCTGCACTAGGTAATTTGCATAGCAATATCTCATAGCAGCAACAGCAGCCTTTGTCAAAGCAGACCAGGTATCCAGCAAAGGCAGAGGACATCTTATATGTCCATGTGGGAGTTGTAGCCTCTAACATTGGGCACCTGGACAAACACAAAGAATGGAGCAGCCAAAAGGATTTGTCTCTATTACGCTGCTCAGAGAGAAAAAATTATCATGCATATAGGGACATTTGCAAGGGGACATTTGTTGCAGACAGGGTGGCAGAGCCCTGGCTGTGTCCTCAGCAGTGGATGGCAGGCGATAGAGAAGCTCAGTCTTGCACCAACGGCAAAGCTCGACCTTGTGCAGAGTTAGTGCTAGCTGCAATGCCATGGACATCAGTGGGGACATTGAAAGGTTTCTCTTTTCTAGTAATTCTCTAACACAGACTTTGGAATTGCCCAGTTTAGAAGATTTCCATTTTACACTGTGTTGCCTCTCAACAATATACCTTGATTAATCTATTTGAAATAAATTTGGCAGTAATCTTTCTGTCTTCACGTTGCAATGTTATCAAACAAAAATTAGAGCTATTATCTTCTTTCATTTGTAGTTATCTTGCCTGTTACTGGAATAAAAATTCTCTGGCTGGGTTGTCAGGCTGGAGCTGCCTTTATGTTCAAGGCTAGAAGAATCTTATAATTGCATAGGCATGGGGATGCTAACGACCCTCTAATGGGCATATGTTTTTCCTTACATATCTGCAAACCTACCCACCAGAGCAGAGGAAAACTTCACCCTCACAGGACAGGCTCTTTCTTCTTTCACAGCACCCCTGAGGCTCACTGTCAGGGGTTTCTAATCAGGCCGCAGAACAGATTCTGTCGGGATCTGCCCGTGCTGTGGGGCTGGGATACAGGTGGGCTGCCCTGCCCGGTGCAGGGAGCCCAGCTGGGAGGTCCTTCTCCTGCCTTGCTGCTCCGTCTGGTAAATCTGTGAAGAATGGAGCCATAAGTGACTGCTCCAGGCTCCAGTCTAGCCTCGAACTACCCCGGCTCCATCTGTCACCCTATCTGGGGCATCTTTGCTGCATGATTGGCACAGGGCTTGAAAAGGCAGCACAAGACAGGCCATGTGGCAACCCTGCCGATGGGGAGGGGGCAGCGGGGGAGCAGGATGAAATATTGTGACAGGACACTTCAAGCCCCAGCTAATCACAGCTGCTGAGGGCTGAAGAGTGCTATACATCCCCTCGTATCAGGCAGTGCATTCCTGGCAACATTATTAATTCAGAGGAGTCCCTTTAATTTGAAGCAGAGATTAAGACTTTCCCCGGTTGGCCTCACTGCGGCTGTAAAGGCAACAGGCAGGGCTATTGTAAGGCCATTAGGGAAGAACAAAAGGACGCTGAAAGGGGGATGCGGGTGAATAGGGGAGCGAGGGCTGGCTTGTGCCAGAGGCCGGCTCGGCTCATTACGGGAGCGGCAGATGGAGCGTGGCCGGGTTGCTGGGCAGAGTCGGGGCTGGCAGCTGGCGGCGGCTCCCCCGCGCTGCAGCGCATCCCCGGCGCGCCCCCGCGGCACAACAGGTGCCCTCTCCAGCCAACCCCAAACATCCTGAAATAAATAAATAAATAAATAAATAAATAAATAAATAAATAAATAAA
>QUSF01000039.1:1213206-1271957 GCA_003676055.1 Chloebia gouldiae
GGATAGGATAGGATAGGATAGGATAGGATAGGATAGGATAGGATAGGGCCCTATATGAATGCAGTTGTGTTAAAATAATTATATTAAATCTGAAAAAAGGAAACAATTATTAAATAGACATGGACATAACTAACCTCTATCAACACTTGTGGGCAGGTCTCTTTCTCCTAGCCTTGAGGAATATCTTTGGTGGGCATCCAAGGGAAGAAACTTCATAAACACATTCCAAGAAGGCATACATTAGAAGAATCTAATTGTACAAAAGTGACTGAACTTTTATAGTGTAAACTGATATGACTCCCAGTAGTATGTCTTTAAGTCGTTTTAGCAGATTATCTGCCAAATCTTTATCTCACTCTCAGGATGTTAATTTGGAGTCAGTTATCCAGGCTGCTTTTAGCATAATTCAACCAAAATAACACATGGCAAAGGCATCACATCAACAAAGTTCAGTGCTCCACCTGCAGCACTGTGTAAGATAACCAGGAATCCTGAAGATGCAACCTGGGAAACAGACATTGTTTCTACTTAAAACATGGCTTCCTTCACATATTTTCCAGCTTATACATCTTCTACAAGATTTTTGGCTAGCCATGATATTTAGGGAACATCAACAATTGCCCCAAAACATAGTCAAATGGACTTAAGGTCAGCATGGTCATTGCAGCACCACGGCCTCTTTGGGGCTGACAGACTTCTGCTGAAATACAGTGAATTTCCAGTAATACTAGGTACTAAGATAGTTGTGAGATGTTTTCTGTAGAACTCTTAACTATTCTAGTTAGCCTTTAACACCCTTTACTTCAGAATATAAACTTGCAAAAGCAGTGATTACAGTGCTAAGAAGAAGGAAGAAAAATAAAGCTAATAGATTATACCCAGTCTAAATAATCAGACAATTGTCAGACTTGTACAAATGAAACCATTCCATGCTGGACTTGTACAAGCGTTGTCACTACAGAACAAAATTAGAGCTACCACATTACTGAATTTACATTGGTTCATAAAAGAGTCCTTATAGTGGGCACTAGTTCCATCTGTTTGGGTATTCTTCTCAATTAAAGATATTTGCAGAAATGCCCTTATGTAGTAGTGAACTTTATCAAATGGGATGTGTGCTACTTTGTGAGTGTCTCAGAATAACCAGCCTAACTTCCACATATATGTGATAAAGGCTGTATACTCACTGAAAGCATTGCCTGGTTCTGGTGGTTAAAAGCTGAGAGGAAAGAAGGCTCTGATAGTTTTAATCAAAGCCATTTATGAAAAAATTAATTAATGTTAACATGCATAATCTGGCTGATTACAGGGATCCTTTTGTGCTGGAACTAGGTAAAATTTAAAATATCTTACTTAATTGCTGAAATGAAGGGATTGTCAGTCTTAGGCAACAGATGATTGCCCCAACATACTCATCTATCTCTAAAGTGAACAGAAAATGTTAGGTAACTTGTGACAGGTATTGAACTAAGACCTGAGATGCACTGAGGAAATGTGCTTTGCTTCATCTGGTGGCTAAAGAAGGAGCCCAGAGTGGCTGAGATAAAACACCCTCCCTGGATATATCAGGTGAGCTGGAGGGGGTCAAGCAGCGGTGGCATTTAATGAGCCAAACAAACCTCAGCACTTGCACACCCAGCAAGGCCAGAGTGCAAAATATTTAATGACCCAGCCCTTGTTTTGGCACTAAAGAGACCAGAAAACACGAACTGGGATGCTGATACTAGTTTGTGGCAGAAGCTGGGTAGCAACTCCCAACAGTGCCCACACCACCCACTCAAGAAAGGGAATGAATTCCCTCTACTTTGCACCTTGTTTCTCAAGATTCTGCCAGTAAACTACATGGCTAAGAAGGACATTTTAGGAATCTGTGCATTTTTGAAGTGCATATTAGCAAAACACACATTCAGAAATTGTAAAGATAACCACTTAGACTGAAAACCAAATTGTAAGTTACAGGAGCTCTCTTGATAGAAAGAGGTGACAGTATTATCTCAATCAAAACCAAACACTGTTAGCTAACACTGTTCCAAAAGAGATCAGCTCTTTATGAAATACAGAATATGACACACCTCTCACCTCAAACAGTTTACAAAGAAAGGCTTTGACCTGTCAGATAAGTGGGTGGTTATTTAACCTCTCACTTTGAGCAATGACAGCCACTGGGGTTTGTGATGCTGCCTGATACAGACATGTACTGTATTAAGACTGGTGTTTAAAGTCCTAATCTGACATGTGAAAACATGGTGAAACCTGTGACACTCCTCATGCTCACTGAAGAGCTAAATAAAAAATATGCTTTTGCTGCATTCCAGGGAAAGACAATACTCTCTAGGTTGATCCCATGTAGCTGCTGACAGACTTTGTGCTCTGCTGACTGAGCTCACTGAAAATTTGGGTACCTGCACTTTACATGTTTCTCAGCTTTGCAGACTGACCTGTATATTTGCAAGTGGCTTCAATAATACCTTTCATTATACTGTCTTCATAAAACCTTTCAGAAATCACTGGATGAAATGGATTCACTGGGTGAAAGGACGACCAAATGGTAACCACTGGATTCATTGGATGAAATGGTAACCAAAGTACACAGCATGTGGAGACTGCTGATTTTTAATCAGCCCTATGTTGTGATCATGAAACACATTGTACCTTAGCAACTAAGGCTTTGAGTGTCTAGCAAGCAGAACACACATGTAAGAGCTGCATGCAAGAAAAATTGAATTTGACAAAAAAGACTGAGACAGCCTGATGAAGAACAGTGAATAATAATAACACTGAATAGAGTATTCACTGGGGATGTGAGAAATATAAGTCCATGCTCTTTTGTGAATAATATCTAGACATCCATTTGTGTGGTCTCATTAGAAATTCCCCAGGTGAGGATGATACATATATCTTGTGTCAGGAATTGCTTTTTGCATGACCTAGAAGAGACATTTCTTGAGTTATAATTTCTACAAGGAAAATAAAATGTCACTTTGGATCAATCTTGAATTTCTCTGATAGTTTTATAACAAAATTAAAAAGCAAATGTTCAGATACAACCTTCAACTAGAATACTACTGGTCTTCAGCAAAGAGAAATGATAAATATAACTACTTACTGAAAAAAAAACTTACTTAATGTCTTCTTAAATGCCATTATGTTCCCATAGAATATGTGATTCATCTCCCTTTTATGTTCCTACAGAATATGTAAATTTGGGATGCTTGCTGTTCCCACCAAAGTCTCAAGTCCAGCGTACAAACAGTTAAGCTTCTGTAAAGTAAAATATGAATAGCCTTTAGGTATCATATTGACTTATGAACTGTCTCACTCATTGTGCTTCTTCTTCATACTGTAATGAAAAAGGCCCATTGTATCCACCCTTTCCTTTTCCCCTGGCCTCTGCCTTTGTTGCATTTACTTCTACCAAAACCTGATTTTCAAAGGCCACCCTTCCCTCCTCATGGCTGAGCTGACTTTCTGCAAAGGGGCCATCTGTAGGGACTGATTTGTACCCTGCTGGAGTTGTACCCACTCCCTGCTCTGCCCACAGACAAAATGCAGGAAAGGCAGCCTGGACTACTAACACCCTCCTAGCTCCATTGGTTAGCCAGGGTTTTGTCCCTGGTACTTGGTTTTACAGGCCACACAAACAGGTTATGAAGTTTCCCTTCAGCAGGCTTTCAGCATGGTCAGGATGTCTGGAAAAGGAGATGACTTATAGGTATGACTCAACTCCTGCTACGAGTCATCAGGAGCTTTTCCAAGTTGGCTTCTAAGGGGATTATGCTTTAAGACAATTGTCCAGACAGTATATCCTCAGTAAGCCACCCTAAGTGAATCTAGATGGGTCAACAGCCTCCAAAACTAGCTGGTGGGCAAGGTTCCATTGACTCAGAAGGTGAAAACCCAGAGACAGGCAGCATGCACCACCAGGCTCCTCCTCACACCTCACCAGACCTCCTCAAGGCAGGAGCATTTCTGGAGGTTTTCTCTGTGTCCCCTGGGCCTGCTGGTGTGCCAGCAGTGCAGAGGTGTTGGTTCTGTCTTCTCCACAAGAGCAGCCAGGCAAGCTGCAGTCCTGCTGCCCCTGGCAGGAGCATGCAGCAGCAGGGCTGGCTAGTGGAAAGCACAGCTTTGCTCCCTCCTCCAGCAGTGTGCCCCAGCCACTGAGCTGGGGTTATGAAGAGCTGGAAAGAGGTCAGGTGTGTCATGCTCTGTGGTTGCAAATAAAGGTACTAATTAATGTTTGGGATGTGTACAAGATCTTGAATTTAGCAGAAGGCACGCTTACAGTAAAACAGGAGAATATGTGCCCTGGCAGACTTACTCTATAGAAAAGAAATAGAGTGGCTGTGGGTAAAGTCCTTAGTGGACATCTCATTGGCCTCATCCTCAAGAAACTTTTGTAGCTCCATGACACCCCTTTGCACAGTGGAGAAGCCCTGCCCTTGCACCTGCTGGAACAGATAGTAGTGAGCACTCATGGAGGGTGCTGAGAGGCTTTCTAAGTTACCTGGAGATAGTGATGGTGTGAGGGGCTGACAATAGAAAATCAAAATACATGGAAGACTCTGAAGTTTGCCTGGCACCGCCTCCCACACAGCTGTGGTGTCCTGACAACCTCATGTTAGTGCAGCCATGGCTCAGGGACAGAGCAGAGGACACTTGGGGTGTCACCAGCAGCTGCACAGAGACCTGGGGCGTTCAGCAAACAGGGCAGTACTCCAGTCACACTGAGCCTTTGCTTGCCTTGCTTTGTGTCCTCACCTTTTCCAGTCCCTTTCCAAAATCTGCTGAATAGACATCCTTAGAAATAAGTAAACCTGGATCTCTTTAAGGAGTGTGCAGTGCCAAGCCTGAGAGCCCTGGCAGCAGCCAGGGACCCTGGGCAAGTCTTGCTGGGAGGGCCAGTGGTGTGGGGCAGCCAGCTCTCTTTACTGGGACTAGCTTTGGCCCCACACAGCTGACCATGCCTCGGCTCCATGTCACCCACAGCCTTTGGCCCAGCTGGTTCACCAGCGTGCCTGGGACCCTGGGCCAGCCCATTCCCAGAAATGCCATCTGCCTGCACGATGCTTCCAAAATCTCTTTGTTCCACTGTCCCATTGAGCAATGTTTCACGAGCCTGACTGCAGTGCACACAGAGTGATGCAGTTCTCTGGAAAAATTTCAAAGGGGAGAGGAAGGGATTTGGGACATTAAAAAAAAAAACTTTCTTTTTGCAAAATAAGATAATCTCAGGGAAATCTAGGCAACAAGTGTTTCTCTTCTGGAAATACCAGGTTACACTCTGGTTTCTGGTGGATGTTTTTTGAAATGTAAATTTTTGAAATTCAAGCTATGGGAGACATTGCTTACAAACAAGGCCAAGGAAATCACAAAGCAAGATAAAACAGATAGGACATATAGTTACCTTCATGAAAGCAAATTCATCATTGAGATGAGAAAAGTTATGACCTGACAATTCTAATACAAACACAAAATGGTTGTGAAACAATTACTACACATCACTGACTCGAATACCACATGTGTATATGTGCTTTACTGTTGATACATTTAGCCATCACATCTCAGTCATTTGAAGGGAAAGTTCCTCAGGAAAAGTAGCCAGAGATGAAATAACCTCAGCAAGGAAGAGAAACTGGCAGCTCTCCATAAAGCTTGCTTCAGCTTACCACTTGTTTCAAGATGCTGTCCTGATGACTGATCACAGGAATGCTGCGGACACATGATCCAAATGGAGCTACCACAGACTCTTTGGCCAAAGGATGGAAAAAACAACTGCACTGCCAGTCCAGCTTTGCTCTAATATTATTTATGCTCAGCTTTGGGGAAGGGAGTCAGCTAAGTAATTGCAGACCTTGTTTATGCACTGTTCTGTTCATGTGACTGCCTGGATCCAGCCTTTTTACTCCTGGACTACTGTGCCCTCACTGTGCTGAGATGTGTGCCTGCCTGTGCAAGGGGCTGCTGCTGCTGCTGCTGCTGCTGCTGCTGTGCAGGGAGAGGGTCTTGGCTGGGCTGCCTTTGGGGACCTCCCCTTGGGCAATGGAGCTGTTCTGCATGCTCAGAGAAGCCAGCCTGAATGTGGAAACATGCACCTACATGTCCCACAGAAAATCCCAGCAGGAAAATGGAGGGAGCCTACTTCAGGGTATCACGTTCTATATCCCACAGTTTTTCACCTCTGACCCCAGGATGGGCCAGCAATGCCATAACAGCGAGACAGAAAAGCCAATTCAAATTTATGCCAGAAGTCTTTCCTTTGCCCCTCCCCTTCTTCATACTTAAAACTTGCAGAGGGTCAGCTTTATGTCTGTGCACCACTCTAATGGCAATTAGAAAACTTTTTAAGGGTTTGAGCAGAATGCATATCACAAATAGGTTTCTACTGGCAACCTGAACAGAGCGAATCTCACTTTTAAGATGCAGCCCTTTATTAAGTTATAAGTCTCCAATCTTCAGCAGCACAACATTACTGATGTTCCTGCATAGGTTCAAGCTGTGTAAGTAGGATGCAGGGAGCATAGGCAGAATTGCAAAGAGATCTTCTGTTTTCTTGATTCTCCTGCCAGCAGGGGATTTCTCACGTGCCTGGTAGCATGAAGCACTGTCACATCGTACTCCTCAGTCTGTCTCTCATAGGTCTACGAGCAAGGACAGATAAAAAGACCCCAAACAGTGCTGTAGAACTGAAGATTAAAGATGCAGAGTTCCCAGAATGACATGCTACTCCAGAAACCTGAAAGATTTTTGATAACAAGGAAATGTGGGAATGTAGGAAAGATGGATTACTGGAGGGTATACCCTGAACTTCTATCACTTATTGTAAGAGAAAAGGCAAATGAATCCACAGACACACAGTAGCACTAAGCAAAATTCAGTGACCTGCAACATAGGAAAAACATTAAATCCGTTATTTTTCTATGGTTTTTTTTCACCCCTACAGATACCTTCTTCACTGAGCTTGCATTTCACCCTCAGTAAAACATTGCAAGCTTAGCAGTGTGCCCTGCTTATACATTGAACTTTTCTTCTGACTATACCTTAGTAATTCACAAGTATATGGTAAATGGTTCACATGACAAAGCTGTAGCCTTTAACTGACTCACAGATTATTTACAACCATTTACTAACAAACACTCACCTTAAACATATGTGTTTTGTTCTGTGATTGGAAGATTGACAATTTTTAAAGAAGAGGAACACAGCCAAAGAGTGATCCAGCACCTGACCAAGGAATCACTGACTCCGGAACACACCTGCAAAAAACTTCTGCATCTGAGAGCGACAGACATTTGAGATTTTTGTTGAACTATATCAAAATACTGAGTTTGTGAGTTTATTCACAAAAAAAACCCCAAACAAACAAACAAACAAAAAAAAAACCAACACTTTTTGTGATTTGTCCTTTTGTCTGGGCATGCTTTTCTGCTGAAAAAGTCAACAACCTGATTTTCTACCTATAAATAAGTGCAGATCAGTGCAATTTTGTCTAGCATTGTAATGAGCCAAATAACAACTGGTGTAATGGACCAGTATGGCTCAAGAAAAGCAACATGTATTTTCCTACAGAAGACAGAAAACAGAGCAGATTTTTGAGCACATTTTGACTATAGCATGTGATATCATTGCACTGTCTGTGACTGATAGCATCCGTGGAAATGTGAAATGATTTAAGAGAAAGCCATGCAAGAGGAGAAAGAGAAAGAAGAATGTGGTATGGGCTGTGCAAAAGCTCCATGTCTGCATTTTCAGGGGCTCTGCCAAGTGAAGTAGTTCCTGGAGCCAGACAAGTGCTGGCAGGAGCCAGCAGCAGGGGACAATGTCAAGGCAGGGAGGAGCATGTACCGATCAAAACAGAGTGCATATGGGTTTCATGTGAAGCCAAGACAGCCTTAACCAGGCGGGAATGCTTAGGGCACAAAAGACTTTTAATGGTTTTTGCACAAGCAGACCCACACACTGACTGCAGCAGGAGACAAGCGCAGTGTGGAATGTTCTCTGAACATCTGCAGACCACTGCTCTTCACCAGAAACACTCTCCAGTCACCCAGGGGGTGGGAGCAGCATAAGCCAAGAGAAGTGTATCCTTCATGGGTACACACCTGAAATAAATTTTCAAACGCTTGGCCAGCTTCTTCTATTAGCAGGCTCTGTTACCTGATCCTCAACAACTCTGAGCTGATTTGTGTTTCTCTGGCCTTAAGTCTGTCTTTACAAGACATTTGGGAGCTAAGATGAAAGGATAAATTAACTCATGGCAGCTCCAGGAGGTTAGCAGAGGAGGATGTGATCTAACAAGGCTTTTTTCCTCTGTCCATTCTGAGTCATGACCAAGCAGCTGAATTTTCCTTGAGCATCAAGGTCCAGAAATAAGTATGACCTGAGAACACCTGCAGAATGAGAAAGCTAATGGGTAATTTATGGGTAAAAAGATGGGGTAAAATTTAGATTTGAAAAGTCTACTGAAGGCATCCAGTCCACCATCCTTCTCAACGCAGGGCTAATAAATTCTGAAGTGAGACCAGGACCATTTTTTGTCAAGCTCTGAATATTTCCTGGGATGGGGACACCCAGTCTGCCCAGTGTTTTTTCTCCACCAGGAAAAAAAACTGTTTTTCTTTATAGATCGCTCCAATTTCCCATTGCAGAAATTTGTGTCAGTTTGCCTCTCATCCTCCTGCTTTGCAGGGCCCAGCAGAGTTTGGTTCTCAACTTCTGTACAGCCACCCATTAGGGAGTTGACAGCAGCGATTGATCAAGCACTCCAGTCCCCTCATTGCCTGGACTCACTCCAAGTTATCGGTGTCTTTCATGCAGAACTCCAGCTGCAGCCTCACCAGTGCTGAGAGGAAAAAAAACACATCCCCCAAAGCAGGCCGGGGTGCAATTTTCTTGCTGGATGGCCCACTCACTGTGCCAGCCAGCAGCTGGCAGCACCCTCACTACCCTTTCTGCGCAGAAACTGCTCCGGATTGTCATCCCCAGCTCACAGTGCTGCATGGAGCCGCACCCTCCTCAAGGGCAGGTTTTACATTTATTGCCATCGGGGATTGCCGTGAGCTCCAGCTCGTTGGTGTGACCCTGCATGGCAGCACTGACGTCCTCACCTCCACACTGTGCCCTTGGAGTCGGGCTGTTCCCATCCCAGCAGGCAGAACATTGCCAAGACTGGGACAAAAGCTATGGATGGTGGGAATGAGATCCGCCACACTTTTCTCATTGGTTTCATATGTCCCTTCAACGCATAGAAGCTGTGTACCAGCCCTTCCTCCAAAGAAAAAGGACAGGGCAGTTTTATGCACAATAATGCTACTTTTCTTACAATAAATGCTTGATGGAGCCATTTCCTAGCAGGATGGGAGGAAGGAGGGAAGTAGGAAAGCACGGACATGTCCCAGTAAGTTCACAGTTCTTTCAACTGTCATTGTAAGTATTTTTTTAAATTTATGCACTCTTACAAGTAAAAAAATTCTATTAAATATTTGTTGTCAATTGTATAAATTTACTTTATACTCCCTGAGGATTTTTGCCATACACAGAATTAAAGTCATCCTTTTCAAAAACTCCTCCTAAGTAAAATGTGTGTTAGTTGTCCATTGCTTTGCCTTCCTTTCAGGCACAACATCCCTAGAGCATAAGTTGCTTTCTGCTGGCTAGTTTCCTTCAGTATTGCACAGATAGGTTTATCATTTATCTTCTTTTTTTTTTTTTTTAGCAATTAGTTTCACTTTAGCAGTGCCCTCATAGTTTCAATATATTTCTACAATGAAATTTTAAAGAAAAATTATAGAAACAGTAGGCCTGTGATATTTGAAAAAAGTGTTCTGGATCTCAATTTGTCTTTCTTTCTCAGGTCAAATAATACATAGGCAAAACTAATTTCTAAACATAACCAGTAGAGATATTTCCCCCTTACAAATTAGTGTAAAAACTCAAGATGACATGCATCTCACTGTGTCAAAAGACAGAACATAAAGAAGTTACTTTCCTCATTTCTCCTTTCTTAAGATGAGATAATGAACCTGGCCCATAGTAAAAATTGCTGTGGATTACTACTCTCTTCTTTAGGTCAAGAGATTAATTCCTTTTCACAGAGTATAGTTACAGAAGGATATCAGAATCTGCAAGTATGCTTTTGATCTGAAAAGCTGTCTCCAATTCTGCTGATGGAAGGCTTCAAAAACAGAGATAAAAAAATTATCATGAGCTCCAGACCTTAACCTGCAGGCATCATCGACTGAGCAGTTGATTTTTTAAGAAAGGTTACTTTGCCTTTGCCTTCAGCTTACCCTAAAGACAATATGGCTGGTGGTTTTGGCTCACAGAAATCTTTCTGCAGAAAGGCTGCAGTGACCCAGGATTTTGTTTAGGATCCTCAAAAAGTCAAAGTTAGCCAGGACACATTTCTCTCCAAAGCATCCATATTCTTAGGGCAAGTTATATACAAGTGTCATCCAGTACAGTTCTCTTCCAAGACACTGGAGAAAGTTATATCCAATACTTCCCAGGAAAAAAAAAAAAAGAAAAAAAGGACAGCAATAGCCTTAGGAAAGCACAAAAGCACAAAGGTAGAATTAAAATTATTTATATTTTACCAAGATTTGCCAGGACATTGTACCCTTGCTAAGTCCTCCAAAATTCTGGGCGAAAAGCCCTTTCATTGTGGGTAAAATATCCCTCTATACAGAGCTAGTAAGTAACACAAAAGTCAGATTCTGGGGAGGGATATTATAATAATAAAAATAATAATAACAACAACAACAACCAGCTCTGCTAAACTTTTGACCATGCTCCAGTTTAAAGAGCTCTAAACAAAGGAGCATCACCTTCTAGCCAAGTGGCTTACCCTGGCTGCTGGTCTCCACTGATCACCCTTAGCACCCATTGCAATTCTACACTAGACTAGTTCTAGATGAGGGTTCCTGTACATGTAAAATTATAAAATTACCAAGATAACATTGGCTCTTTTGTATGATTTCAGTGGGAAGGAAAAATATCCACCATGTTTATTCAGCTTTATTTGACATTATTTTGTCAGCTTTTGGCTGCTCAAGGTGGCATTCCTGAATATTTGGGGTTCCCTGCTTACTTACCAAATAACAGCCTCTGCTCATCTTCAGCCCTCAGATGTCTCATTGCATGCAGCACATGGAGCAGGTCTGCCCCTACACTTTTCTTTTGTGAAGGGCAAACAGTCCCTACATTTATAAATAAATAGCTTCCCAAACTTCATGGTTGTTTTTTTCTTGAAGGGGGCCACATCTGTCAAAGGCCTTGCAGGTTCTTTTGAAAAAAAACTGTGAATTGCAATCAGAAGCACAGTGGCTACATTTCAGTTTTAGGTTTCTTCCCTGTTTCATTTTTAATTTTGACTGCATTACTGCCATGCCAGGAAAACATGCCTTTGTCTTTTTCAGGCTGCGTGACTGTGAGTGTGGGTGAGTGTGCATAGCTGGAGCGACAGCCCACATGCCTACAAGATAGATAGACTTGTTGGCTAATCATCCTGGCTGTGGACAGAGAGAGAGAGAGAGCAAGCAAGAGAACAGCAGCTGAGGTAACTGTGCAGGAATGCAGAGTACCCAGCACTGATGCCATGCTGAGTTTCGGTCCCTCATGTACACTCAAACAACTAAAACTGCATATTAAATCATCTTTAAGGTAGAAAAGGTAGATCATAAGTCTTGGAAGAGTGGTATTCCCTTTCCTACAAAAAGATGTGTTCAAGTTTGGCTGTAGAATCCAAAACCCATTTCCATACTTCCTCTTTCACACACTGTAGAAAAATCAGTAGTGCCTTTGTAGGTCGGGTTTCTTGTGTTGCTGTGTTTTTTTGAAGAAAGCTGCACACAATGCCTCCATAAAGGAATCCAATATTTCAATATGAAGACCTAGGTGCTGCCTCTAATTAAAAGTACATACCAAAAGGAAACACAGAAACATTTTCCTGGAGGAGCAGAAGCTAAGCAAAGCTAAAGACAGTTTAATTGTGAGACACTTTCATCCTACCCAGCAAAGGGGGATGTATCTTGGCTATACCATGCCCACACCTTCCAAAAGAGTATCCAGCATAGGTGCTGTGTGTTTCAGATCCTTCAGCAACATGAGCTACACTGACATGATGCTTATAAAGTCTTGAGGTAACATTTCTCATTATCATGCAAATACCTGGGAAAGTCAAGGGTGAGATAAATCTCAAAGGACTCCAAAGCATTCGTGCAGCCTCCCAGGGGAGACAGTCACAAGTGACAAATTTAGTTCTTATCTCAGCACATTGAATTGGACAGAGCTACCACTACAGCAGTTTGATCTAATGTTTATACTTTCCTATTAAAGCTAAGCATGACATCCCTCCTTTTCCAGCAGCAGCAGCATCTCTGTGAATTATGTGAGGGTGGCAGTTTGCAAAACTGTTTTCAGTGGCTTCTTTTTCTCTCTGACTTTCTACTCTCTAAAAATACCCTACTATACAAATATGTTCACAAACAGAAGCCTCATGGTTCCTTAAGCTTCTAAAAATATTTCTCTGGTGATATTGCATGTTCCAGATGCAATAACATTGTATGCAGAGGAGAGCTTCTCCGAATCCATGCTAGGTTTTCTGGTTCTCTCAGGGGAGTGCAAAATTCAGCTATTTCAAATATCCAGACCTGTTCTGCTTATGCCTGAAAACATGTTCCTAGAGAAGGGGCAGGAGTTTTTCTGTTTGAGGGAATTTGTGACAGCAACAGACTGATAATCCCCACAAAAGGGCCAACTTAGAGTTAACTCTTGTGCAGTTTCATCTACATCTCTCTTCAAGCCATACAGCAATGACTAATATGACTAGTGCTCATGTCCATGTAAAGTGATAGGGCCCAAACCAACATTGCTTCTGTTGTATTATCTGGGTGGGAGGAAAAAGCCCTTCAGGTTTACTCAGCTTTATTTGACAGAATTTTGTCAGCTGTTCCTAAGCTTGGGATTCCTGAATGTTCAGGGTTCCCTGCTTACTACAACACCATGGATCTATGAAATAATACTGTCTTAGCCAAATACTTAAAGATGAATATGTTTCTTGAAAACTAATACAGATGGCATTTTGCTGCAGGTAAAACCTAATTATGGTTTCAGACAGCAGCTGTCTTGTGCATCTGTGCTTAGGTCCACAGGTTGAGCTCAGAATTCAGGAAACAAGATGCAGCCTTTGCCTTTAAAGTCTCCTTTAACCTCTGTCCCACCACTACCAGAGAAACGAGTGCCAGTCTGGATACAATCCTATATACTGAGATGGGTCACTATGCAAAGGAGGCTCAGAGCCACTTGAACACCTTGCCAAAGTGACTCTTAGGTAGTGTAAAGCCTTCATCCCTGGGGTCTCTTCAGCTTGTATGAGATAGTACAACCCTCTAGTTGGTGAAATTAGATGACACTGGAAAACAACTGGATTAGAACCTGGATCTCAATAATTAACATTTGTACTTCTGTTTAACTTCTTTAAGTTGCAAGATATTTATGACTCTTCTTTGAACACACCCATATCCTCATCTTGGATGCATCCAAGCATACAGCTTCTCACAAAGAGCATTCCCCACCCAATCACACCAAAACCAATCTTTTCTGACACACACATAGAACTTCCCTTGCTATGTCTATGAAAGATTTCTGGTTATAGTTTTTTTTTTCTTTAATTTCTCCAAATGAAGTTTTATTGTCTCTCTTCCTGTAGTTTAAGTGTACAGATTACTGTATAGATTATAGATTACTGCATTAATCAGATACCACCTAAGCTTATTACTCAGCTTTGGCATTAATAAGGTGGTTATGGTTACTCTTTTTCTTTCATGAGTGACAATAGCAAGCATTAAATAATTCCAAAATATTACTATCAAAAGCATACATTGAAAAGCAATAATTTTTTCTTTAGTAGATATATAGCCTTGATTGAGTTCTAAAGTATAAATTAATCAGAATAAAAGGCCTTTCTTCTGGACTAAATTAATAGTGAAGGCTGCAATCTGCTTTTGGAAAAGTCATACTCATTGACATGATTATTGGACTCTACCAATGATACCTCTGCCCTTAAGCAAGCAGAATATACATCTTCCCCTTTCACACTAATGATGATGAAAGGATCTACAGAAGCAGATTCCAGGAAGCAGAGAGATCTCCTTGTCAGATATTTTTATACACTCCACTTCAGAACTCTACTTTTCTGTATTTCTGGAACATTTTTACTACGATTTTGACAACACACTTGCTATGTATCTATCTCCAGCACCTGAATTTTAAGAATTCAGCCTCCAAATAAGTTATATTGAAAATATATATTGTTACTACTGTGCTAGACACAGAAGTTCCCAGGGCTACAAGTTTCTTAGAAGCTTCACATTTGGGAAGGATCCCTATAGGCTTGCCCTTTTCTCATGTCCTTCTCTAGAGGTCTGTTCTTGTCAGCAACAGAAAAAAAATATTAGGCATGATAGAGTTTTGTTTTGAACCTGTATGGTTATGTATTTTGCTGAACTTTGTCCAAAAGTCAAGCTATATTACTCACTGTTCAAAATGAATGTAAATGCTGGAAAAGGTATTTATGAATAATCAGGTATTACTACAACATTATCTGTAAGGAAGAAAACTGGTAAGGTCTAAATGAAACCAGCAAAGACAGTAGTGACAGAGGTATATTACCTAATCCATCCTGCCAATGTCCAGTATACCCTATGACTTTTTGTATGGATTTTTCTGGTTTACTTTTAAAACTTGTTGTATGCAGCATAGCAGAGTCCATCATTGAAATATCTCCTCTAATTGGTATCTACAAAAATAAATGCAAAGAAGTGTTAAAATAAAAATACACCCCAAACAAACTGTAAGCAACTGAAAGAACAATATATCTTTCAGGAATAGATCAGATCTCAAAATTAACATTATAATTTTTCTCTTTTATTTTAATGATTTTTTAAATAATGGTTTAGGCACCAATAACTGCATCAAAGAGGGACATTAGATGATAAAAAAACATATATTCTTAAATATTGCCTGTGCTTTATAACTGTGTAAAGTCAATCTCTGCTACTTGGAAGCAGAAAGTCAGTAAGAAGTGCAAAAAAGGAGAAGGGCTGGTATTAAGGCACTTCTAGCAGGGATGATTATTACGGGCAATTAAGCTACATAATTGCCCCAGGAGAGGAAATCATCTGCTGCTAAGAAACAAAGAAACCTTAGTTTCTAGAAACAGCCCTCACCAGCTGATACGCCGCTGCTGTGGAAGGCTTTATGTAAGTATGTTTGATAACCTCAATTGTGGCTTATATTCAGTTTTCATTTCAGTAAACCATATGCCTGTGGAAGATTAGAATGTTACTTCAGAAGCTGAATCAGGTGGTTGCTTTCTTCTGCACTTACCACTAATGGAAATTTTATCTCCAGCTTGTGGAAGGAACTGCTGCTTCTGAAGTTTCCCACTAGTCTGATATTCTTCATAGCTTCAGGGAGTAACGGGGAACTTGTCCATGTTGCACTTCTAGCAGACAAGCAGTTGGGTCAGTGTAGATAAATCACCTGGGCAGTGGGGAGCTCTGCGAGGCTGGGGCAGAGAGGAAGCCCATTCCCTTCCTGTGGGGCAGGAGAGTGGGTGGACTGGGTGCTTTAGCCACGTTTGGATCCCTGGGTCCCAAACACCCCTGAGGCCATTACACCTTTGGCTTCTCAGAGAGTGACAGCAGTGACACACTTCGTACCCTGTCCTGCTTTAACTTCCGCCCCTGACAAAGAGGTACTGCAGAAACCTCAAGAGGACAACCAAATCTTACAGGAAGGCTCCTAGAAAGCCTGGAGTAACCTGCTTCGGGACAAGGAAGCTGCATGGATGTGTCTGAAGCTGTGGGCTCTGCAGAAGCAGCAGTACAGGATGTGGGCCTAAGAGGGAGAAATGCAGGTTTGGGAGGTGGGGAACCAGTTCTTGCAAAATGTCCTCAGCCAGCCAAGACTTGCGCAGTAACATCAGCACTTCTGGGAGCAGAGCCCGCTCCAGCATCTTCTCCATGGGGTCCTCCTGCATCAGGCCTGCATGGGTTTATTATCATAATTATGCTGCAATTTGTTTCAATGGCACACCACAGTAAGTTATTAGCAATTCAGGTGAAGGTACAGAAAGGCCAGTCAAATATTTACCACGTAAACAAAGCATCATGTTATCCTTCAGACCCATGTGGATGCTCACATGTAACTTGCATGATGCAGCAGTGCTGTTGTTATGTCCACAAGCTCTGTGCCTGTTTTCGCCTGGATGCCTACCTTATCTGATTGTGCATGCTGCCAGATTCTGTTTCTGAAGCTGAATCATTCAGAAATGCTTCCTTCCAAGATGATTTTCTGGAATATGTAATAAGTTATGGGCACATGCAGCAGGCTTGGCACCAGACAGGACAGTGAACTGTTGTCATATATCTGGACAACAGCTTTTATAGATCTTGTAGAACTTGGTTATTTTCTAGAGTTCTGGTGCAGCTGGTTCAAATATTCATTATGGAACCTCATATAAAGTATTCGGTCCTACAATCATAGGCATAGGATATGTCTTTTTGCCACCAAACTCCAGTGACCATTTCCATACCTGATGCCTCCCACTCAGCCATCTATCTACAGCTGTTCTTCCCTAAAAGGGAATTTTACTGCTTCTGCATTCAGACTAGGTAGAACACCACTAAGCTCCTCTGGCAAACCAGATACAGAACAACATGTATTTCTTAGTGGTTAGATATAAAATAATTAGGAACATCAAAACTTTTTTTTGCCATTGCTTTGAAAAACTCTATGTTACTTTTACCTGCTTGGTAAGATACTCTTGCACAGCTCCTTCCTTTCTTGCTGGAATAAATTCAGTGCTATCTCATTGCCTCCTGCATGTCAGATGCCAAACCATGAGCCCTAGACACCAAGTGAACTGACAACTGTTGAAAACACAACACAAGATAAATAGTTATTTGAAAACGCGGTCTAGAAGTACGTGTAGAGGAGGTACAAGAGTTTAGAAACCCTTTGCATAGTTTTCTGAGAGTTGCTGTTGTTTTTCCACTAAGTGACCTGCCCCATGGGAGCTGTGCAACACAGGCAGACCTTCACAGCACAGTATCGAATTTGTTGGTTTGTTTCTTCCATTGAAACAGGCTGGCTTGCTGAGAGAGAAAAAACAGGGAATTCCATTCTGCAGCAGTGTTCTAGTGGTAAATTTTCTTCTGACAAAAGTTGGAGCAGAGCCCACACAGACAAAATACCAACTGATTTATACAGTGCCAGATTTGAATCATTCTGCATCTTCTTCCTACGTGTATATGAACCAATGTTTATATGTGAGAAGCTATTTGCATATACCCTACAAGGATATGTATACTATGTTTAATTAAATGCAGTGTTTCTCCTCTGGAAATATGTCCAAATTATTTTACAAATACAACTACCATAATTCAGTGCTAGTGTTATTTATCTATTTTTTTTTTTAATTTAGCCACCCAGCTCCTCGAGTGCTTCTCAGGGCTTAGCTCTAAATTAGGAATTATTTTACATATTATATATATCTTGAAGACAATAAAAATATTATAAAATTCAAGATGTACATTTGCATAGGGATAAAAACATAACATATTTCCCAATTAAACAATATTTTCATGTGTTACACGCCATATAGAATGGCTAAGTGCCTGAAAGCTGATTTAGATGCTATAAAAGCAAAGAAGTGGCACTTTAAAAAAGTTATTTAAGTGAAAAAAACAGATTCAGAAATTGAAAACATCTCTTTCCAGAGAGCTATGCAATCCACCTTTGCTGTAAATTAGACTTGATAGCCACATGGTTGGAGAGACCTGGAACAATTTCTGTCATCACATTTAATAGGCAGAAAGCATGTTTCTATTACCTATGGCCCCATAACACAATCTAAAGCACCTGGTTTTACACTTGTACAATACGGTCTGACTTTGTGAGGCAGTGACCTCTGCAAGGCTAAGCCTGGTACCAGTGGGAGTGATTCTGATCCCAGACAAGAAAGGCTGTGTACAGCCTTTCTATCATTCCTCTGCAGGAGGTGTAGCTTCCAGATAAGATGGTAATTTAGTACAAACCATGCAGTGCTTGTTATTGCTTTGTTCATCCTCAAATTGCTTGAAGAACTACAAAACATTTGTAAACAGAAACAGAAACAGAGCCGAATGTGAGACAGAGAGAATCTTTGCATCAGCAAAAAATGCAACTGATACGTCAGGAAAAGGGAAGTGCTTTACCATCCTTCAATTTTAACCACATACAACTTCACTCCTCACATACCATAAACATGCCTTCAACAGCACAGAAGCACCTACTGACATAATGAAATTTTTTGTTGTATTAGCTCTTATATCTGGAAAAATAGCTTAGAGTAAGCAGGTTGCTTTAAACATAGGCAAACATAAAGCACAGAAATGTTACACAAGGCCAAAGACAAGACCAATTGTGGCACTGGTGTAAGATCCTACAGTCTCATTTGGGACCGACAATCTCATACTATGCAATGAGATGCGTCACCTTGCACTTTCTGTATTTTAAAAATTATTTGTGATATCGCTACAATTTAATTCAGCAATTCACATCTTAATGCAAGGTTTTCTCTTAGGGTATTCATCTTATGTCATCTGGAAATAATCTGCAACTATGTTGTTCCATTGCACCTGTTTAGAAAGTCCAGCTGCATGAGTGGCAGCTGGATGGGACAGGCTCCACGCGGGGTAGCCCCTGCTCTGGCCAGCACAGGATTCGTGCGCTGCCTGCCTGTGCTATGGGGTGGCACAGCAGCAGGGCTGGAGCATCCCGCGTGGCTCGTGAAGCCACCTGCTCCTCAGGCACAAAGGCATCAGGCCAGGCAAAGCTGTCCTGACGCTGCCAGTTGGGCAGTGCTGGCCTATTACAAAAACTACCTTTGGCAACCACTTCTAGAAATAGTCCCATTCATCGTTCTTGCCTCAGAAACAATTAAATTCAGCAAGCTGCTGCCAAAGCAGATTTTTAACCCTGTTAATTCAGAGCATGCAATTGTTTAAACAAATTGGTATGAGTATTACACTAAAATCACTTCTTTTGTGAAAAGTAGGCTAACGTACTTCTCTTCTTTGACTGCCAAGACTTGCCTATTTACTCTTAATCAGCAAATAATTGTGCTGTATGTACCTCAAGTGTGGTCCCGTGAACTGAATGCTCAATGGCAGCTGGAAAGCATTAGAGTCCCTCAGAGTATGTCTTCTGGCTTGGTTTCTTGATTTCATAAGAAATCCTGATTGCATGGTCCAGCTCTGCTCTGCTGTGTGAACCAAAGCAGGCCATCAGGAGAAGATCCACAGGTTCATTCCAGCCACTTGCCTGATCCAAGCTAAAATATTTAATGCAGGTGTGCCCTTACAGCACACATTCTTAAGGAGAGGAGCAAAGCCTCAATCAAGGCAAGTTTATGGCTATACAGCTAAATAAGTTTAGCTGTAAGCTGGAGAGTTTTGGCTCTAGGCTCACAGTGGAGCATATTGGTATCTAAATGCACTTAGTACATGTCTTGTTTTTGAAATACAAATTTGAAATTTTGGGCCTTAGTTTTGTCTGCATTTAAAGAGAAGTTACTAAGCACCATTGCTTCATGCTGGCTTCAATAGGATGTGAAAGCTATGTTGCTACAGCTTAGATACCCCCAAAATGAGAATAGGAAGCAAAACCCAAATTCCGCACTCTGAAAATTCTTTAATTCAAGGTCTAGTGGGACAGAAACTTCTTCTGATATTAAAATTCATATTACATGTTCTTTGTTAAATTTTGTCACTATTCTGCAATGGATTATAATACATGGGACTTCCTACCAGGGTTATAACAGTTTTTGTCAAAATAATGTTCAAAAAAGGTAGCTTTTTTCTTGCCCTTTGCTCAGAGGCAATATAAAAACAGAAACTAAACTTCATGTTAGTTTCTATAGCTATCTCTCCAGTCCCAGGGAGAAAAGCAAGTAACCAACCAACAAAACCAAACAAAAAAAAAAACCCAAAACAAAACCAAAAAAATAATTGAACAAACTAATTTTGAATTAGTGGTGTGTGTTGATACTAATATTGCAAAGTCATGATTTCAAAGTAAAGTCAGCCCTACAGAGAGCTGACACACAAAATGAAATAACAGAAGGAAATAATTTTGTATTATTTTCAGGCATAAAAACAAAATAAGCATGGCAAAATGATCATATGCCAGTGCAATGGAAAAGTGGAGGAGATACTATAACCACTATAACTATGATGTATGGGATCTGAAGACACTTTTAAAGTTACTGATACATTCAAATCAATATTTCACATACATTCTAATAGTCAGAAAGTTGTGTATAATGCTATCTTATTGCAGAACAGTGCAGGAAATGCAAGTATTCATTCATTCAGTATGAAATAATTTTACAAGAAGAAGTAACAGTTTTTTTCAATATCCTATTGCATTTTCAGATTTTACTAAGTGAGTAAATCACAGATTTACTCACTGTGTGAGTAAATAGCTGATGAAATGGATAAGGAATAAGCAGGAATGAAAAGCAGTTTTTATAAAAACCTGTAGAAAGAATGGCTCTGGTGGGGTGTATGTACTGTCTGTACAGCTCCATCCCTCTGCCAGCCTTGGATTCTGCCACTGCTGCTGTGCAGTGAATGAAGTCTTGTGGATGCATAGTCATGAGCCCAGCTGTCCACAATGTGTGCCCCTACAAGGAACACAATGGTCACACATCCTTCTCTGCACATCTCCCTTCCACATACATGTGATGGCATTTGTTTCCACGTGTAAGATACTGCCCGCATGCTTGCCTTGTTTTAACACAGGCACACACTGCTCTTTCCTTCTGAGGTCAGGGCATCTGAGAGCTGGCATAAATAGATTTGTTGAGATGAGCCAGGTCTCCCTCATGTGTCAGACAGCAGTGCTATGGCACTAGCAATTTTGCGAAGATCTTCTCCTTACAGAACTCACATTAATCCAAATAGCCTCCACCTTTAACTAAAACTCAACCAGTGTGCAGAAAACTAAGCTCCTTCCCTGAGCATTCAGAACTATAAACACTGTTTATATCATCCAGCATATGCACAGATTTTACACAAACTTTATTTTGTGCAGTAGTTTGCCTTCCTCTTCATAATATTCCTTTTATTATCTTTTTTCTTTGTATTTTCTACTCCACAGGAAGAGGAAGCATTGTTTACAACAACTGCATGCCAGTATTCATACATATATCCTGATAAGGTGATAATGCAGTTAACATACCACAAAGTAAAACTGTCAGGCATCTGAAGAGATGACTATCTATAACCACAAAGGGAGAAAGGTAAAGTGATGCACAGAAGGGTAACAGGAAGAAAACACCATTAAGAGAAGCAAACCACATATGAAGGGAAATTCCTGTCAGTCATTACCATTAGGTGGTGAAATAGATACACAGAAAAAATGCAAAATTATTGCTCAAAAAAAACTAAATTAAATTTTATGCATCACTTCATTAAAAAAATGTACCTAGAAATATAGTCAGCACAACACCAAAGCTATGATGACAGTATTGAAATATACAGTTTTTATCACCTAGTAGCACACAAGTGAAGAGCCTGATGGAAAGCAAAGCCAGAAGCACTATCAATCTGTTAACTCCACTCCATGTCCTGCACCTCAGCTGATCAGATCCTGAAGAGCCACCTTTGTTATTAACATCTGTTAACTTCAGTCTCCTCCCCAGAGCCCCCTGACATGGCCACCATGGCACAGCACAAGCCAGCCTGTGCAGACTGTGCAACACAGCTGGGAGGGGGCACCTTGGCAGAGCTCCCAGTGGTGCTGGAAACCCATAGTGCCTCTCTCCCGGGAGCTTCTGTCTTCTGGGAAGGCAAAGTACACGCATATTGCTCACAGACACAAGAGATTAGTGTTGCATCCTCCAGATCTCCCAGGTACTTGACAAAACATCCTGGACATCTGATGAGACAACCACCTCCCGACCAGCTGTCCCCACTACAGTCAATAATATCCAAGCTTACTCTCTATCTTTAACAAATGTATAGTTGCTCTTTGTGCAGTCATATATCTGAGCATGTAAAGATGTAGATACCAGCTGCTGAATTTTTGTTACATTAAGTAGTGTTGATCGTTACAGAGGCTTGCAGCAGCACATAACTTGCATGTCAGAGCTGCCTTTGGTTGCAGCACTGCATTAATAACACTTGCAGGCTAACTCAGTTTTGTACAATTTGCATTACAGTGTATTTGCAGTGATCAGTAAGGGATTTCAGGAGAATTGTAGAGGTCACTAAAATAAGAAATTGTGTACCTCTTATGGGACACAGCTAGTTTTGCAAGGCTGAAGGAGAAGGTCACCCTCCCATCTTTCATAAGACTAGAGGAAACATCCTCACAAGAGTATTTTGGTGTTGCCCCACTAATTTCCTTGTTTGCTGCATAGTGTACTCCTTCCATAAAAGCTGGGAAGTTAAACTTCCCAACAGGTACCACTATCGATGCCTACTGTCTCAGTCAACAGTTACACTTACTCTCTGCTATCCTTTAATGATTTATATAATTGCATACATGCGTGAGAACTCCCTTCAGTCTTCTCAGGCTCGTTTAAACCACTCAAGGCTGTAAAGTAGTGCTTACACTTCACATTGAAGTTGAATTCAGGACAGTCCACTTTAATCTGTTCTTGGCTCTGAGTACTGATTAGGCCCCAAGCAAAGAGCTGAAATATGTTTCTTGGCTGTAAAATGAAGAAACCTGCACTTGCTAAGAGAAAAAAATATAAAAATATCTAATAAAGCACCCACACTTGATATGTTCTGTGTAGCAGGGCAACTGCCTTAAAGGCAGTTTCTGTTATCACAGCTGCCAGAGTTGTTTATTCTCTTGCTTCTCCATATGACTTTTCTCAAAGTCCTAGACAGACACCAGTTGCTGAGTGCGGGTTAAGTAGAAAAACAGGCTGTGCAGAAACTCCTGTATCTTAAGTGCAAAAATGAATACTTACAGAGGTCTGAGGCCCCCATAGTGTTTACTTCAGCCTAAGCTCTGGTTATGCTGCCAGCCCACAGCCTCTCATGACACAGTGACAAAGGCCAAACACTGCTGGATACCGCCTGTACAAGGAAGCATATTCCAGGAATGCTGGAGCTGAATTTGAACTTCCCTTATCAGGAACAATGAAACTGAGAGCAAGCAGCTTCCTTGCTCAAGTGGAAATTACCACTTTTCAGCAAGTGCTACTGTCAATCACTGCAAGCCAGCGCAGAGGAAATGCAATTGTGATAACTGAGTGGTTTTAGTGCCTATAAAGGAAGTGAGTAGTTTAGCTTTCTTGCTCTGTGGAGAGGGGATTATTACTGTGCCATTTTAATGTCAAGTCCTGGAGCACATGCATAGTTTGTGCACAAAAATGGGGTGATGTTTTCCCTTTTAACATAGGGCCAAATCAACCCACCCATATTAACTTTTCATGACAGAATGTCTAAAAAGGGCCACACCATCCTTAAATTGTTTTGGACTTAATTTGGTGTTGTCATGCAATTAGGTTTCACAAAATTGGCTTCTGGACTGACAGCTTCTATTGTTACAGCATATGGCAATCAGAGAGCAGCCTGTGGCAGATGTGATGTTTATTCACCATTTGCTAGTTTTAGATTTAATGATGTCATTCTAATCAAAGCAAATGTTAGATGTGTTTGACATCTAAGGAGTTTTGCAGCCCCCCCATCATGTTTAAGCCACTTCTGTCAAGTGGAAACACGTCAGCTCTGAATGCATCTAAGTCATATTTAAGAATCAATGATGCAATTTAGTGGAGGTCTGTATTCCAAAAATCCATGTTTCTAACATGCATTGTGCTCCTCCAGCAGACTACAAAGACCTCCTATTACAATAAGTAAGCTCATTAGGCATGCGACTCCTTCATCTTGCAAGCTGTTGCGATAAGCAGCTGTTACAAGAGGGTAAAAGGTTGAATTATCAACTTGGACAGCACAGCACTTCATTCAGCCAGCCCAGCAAAGTATTTGAGCAATAACTCCATTACTGTGAAACAGATCTTTGACTACAGCACACAAGCAAAACATCAGCAGTATTTAAGTGACATGCTTCCCCACACCCAGCAAGCAAGACACTCCCAGAAATTAATTGTCAAAAATTTATTATGAAAGCTTCAATAGCAGCAAATATTTCAATAAAAGTTATTGCAGTATTAAAACAGATCTGCAGAGTGACCCAAGAGGCCTGTTGAAGTCTGTCTGCTTTGGAATATCTGCATTTGTCTTAGTAAGCAATCCCCAATACTCCATAAATATTGATACTTTCTGGTGTGTTTTGCAGACAGCACCAACAGTTCCTAGTTACAGTACTCTATCCAGTCCTTCTGGAAAGTTTTGGCCCACTTCCCGTAACTTTCCCTCTCCCTTCTGAAACAGCTCCACATAGCCAAACTTGCAATACTTCTTTCAGTTCCATGGTATGTCAGCCTCTCCACGGTTGCAGCCTACTGAGGCTCACTGGTGAGATGAGCTGTTTTCCTCTTTCTTCTCTGTAAGAGCCCACTGCATGCCAGTCTGAGGCACTTTAATCCAGTCTCTTGACCAGGCTAATCCATGGAATCAGCAGCTTGTTGCACATTTTGGTGAACGCACAGCACGTTGAGAATGCAACAAAGGTTTTAGCCTCCCCGGTGCACCAGGTGACAATCACTCAGGCAGGGTGATAGTTGGCACCCAGTCATTGACATTTCTGCTCTCTTCGCAAAACAAGTTCAGCTTCTCCAGAGCTGGATCCTTCCAACCTTCTTCATTCGGGTTCTGCAGAAAAGAAAAAAGTTGCATACCATGAGTGCTGCCCGCCAGCTGAGGTCATCGTAATATTTACAGAAGCATTAGCTTAGGACTGGAAGCACTTCCAGACAGTTTCTGTCCTGACACAGACAAGACAGGAAGCAGAGATGCTGCCCTTGTGGACAGCGGAGGAAATCCAGTTACGAGAAGTTCTGCCTCCTCCTCCTCCTACTACTGCTCAGCTGACTCGCTGCGTGCCAAGCGCTCTGTCTGTGCCCGGCAGAGGACTCGACCACCCGCAGCAGGAGAAGGGCCCGCGGGAGAAGGGCAGGCTCCGGCGGCACGGGGCAGAGCCCGCAGGACGGACACCCACCGTGATGGGGATGCGGTGCAGACACCCACCGTGATGAGGATGCAGTGCAGATCGCGCGGCTCCCCGGAGTCCTCGCTGGGCCCCACGATGGCCGCCAGCTTAGCCACGTCGTTCACCCGCACGATGTCGATGTCGTTCTCGCAGCAGAAGGCTTGGATCAGAGTGAAGTGGATCTGCAGCGCGATGTCCCCCTCGTCCTCCTGGTCCGCAGCCAGCACACAGAACGCGACGTTGTCGGGGTCGCTGCAAGAGCCGAGCGGCCGGGTGAGTCCCGCGGTCGGCGCCGGCGCCCCGCAGCCCCGCCGGGCTGCCCCGCACGCTGCCCCTGCCCCCGCCGCCCTACTTACACATTCATCAGCTTGGCCGACTCGTAGACGCCGGCGGTGAGGCAGCCGCGGCGCTGCGCCGACACCAGCAGCTCGTGGAGGGCCGTGCCGGCGCCCTGCATCCTGCGGGCCGAGAGGGGACAGCGGGTCAGCGCGGCGCCAACGCCACAGCCGCCGCCGCCCCGGAACCGCCCGCCACCCGCTCTCCTCGCTCCCCAGCGCCCACCCGCACGTACCAGTCGTGCCCCGCAGGCATGGGCTGCTGGCCGTGGATCTCCTCCAGAGTCATAGCAGATAGTCCGCAAAGCCCCGCGGTTCCCTCCGCTGTGGCTCTGCGCACGCCGTGAGCGCTCTGAGGCGGCAGCCGGCAGGCGTGCGCTACTTATAGGCCTCGCGGGTGCCTCCCGGCCTCCCATTGGTCGGCGGGGGAGAAAGGGGCGGCTTTATTATGCTAATCGGCGCGCGCCGGAGAGGAAGATCGGGGCGGGGCGGGGGGCGGGAAAGAGCGGCTCGTGCCGGGAGGCCACGTGGGGCGCGCGGGGGGCGCGCAGGCACGCGCCGGCCCCAAACAGCGGCACCGGGCCGAAACAGCGACACCGGCCCCAGAGAGCGGCACCGGGCCGAAACAGCGACACCGGCCCCAAACAGCGACACCGGGCCGAAACAGCGGCACCGGCCCCAGAGAGCGGCACCGGGCCGAAACAGCGGTGCCGGCCCGAGCCAGCGGTGCCAGCTGTGCCAGCGTGCCAGCCCGAACTAGCGGTGCCAGCGATACCAGCGGTACCAGCGGTTTGCCTGCAGACGTGGCCGCTCCCTGCGCACCGCTCGCCCGTAGGCACTAGCAAGTAGTAGGGACATCTGTGTCCAAGACTTGGAACGGAAAAATCTGTACAGTGCAAGGGAAATAAAAACGGGGAAAAAAAATCTTAAGAATAAACAAAAGATTTTATTACTATGGTTTCTGCAAGTGTGTACGCCGCCAAGGGCCAGCTCCTGTATCCAGGGCTAAGGGCAGCTCCCTAGAGGTCCTGGGCCGTACTGGGCAGTCACCTGGTGATGCTCAGCAGTGGCCCCGGCTGCAGGAAATCCCCCCCTGTGCCCTGGTCTGTGTGAGCAGCAGCACGGCCAGCCGGCCGAGGCAGGCGATAATCCCCCTCTGCTCAGCACTCCGGGACAGCAGCAATGTGGCCTGTCCGGTTTGGGCACCCCCGGCCGGGGAAACGCCGATAAACCGGAGCAAGTGCGGGTGAGGGCACCGAGGTGTCCAAAGCTGCGGCGCTGTCCTGCTCTGCAGGCTGAGGGACCAGGGCCAGCTCAGCCTGCAGAAGGCAAAGTTTGGGCGGCAAACTGCAGTCCCGAAAACCTGTCGAGCGATCATTTGGAAGATAACACCAGGGTCTTCATAGCAATGCCTAGTGGAGCAGGAGTCAATGAGCCGAGTGTAAATCAAGACGCTCAGATGGGATGCAAGAAAAATCCTTTCTCCCTGAGAACAGTCAAGCAGCAGAGCAGGTTCCCTGTCCAGGGAGGCTGTGTAGATTTCATCCTTGCGGGATTGCCCCGATGCCGACCTGTTCTGAGGTCACTGGTAATCCTTCTGCAGGCTGTGCCTGGCCTATGATCCTGGCAGAAGGGGGTGGTGTGAGCAAACAGATTTTTTTTTTTTTTTCAGTCGGGCTTTATTAAAAATAGCTGTAATTTGGACAGTGTTCATAATTAATTCAGAGTGAAACGAGTGTGACTGCTGAACTCAAGATTTGAACCTGTTTGTCAGCAAACCAAGCAAGAAAAAAAAAAACATATTTTCCCGCTGTGAATGAGCACAGACAATGTTAAAAGGCAAATCACTTTCCACGACCCTTCAGCGTCTGACACGTTTAGGCTTAAGCTCACAGTTAGCACTTGTCTGCACCGAGTCACCGATTCAGAGCAGCCCCTGCGGTTTCACAGAGGTTGTGGAGAGCCACCTTGGGGTAACCTGTGCTACTGCGACCGGTCCGCACCGACTCCAGCGGGCTGCGCAGGCAGAGCTCTCTAACTTGTCATCCTTTGCTGCTCACTAGCCTGCAGCCACACGGTCCCATCCGAATGTGCCGAAACACGGGGATGTCCTTTCCAGTACTTCACTGGGAGTCCCGGATGAAGCACGGCTTACCTGTGACTGTGTATGGTATACACTGCTCAGTTTCAGTCTCTTTGAGCACCACAGTTTCCAAAATGCCTCTCAAACAGAGCCACTTTAATGAGCTGCCGTGTTTCTAATGACCCTGGTGACACGAGAGGTGACAGCATTCGACCTGG
Organism: Chloebia gouldiae; assembly: GCA_003676055.1. NCBI lineage: Eukaryota > Metazoa > Chordata > Aves > Passeriformes > Passeridae > Chloebia > Chloebia gouldiae. The sequence goes on from QUSF01000039.1 coordinate 1,241,019, forward strand.
CAGTAATCACTTAGTGAGTTGCCATTTTAAACTAGTGACAACGTAGGCATGATGTCTGCCAGATACATCCAGCCTCTCGAAGAACATTTCTCTGATGTCTGCAGAGCTGTCAGTACTGGGGAGAAAACTCTTCATTGTAAACACCAGTTCTCAAGCCTCACAGTATTTTTTACCCTACTAACGTGCAAAGATTTGGAAACCAAACCAGTGACCTGTCAGTCTGAATTTGAGTGAGAAGGGCATAAATTCTTACCTTGCTTTCTCTAAAAAAGATGTGAGAAGTTTTCAGAAAATTATCTCCTGGCCTGTATTCAGGCAAGTGCAATTCAATTGTCCCCACTTGCTGGAATTAGCATAGTGTACATAGCATGTACTGTTCATTCTCAAAAGATAAAAACCCTTCATACATCTGCTTCTTTCTTTTTCCTGTTTTTTTTTTTTTCTCTCTAAGTATATAAATGGGGATGAATGCAGAATAATAGCTTGAATGGTAAGACACATTAAGTGGTATGTCTCTTAGAAATATTCAAGGGCCTATTTCTGATGAAATAGGTGGAAAACCCAGAACTGACTCACAGCTTTGAAAGATGCTGATATCAGCTATCACTTTGATGACTTTCTCATTGCACTAAAAATGAAAGTTACTTCAGACGGACCCAAATTAGTAAACCAAAGTAACTCAGAGTGGAGAAGAGAGTATATGTATATGTAATAGTAAAATATCTGTAATTGTCTAGATAATTAAGTGATATATTGAACCTTATTAACATATTAATCCTTTGACATGCAAGCTTCCAGTTTCAGCTTAATGATGCAGCACCCCGGAATTAAGGCTTCTTGACATCACACTTTGCAGTGTGCCCCATTATTCCCAGGTCTCCTAGCACAGATGGTGCTGAAGGCCATGAAGCATTCATTACGAGATACTTGATCCAGCTTGTTTCAAACCACAGTATCAACACCAGGCCTCTGACGCAGGAGAGGAGCTGCAGAAAGCAGCGCTTTGCAAGCCCAAGGCCCCGTCCCCGGTTCGAAGGCATCAGCTCCGCCAGATGTGTTACCTCTGGTGCCGAATAAGCAATCTGAACTTTAGGCTGCGCTGACCTCTCGCGGCCGCCCGGAGCGCTTACAGCGGACACGCAGGAAGATAACAAACAAACAAACAAACAAACAAAAAAAAACACAACAACCCCCAAAAAAAAAAAAAAAAGCTACACCCAAAAAGCCACCACAAACAACAACCAACCAGCCAACCAAAAAACTAGACCTTGACACATCCTACACAAAGAAATGCCCTAAAGTGTGTTACCTGATCCATAGACGTGCTCGAGGGAAGGAAGGCTCTACAGAGATCTGGACAGACTCAGTCAGTGGGCCAAGGACAATAATAAGGCAAAGTGCTGGGTTCTGCACTTACTCTCAGCAAACCCATGCAGCACTACAGGCTGGGGCAGAATTGGCTTAAGAGCTGCTCAGCAAAAAGGGACATTACCTCTTGGCCTAAGTAAGAGGAGACTCAAACCTTGCACATCAGAAAAGGCTTGCAAGCCATGGTAATAGACCCCCCAGCCATGGGGCTCCTACACTGCACCCACCTGCCTAGTCCTCCCCTGGCTTGTGCTGCACATCCAGGCTTTGCATCAGAAAAACTCTCTTTACCAAAACAGACTAGTCCTTTCAGCTCAGATGGAGTACTCCCTCCTCAATGTCTTTCCAAATCCATCTCCCACTCCCTTTCCATTTCCATCTGCCTTGCCCACTCCAGTTCTCCATCCAGTTCTCTCTTGCAGACCTATTGTAATCATCCGGGAAGCTTCTTTCTCCAGGTGTGCATCTCACCAAATAAAAACCAAATCAAAAACCTTTTTACTGAACACAAGTTTTAGGAAGCTCTACGAATGTTGTGGTTAAATTCAAGATGCTTTCATGAAGCTGATTTCATCAAGCTGATTTCTTCTGTTTCCAGCAGATCAATAGGTCACCTACCTAATCCTCATATAATTTCTTTCCACTGAACCTGATCCCCACGCCTCATAAACCAGGTAGCATCCTCTGTACATAAACTTTATTCTGTGACACTTTTGCCACAGAAGTGACACTAGTCAAGCCCAAGCATCCATAATCTGTATGCAACAGATATTTAACTTACTGAGAAAGCAGAAAAGTTTTCATAGTTTATTCTTTAAAGAAAACAACAAAAACTCCCACCCAGACAAAACAAAGAAAAACAAAAAAAAAAACAAAACAAAACCAACAAAAAAAAAAAACCACCACCTGCTATCACAAGTCTTGTTTAATTAGAAAAGCTGTGGTAAAAGAAGCAGCAGTCTTCTCAATTAAGTGTCCCATTGTTTAGTTAAAAAAAAAAAATGAGTACTCTCACAAATGTAAGTGAAATGTTGTAGAATGGAGAGCACATAATTGTTCACATAGGCTTGATTATTACAGAATGTTGTGTAGATGAGCACAGAGCCCTCATTTCTGTCATCTTTTCAGGCTTCACACTAAAAAGGGCAAAAGAACTTCTTGCACTAATTTTGAGTGTTTGAGTTTTTGCACCTCAAAACACAGTGGTATCTTCCCCAGCAGGTTTGCTTTCATTGCAATACTTAAATGGAAATATTTTGTAACTTCAGCCCTTTCTCCTCTATATAAATTATCTCTTTACTGTTTAGATTCCCATACATCCTTCATGTAGCCATGTGATCCCTCAATAGTCACATATAGATCACCATAGAATCATTTAGGTTGGAGACCTTTAGCATCATCAAGCTGAACCATTTGCCCAGCACTGTCATGTTCATCACTAAACCATGTCTCTAAGTGCCTCAGCCACATATCTTTTAAATACTTCCAGGAATGGTGACTCGACCACTTCCTTGGGCACCCTATTCCAGTACTTGACAACCCTTCTGGTGAACAAATTTCTCCTAATAACAAATCTAAACCTCCTTTAGCACAACTTGAGTCTATTTCTTCTTGTTCTATCACTTGTTACTGGGAGAAGAGACAAACCCACACCTGGTTTCTTATAGGCAGTTGTGCAGTAATAAGGTCTCCCCTGAGCATCCTTTTCTCCAGGCTGAACACTCCCAGCTCCCTCATCTGCTCCTCACAGGACTTGTTCTTCAGACCTTTCACCAGCTCCACTGCCCTTTCCTGTATACACTCCAGCACCTCAGTGTCTTTCTTGCAGTAACACTACAAACTTGGGTTTCATATTTTAAACAAGATCATCTCCACCAGGAGTGACTAATGGAGTTACAGACAGGAGATATTTTCCTTTTCATGCTTATCTTCACTGTTACACTCCTGAGAGACCCATTCTAGCGTGTATTAAAAAGGGGGGGAAAAAGCCACTCAGACTGTGGTGAGGTACAAGAGTCTGGAGCAGCTTCCTCCCCAGCCCTGTGCTAAAGTCTGCATAATTCACATCCTACTGGAGCTGAGAAGGGCAGTCCAAAGCAGTAAAGCAGTTTGTGGGGGATAGCTGATTACACATCAGGGAACCTTCTGCATTCCCTCAGCTCACAAGTCTCTCAGAAACTTGGGAAGCATGACAATCTTTTTTTTGGCTTTTCTTTTTGTTTTTCATTTAGAACTGCTGAAAGCCAGGTTTTCTTGGCAATGCTTTCTTTCCACCAGATGAGAATTTTATCAGGGCAGGATTTTTCAGGATTCTCTTCTGGGATTTCTGTGTGTCTGTAAGTCCAGCAACTGAAAACTTATTGTGCATTCACAGCAGCTCTGACTGGCTGCTGTGTCACTAGCAATCCTAGACACATTCGCAGCCCATATGCACTATGGCTGCGTAACACCCAGCTCAGTACATCCTATGTTTTCTGGCCAAATTGGACAGATTGTGCATGCATGTTCAATTGAAGCACGTGTGCCAGGAAGTCTGCAGCATCAGATTTACTATTCCTGAGCACACACCTTGTCCAGGAATGCCTGGAAATCTTACTTAATAGGATGGCTTCAGATGGAAGGTTAGAAAATTACATAAGTGACACAAAAAATTTAATTTGTTACTAATTCAAGCCAGAAGAAAGGAGGGGCAAAATAAAAAAATCCCAGATTTTGTCTCTCCATTCACTCAGCACTGTCTTCCAGATGCTGCCAATTCACAGTCTTCCAGATGCTGCCAATAATAATCTAAAGTAAGGCTCAGTTACAAATAAAAATAGGAGTTTTTTATAATGTAGCTGTTTTTCATCCCCACCTACCTTAGTTCCTTTTTTTTTTTTCTGCCATATCTTCTAATGCCTGCATACAGCAGAACAAAACTGCTGAAAACCAGCCTGGTTTTGTGATCTATCCAATCCAGCCAGATGACATTAAAGAGAGATTTGAATGATAATGTTGGTTTTCCAACATCATTGTATGACTCCATACAATGCCAATGTGATTTTTTTAACAGCTTTACATAACATGATCAGCAATTTTTTTTTGTTTTGTACTATATTTTGTAGAGGTGCCCAGGAAAGTTAAAAACCAAGTGCTTAAGAAGGTCACTGATGAGCTGTCTATTCATTAAAAGGAAAAAAGGTCAAAACCTTCCCTAAGCCCAGGTGCTGTCAGAATTATTTGTTTCATTGGAAGTTCTGCAGCATGAAGAAATGTAATTCACAAAGAAGGCAGATCACAGAATCATACAATGGTATGGCTTGGAAGGGCCCTTTGAGACCATCTAGTTCCATCCCCCCTGCCATGGACAGGGACACTTTCTATTAGATCTGTTTGTTGAAAGCTCCATCCAACCTGGCCTGGAATTGGGCAACCTGTTCCAGTACCCCACAGTAAATAGTGCCACCACACTCACAGTAAATCATTTCCTCCATATATCTAACCTAAATTTCCCCTCTTTCAGTCTGAACCCATTAGTCTCTGTCCTACCAGTACAGCTCCTGACAAAGTATCCCTTCTCCATTATTCCCCTTCATATACTGGAAGGTTCCTGTGGGGTCTCCATACAACCTTCTCTTCTCCATGATGAACAACCCCAACTTTCTCAACCTGGCTTTGTAGGGGAGGTGCTCCTGTCCTCTGATCAACTTAGTGGCCGTCCCTTGGACTCACTCCAGCAGTTCCATGTCCTCCCTGTGCAGGGACCCCAGGGCTGGATGCAGGGTTCCAGGTGGGCTCTCAGCAGAGCAGAGCAGAGGGGCAGAATCCCCTCCCTGCCCTGCTGCCCACACTGCTTTGGATGCAGCCCAGGACACGTTTGGCTTTCTGGGCTGGGAGTGCCCATGGCTGGGTCATGTCCAGCCTCTCATCCACAGCACCCCCAAGTCCTTCTCCCCAGGGCTGCTCTCAATCACTTCTCTGCCCAAACTTTAGGGTGACTTTAGTCTGGAGAAAAGGAGGCTCATGGGAGACATTATCACTCTCAACAACTGCCTGAAAGAGAGGGTAGTAAGGTGGGAATCAGCCTCTTTGGGAGGCAACCATAAGAAGAAATGGCCTCAAGATGCATCAAGGAAAGTTCAGGTTGGACATCAGGAGAAATTTCTTCACAGAATATTCTGAGTTGGAATGGACCCTCAAGGATCATCAATTCCAAATCTTAAGTGAGTGGCCCATACTGGAATTGAACCCACAATCTTGGCATTATTAGTGTCATCCTAATAGCTGAGCTAAACTCGGGGTAGAAAGAGTTGTTAAAGATTAAAATTGGCTGCCCAGGGAGATAGTAGAATCACCATGGAGGTGTTCAAGGAATTACTAGATGTAGCACTCAGTGCTGTGGTCTAGTTGACAGGGTGGTCATCAGTCAAAGGTTAGATTCGATGGTCTTGGATGTCCTTTCCAGCCTAATTGATTCTGTGTGATTCGGTGATTCTGTAACTTGCAGATGTGTTGCCCTATGTCAAGAGCCTCTCATATCTTAGCAGAGATATGACTATCTGAGTGAAATACTCTGATCCTTTGTTAATCCTTAAACAGATGTCTTCTGTTGTGGGTGTAACAGAACAGGCAACCAGAGAATGAAAATTCAGATAATCAGCCTAGACTCTAAAAAGTGCAACTCTGAATTTTTCCGTATGCTTTTTCTTGTCTCTAAAAATAAAATCTATGAAACTGGCTTATATCTAAAAAGGTAAGAAATGATATCTGATCGAAACAGGGTTATCTTCCCGTCACCCTTTTCTTTAAAAGAAATGAAAGGTAAGAGCATCAAAAATCTTTACTGACCTCGGTTATTTGCTGAAACACCTCTTCACTGCAAATTTTCCTTGCTCACAAGCAACATCAAATCAAAATATTTGTACCTACCTGCCCTAGGTTGGCTGTATGATGCTTTTATCTCCAGTTGCCTGCTCTATTTATGCTGAATAAGTTTTGCACCTTGAAGACTTGTTCCAGGAGTGAAGGTGGCGGGAAGAAGTGCGGAGTTTGTTTTCATAAACTGCACTCACTCCTCCACATTCCTGCTGCTGGACTGTGTTGTCTGTGGATGGACAGACAGTGGGACAGAGCTCTCCTTTGCTTTTAGTTCGTTTTAGCTAGCTGAGGCAAGGAAGTTCCCTGGACTGTGTTTTTTTCCCTTTCTCTGGACCCGCTCAAACCAGAGGAGCAGCAGCAGCTCGCGCCTGCGGCCAGCGGGCCGGGCCTGGGCCGCGGCACTGCCAGCGCCGGAGGGACTGACAGAGACTGAGCGAGCCCCGCTGCAGCCCAGGAGGGGATTCTCTGAGTCTGTCTCTCTTTTGGAGCGGCAACAAGTTTTATTGTTTAATATTGTTTAGGTTTTCTTGTTTAACAAACAGTTTTTTCCACTTTTCTCCAAGGAGGTATTTTTTCCTGAACTGTCTGGGGAGGGGCTGATTAACTCTGCCTTCTAGAGGAACCCCTTTGGGGGTTCTCTCCCAAATTTGCCCTGAACCAGAACACCAAAAATCCTTGTAACAGTAAAAATCGAAAAAGCTTAAAAATAAAAAATGGATAATTCTTCACTTTCCTTTTCACCCACAAAGATGAGCAGAGGTGTTTTCTTTAGATATAAAGAAGCACATTAATTAAACTACTATGTAATGGTATCTAAAAGTTCAGACTTCCTCTTCGAGATCTTGTTAATCAAATTCTTCAGATATCATAGTGAGAAGTGAGCCATGAATGACCCCATAAAGTGAAATCCAGTTGCACTCTCTGATGGATAAGGTTACAAAAATCAAGTGATGACACTTGATGAATTTGCAGAAATACAGCATAAGGTTCAGATGCAGTTTAACATTGTATAGGACAAAAGGCCAGCAGAGAGCTATTGAATATGAAGGAACTGCAGGACTATTATTCCTTGCTAACACATTTTACTAGTTAATTGTCCATCTTGAAATTCATTGAGGTAGCTTTAACTAATTTAATTAAATTATGTGTGTGTCACCTGGCTAAGTTGTCACCATTGCTCTGTTTTTTATTTTCTTATGTTGCTATGTTTAATTCCTTGTCATTTTCCAACATAACCCGATACCTCAGTTACTCAGTATGGGATTTTAGTTCAAACCTAAATCACAGGTTTCCACCGAGACATCAGTTGTTCATCTGGTGTGGGAAAAGTGTGGCAGGCAGGGCAGAGATGGTGTATATAAGAAGTGGGGTAGCAGGTAGCCTACTCTTAAGACATGAACTGTGATCAGTTCTGTTTTCAGAAAGTGTGAACCTCTAGAACTTCTCTGATTCCCCTCAGTTTGTATATGACCCTGGACATCAGGTAGACACTCTTATTGACAATTAAAAATTCAGTATCAACAGCAAAAGCTCTGTCAGCAGTGACTTATGCCTAGCCCCTGACACCTGATGCTGTTCATCATCAACAAGCCTTAAGTGAAAGATACAGGAGTCCTCACGTGGAACCAGAATGCAGATTTACCAGTCCCAGCTACCTCCCATAAGCAGTAGAAGCAGAGTGTCTGAGCAGGACTCTCTCAAGTGCAACACATTTGGGAGTTGGTGAGGAGTGGAGCTCCCTACTAGTAATGCCTGAAGAGAGAGGGTGTCAAGCACGGCCCGTGGCAGAGGGATGTAGTTCCATCCAAAGATATGCCCAGAGAGATCTTCCGACAGCCCTGACAGGGAATGGAAAGTGGGATGTAGGACAGCACTGAGCAAAGGTTTTTCTGCCCAGCTGAATAAACAGGGGCAAAAGCAACAGCTCTGCCCCCAGTTCTGGGTTTGCTCAGGCAGAGCAGCTGCATTTGGTGCTCAGTCTAGTTTTACAGATGCAGACTGTGCACTCTGGACTCTCAGGGCTTAGTTATAGGAGGCAGATTGGGCTGAGCTGTAGAAAAGCAGAACTGAAAGCCTGAGATTGCTCTAGACACACTGTCAAGAATTCAGTTTGGGGTACATGCCTAGTGGAAGCTGAGACAACCATACAGACATGCTGGAGGAATAAGATCTTTGCCTTTCAACTTGCACCCATCGACCCCTACCCTTTGGACCCTTTCTGTACTTGTGTACTCAAAGCCATGCACATCTTTGACTGGAAAGACTTCTTCAAAGTCACAGACAAACTTATTAAATAGTGACTCCTCCCCTCACAGCTCTTCATTTGATAATTCATTTTTGGGCACAGTGTTTCATTTCCCAGTATGGTGCTCTGTCTCTGTAATTTGTCTAATATAGATAAGAGGGGCCATTAGCAAAATCCTTTGACTTGTGCCACCAAACGTCCTGAGAAAAAGATAAGTATGCCAGAGTGGGCTTTTGTGCCTTATCTAGCACAGTGACTTCATCCTCCATATTTACCAGCAGATACACACTAGTGTATCTTCTTGTTTAGTATTCTTCAGTAATCTGCTGAATAAATGAGTGTTTAAAAGAAGAAAAAAAGATCTACCTCTTACTGCAAGAAACACTAGAAAACAAAAAATACAATTTTTTTTCTCATTCTTATACCAGTCACTTAAATCAAAATAGTTTAAATAGCTGTTTAAGTATTTGTTAAGCAAGGCTTTAAAATCTTGGTACTAATACAGAATGCTCTATTCTGAAAAGGACTTGTGTGAAACAGACCTCTAGTGGATAAAATGGGTATGTCTTCAAACCCTCAGCACCCCACGAGGTGCCTCCCACCCTTCTGGGCAAATCCCCCATTCGGGATCCTGAATGCATATTTCAAAATCTAAGAATGACATCACTTTTTTAAGAAATATAGTTTCACTTAGCTCCAGTCTCTGTGGATACAATAGGAGGAAGATGTGAACCTCACTTACCAGTTATTCAACTTAACTCTGTTTCTATTCAGTGTTTAAGATACATACATTTGGAGAAGTGGCCCACTCCCAGCTGATAAAGAGAGTCTGGGGACATTGACTGTGACATTTATACAAAAATAGTAAGACTGAATTGGTTACAGTAATCTTTTCCATTGTACAGCACTGTGTGGTGAGCCGTTGTCATTCAAAACACAGAAGCAAATCTGAAACAATAAAACAATTACTGAAGAAAAGTCCAGAAATCATACATATACCTTGGTATTAGCTAGTAAAGAGTAAAGAGACTGGTGGCCAAATAACCTCATATTGTGGTTTGAAATAGGGAATATGCTATTTTGTTATCTCTGTTTTTCAGAACAGGATGACTTGTTTAGTAATCTGGACATCAGCATATCTAACTCTGTTTGAAATTATATGAAGCCCTGGATAAAATGGCAAATCTCCCTGTGCCTGGCCTAGTTCTACATGAGCAAAACATGATTAGCAGACTGGCTGAAACCCTGCATGTTTTCTGTAATTTTAAATCTCCCAGTTACGGGATTCATACTAGTAGAGAGAAGATTTATGTATTTTGAATTAAGGCTTTGTGACCCTCAGAGCTTGAAGTGAAAGACATATATAGACTGACAATAAAATTTTAAATTTTTGAAATAAATAAATAAATAAATAAATAATCTTTAAACGATTTTTTTTTTTTTTTGCCTTGGTATTTGGTAAAACAGAGCACATAACAGTCATTACCACTGGAAGTTTTCAACATTCTGAAGGAAGGGTGACAAATATTGGAACCAATTGGGTAAGACCACCCTGAAAAAAAAACCTGCTCTATCCCTAACAATATATCCCTCTATCCCTGAGGCAACTCATCAGAAAAGCTGAGGACAACTCTAACAAAAGACAGGCTGTTGGTTTTTCCCCAGGGGGTACCACAACCAAGCAGAGTGCCACCACAGGCTCTCCCCATCGCCAGGTCCCAGTGGGTGTCACGGGGACTCCCGTTTCTTTCCGTCCATGTGCCCATGGCACACACCTTCATTTTCACCAGAGCTGCTCTCCCCACACTCGTGGCACAGGACAGATGATAAAAAGAGGCAGCCCTGTTGTGGTGTGTTTGGAGTTTCCCCCATGTCATGGTTACTCCCTCTCCCCCTGTTTGGGTCCATCGGTCAGTCCCTCCATCTCCTCCTCTCCTTCCCACCTGTCAGTCACCTTTCACTCCGCCCATGTTATGTAACCCCACATCTGTGTCCCCACCCCAGGGCCTGTCTGTCACTCTGAGGCCTCACCCTTCCATCTATAAGTTTCCACCTAAGACCTTGGGTGATAGGCTGGTCCCTGGGGACCCCACCCTCCCCTTCACCTCAATGGATATTCCCCTTGATTGTCACCCTTGTCACCACTCCCACGTTGTTCCCTATTGGCCTACGGTTGTTCCCTCCCCCACTTGCCACCCCCCTTGAAAAAGGCAGGCACACAGTGCTCGTGGCCTTTTGGGGCAAACCCTCCTTCGAGTACACTGGGATCTGTACAGAACATCAATAAACTCTGAACACGGTTTCCCCGAGAGGACAGCTCCCTGGTTCTGTCGAAGTCGTGCTGTGCCTCCCCCTTGTTTGGCAGGTTCCAGCTCATGAGCCACTACTCCAGCTGGTGCTGGCCAGGGAGAGTGGCCTCCGCTGCCTGCTGTGCCCACGACACTGGGCTGGCCAACATCCTAGGGGGCACCACGGCAGCTTTGGCACCCAATATGGGGCCTGGGAAACGCTGCCAGACCCCACAGCGAGGACCAGCGGGGCCATCGTCCCTGGACTCTAAACCCAGCCATTGGCTTGCACGAGGTTCCCAACCGTCAAGGCACCCCCAGTGGGAGCAGACCTCGTTTTAGAGGTAGAGCTCCTGGGGGATGGGAGAGACAGCCTCCGTCGAGGTCTATCCCCGGCAGAAGCCCACCTCGGATTTTTCGTTGCCTTCCCGGACCTGGTAAGTAGGGAAAATCCCTACATCTTTCTTCTTTCCCCCCTTTCTTTCTCTTTCTTTGTGTTTGGGATCAGGGGAGCTCCTCCTCCTTTATCCCATGGGTGGGGGGAAAGTTGGGTTGTCCGGTGGGGGTTTTTGCTTTTCTTTCTACCTTTTCCTCTCCGAGGCGGCATTTTATAGCGTTCAGCAGCCCCGTTTACATCATGGGTGCTAAGCTGTCTGCCGAACAAAAGGGAGTTTATCTCCAAGTTGTGGGCGTCCTGATGGGGGGCCCTCATCAGGGTTTCAGTTAAAAAAAGGGAAGTTAAAGATCTGATAAGATGGCTCTTCCTCCACTTCCCTGAGGTTACTACCCCTGAAAAAATCACGGATGTTTGTTTACTTTTGGGACTCAATTGGACAAAAGTTAACAAAATTAGGCAAAACGGGGCGTAGTTCGATCTCTAAAATGACGTTTTGGGCCCTACAAATTTGTTCAATTTTAAAAGAAAAGCAGGGAATGGAGAAAGATCCATCTTCATACAGATCATCCCCAGTTCTCCCCTCTCCTAGCCCTCTTCCCTCCCCTGTCACCCTAGACCTGGGATTCTGCGGGGAGGAATCCGCGATTCAGCGTGGGGCTGCTACCGTCTCCCCGGCTCTCTGCAGAACCCCAGATCCCCCTGCTGGGGAGTCGTGGCCAGACTCCTCAGGACCTTTCCTCTCCCGACTTTTCATGGAATTGTACAGCCCCGTCCTGAAAACTCTCTGTTAAATTGAATATGCCCAGTTCTCCAAAGTCCCAAAATGGCCCCTGGGAGAGACAAGATGGCAGATGCCATGTGGAGTTTCCCGCCACTTGCTCCCCTCCTCAAAATGGCGCTGGCGCCGAAGGGGGACAAGATGGTGGGTCCTGCATGGATTTTCCTGCCACTTGCTCTTCTCCTCCCCAAAATCCCTTTCTTCCCAGTTCCAACCCCTTCCTGTCGTTCAGCCCCTCCCCAAGCCCTGGCTCCTCCCTCTTCCTTGCCCCTCCTCCCTCTGACCCCTCCCCAGGCTACGCCCCCAGGGCAGAGGAGCCCTCCCTCCCCTCCAGTCCCACCCACCTCCCGGGCCCCTCCCACCTGGGGCCAGGTTCCCACAGTCCCTCTTCCGCTTCCCACGGTGGTGGGGCTGGGGGGGCGGGGCCTGGGGCTGGAAATGGCACCCAATCGCCTGGAAATGGCCTCTCATCATCGCCTGTTCCCTTCCTGAGCCAGCCTGGTCCCTCCCAAACCCTATTAGCAGCACCCGTAAGGTACATCCTGTGCGCCGAAGGAGGCACTCGCGCCGAGTGGAACCTGCTGCCTTTTCAAGTCACTAAAGAGTTGTTTAGGGCGCAGTGGGAGTTCACTCGTGAGAGCGAGTGCTTCAGGGCAATGCTCATGGCCACCCTGTCAACGGACCTCGCCCCTGCTGATGTCCGCCAGCTCTTCTCCTGCCTTTTAACTCCAATGGAGTTTTTGAGGTGGGAGACAGAATGGCGGAAGGAGGTTCAGGATGCCTTGTTCCATCTATGGCAGAACCTGGCCTCCGCGAATGACTCGGGGCAGGGGCATGCTCTCCGTCAACCACCTCTGCGGTCAAGCAGAGTGGGCCGGTGGAACACAACAGGCCTCTGAGATCCCCCGGGTGGCGCTGCGGGAATCGGTTAGGGCAGCTGAAAAGGCATTTCTTAACCTCAAACCAAAGGGACAGGTGTTGAATTATTTAAAGATCATCCAGGGCCCTAATGAACCTTTTTTAGATTATGTCGAAAAGATCCACAGGTTGGTAGAACTACAAATTAAGGATGAGAGGGCCAGGCAGGAGGTGTTGAAGGGGATTGCAGCTGCCAACACAAACGATAGATGCAGGGCAGCAATCCTCAGCCTTCCAATGGAACTGAGGCCCACCCTCCAGGACATACTGAAGGTTTGCGAAAAAAACGGTTGACCTAGCACCTTCAGAGGAGATCTCCCTAGAAAGACCTGTGCAGCAGCCTGGACCAGTTCAGAGACCTATACAGCAGAAACCGGAGCACCACCCTTCCCGTCATGCCCTCCTACACCACAACACCGGCGCCAACAGCCTTCAGATCACTGCTACCTTTGAGGGACTCAGGGACATTGGTGGGGGACCTGCCCCCTAAAAAATGACTTTCATCGATTTAAAAGGGAAGAGGGCAAGGCCCAAAAGTTGCAAAAACACTGAACAATGAGCACAGTCCCTCCCTGCGCTCCGACACAAATCTGGTGGGCACTGAAACTGTACAGGGAGGGGAGATTCAGCAGATGCCCACACAGGACATTCCCACTACCGGACTGGACATTTTTTCTATGGATTTGGCACGCACCCATTACGAGCAACAACACAGAAGACCCATCTTAACCACTGTCTCGCATTTCTCCCCTTTCAGGCTCCAGCTGACCGAACCACTCCATCTCCGTGATTCCGACCACCATCTTAATTCGGTTGCTCCAGAGGGCTCAGGTACCTGGAGTCAGCTGAGATGTAGGTACATTGTTGTTGGGGACACAAAATACACACCCCAGGAGATCACGGTATTGCCCGGGTTAGTAACATCAGACCCAGGGCAATTCATGCTTTCCCTGCATTGTGTTTGTCCGCCCGTGTTTCTCCCTAAGGGCCAAATTGTTGCCCAAGCCATCCCGGTTCCCGAACAACCATGGGACAGGGAGCAGGCTGAAGACCTCCATAGGAGGCTCGTTCCATCTGTGTACTGGGCACAGGGCCTTGGGGAAAACAAGCCCAAAATCACCTGTGGGTTAAATTTGCATGGAGAGCAGAGGACCATACAGGGGCTCCTGGACACAGGGGCAGATGTGATGATCATTCCCACTCGGGAGTGGCCGTCACATTGGGAATTGCAGAACATGGCTGGCAGAGTACATGGGATAGGGGGTATTCAATCCGCTAAACAATCAAAGAGCATCGTACAAATTGAGGGGCCGGACGGGCAATTGGCTTCAATACGCCCGTTTGTTTTAGACTTTATGGAACCCCTGTGGGGAAGAGACCTGATGGCTTTTTTGGGCAGCGGCCACTGAGAAGCACCCCACCCAGAAGCTGAATTGGCTGACAGATACACCAGTCAAGGTGGAACACTGGCTGCTAAACAAACAAAAGCTAAAGGTGCTTGAGGAGCTCGTGGAAGAACAGCTGAAAAAACAACATCACAGAGACCACGTCCCCGTGGAACTCCCCTGTCTTTGTTGTACAAAAACCTAACAAAGACAAATGGCGACTTCTTCACGACCTCCACGAAATAAACAAAGTTATTGAAGATATGGGGTCTCTTCAAACAGGGATGCTGTCCCCTGCGATGCTCCCCCAGAATTGGAATTTGGCCGTGATAGACATTAAAGACTGTTTCTTCCAAATTCCCCTAGACCCTGATGATCCCCTACAGTTTGCCTTCTCAGTACCAATCATCAACCGAGAAGCCCCAAGGAAGAGGTACCATTGGAGGGTTTTACCCCAAGGAATGAAGAACAGTCCTATCATTTGCCAGTGGTATGTCTCTTCCTTGCTGTCCCCTGTTCATGTAGCTGTGGGAGATGCCATCATCCTGCACTACATGAACGACATCTTGGTGTGCGCCCCCACCGACGACGTGCTTGCCTATGCGCTTGACCTCACAACGAATTTGTTGGTTGCTGCAGGGTTCAAGCTCCAGACTGAGAAGATTCAGAGGATGCCACCTTGGAAGTACCTGGGGCTGCAGATGACCATGAGGACCATTGTTCCTCCGAAACTGGAAATCAGGAATTCTGTCTGGACCTTTCAGATCTCCAGCAACTGTGTGGGTCTTTGAATTGGGTAAGACCGTGGCTAGGTATCTCCACAGAGGACCTAGCCCCCCCTTTTCAATTTATTGGAAGGGGGAGAGGGGCCGAGTTCTCCATGGACTCTTACCCCAGAGGCGGAGAAAGTGCTGGAAAAGGTACAAAGTTACATGTCTGCCAGGCAGGCCCATTGCTACCAACCGGGCCTGCCCTTCTGATTCATCATCCTGGGGAAGTTGCCACACCTCCATGGGGTAATTTTCCAATGGCACAGCAACATCAAGGACAAGGACCAGGACGAAAAGGACCCTCTCTTAATCAGAGAGTGGGTTTTCCTTAGCCACCACTGGTCCGAAGGAATGACCCTGCCACAAGAGTTGATGGCTGATCTGATTCGAAAGGCGCAACAGCAGATCAGGGATTTGGCAGGGTGTGATTTTGACATCATCCATGTACCCATTCAACTATCTATGGGCTAATTCACAAAAGCAATGTTAAAGCACCTGCTCCAGGAGAATGAGTCCCTGCATTTTGCATTGGACAGCTACACTGGTCAAATTTCAATCCATCGGCCAGCCCACAAAATTTTCAATTCGGAAGTTCAATTTTCACTATAATTGAAAATGGTCCAGAGCAGGCAACCTCTAAAAGCCTTGACAGTTTTTACTGACGCATCCGGAGCATCCCACAAGTCAGTTATGACTTGGAGGGATCCAAACTCAGCTGTGGGAGGCAGATATTGCCAAGGTGGAAGGATCACCTCAGGTAGCTGAGTTGGCCGCTGTTGTCAGGGCCTTTGAGAGATTCCAGGAACCCTTCCATCTGGTAACCGATTCAGCTTATGTAGCCAGTGTACTGTCCCAGGCTAAAAATGCAGTACTACAGGAGGTGCCTAACACTGCTCTGTATGAGTTGCTCTCACGTTTAATAGACCTTGTCTCCCACCGAGAGCAACAATTCTACGTGATGCATGTCAGGTCGCACACCGACCTGCCGGGGTTCATCGCCGAGGGCAATCAAAGAGCTGATGTCCTGGCGGTCCCGGTACACATGGTGCCGCTCGCTAATAAGTTCGAGCAAGCCAAGGTCAGCCATCACAAATTCCATCAAAATGCACCTGGCCTGGTCCGGCAATTCCAGCTGACCCGTGATCAGGCCAAGGCCATTGTGGCCACATGTCCCCAGTGCCAGAATCATCAAATGCCTGCTCTCAGTGCCAGAGTCCAGAGGGCTACACAGCTGTGAGGTGTGGCAGATGGATGTCACCAAAGTCTCCCAGTTTGGCAGGCTGAAGGACGTCCACGTCTCAGTCGACACCTT
The DNA here is from genome assembly GCA_003676055.1 of Chloebia gouldiae. Lineage (NCBI taxonomy): Eukaryota > Metazoa > Chordata > Aves > Passeriformes > Passeridae > Chloebia > Chloebia gouldiae. The sequence goes on from QUSF01000039.1 coordinate 1,257,337, forward strand.
TTCTGGCGCCATCTATGCCTCTGCCCACGCAGGAGAGAAGGCTAAGGATGTCATCAACCACCTCATCCAAGCCTTCTCCGTGTTGGGGGTTCCAAAGTTTTAAAAATGGACAATGCCCCAGCGTATAGCTCCAAGGAGCTCAGGAGCTTCCTGCAGCAATGGGGAATGGAACACACAACCAGCATCCCCCATTCCCTAACGGGCCAAGCCATAGTTGAGAGAACCCACCAGAGCCTGAAAAGGATCATCGAGCACCAACAAGTGGCGATGAAAGTGGAATCCCCTCATGTCCAGCTGGCACAGGCATTGTTTACGCACAATTTTCTTAATTGTGCCTTCGAAAACCTGAACTCTCCCATTGTAAGACACTTCAAGAGCAACCCTCAGCTGGAGCTGAAAGAGAGGCCCCCCGTAATGATTAAAGACCCAGAGAGGTGGCAGTTCCAGGGACCATACCAGCTAGTCACATGGGGGCGGGGGTATGTGTGCATGGCCACCCCAACAGGGTTAAGATGGGTTCCTGCGAAATGGGTGCGCCCCTACATTGTGAAGTTTGCACAAACCACCCTAGTCCGGCAAGTTGAAGACATCTGCTGGAGAAGGAGGAGATGGACCCATTCAATTTAGGTTACCCACATTAACTTTCTGTGTGTTTATGTTACAGCCTCAACCCGAGACCCCAGAGGACACCATGGACCCTACTCATATCATCCTCCTGCTGGGCCTCACCATCCCCAGCAGCTCCTGGATCGTTCCCCAGCCTGCGAAGAACGTGTGGAAGATGCTGGCACAGGTCCTCAGACAATACAACATCTGCTTGTCCACCTTGTCCGCTGCCGACCCGTTTCTTTCCTGCCTTGTGGGGATCCCATATAAATTACATGATTTTCCGTTTACCTTTCCTAATCCTAAGGCTGTTCCCGGCAGGAAGACCCACTCCTTCACTGTCTGCCAGCTGGGCGCATGGAGGAGCTGGGTCAAACTGCTCCCTGTCATGCAAAACGAGCCCAAAGAATTAGACCTCCTCAGATCTTCCCTTGCATTTACCTGTATCCATTTTTCTGTTACCCCCGATCCCCAGGCCTGGCCGAACATTGAAATCAAGCAGACCATCCATGAATATACCACTCAGGAATGGTGACAAAGGGTCATTCAAATCCCCCTGTTGTCTACCCCCGACAACCGACCCCACACGTTACCTAGGGGCACCTTCCTGATTTGTGGTACCTGGGCCTGAGCAGGCATTCCCCCCTCACCTTATCGGAGGACCATGTACCTTTGGCCAGCTGAGCTTGTTCACTCCCAACCAAACTAAAACTGCACATTGGAAAAAACTCAACGAAACTTCCCAATTGGCCAGATCAAAAAGAGACATGGAGCTCACCAATCTGGATGAAAATTGCGATTCCGAAATTATTCATTGGGCCAAACCAAAAGGCGTTGCTACCATTGCCCTATTACCATGGGTAGCAATCGCCCATGCCTTCAGGGAATTGGCAGGCCTGGAGTGCTGGGCGGTGAAACAGGCCAATGTTACATCAGCTGCACTTGCTGGCTTCCTATCAGATGAGGAGGTTACAAGGCAGGGAATGCTCCAGAATTGGGAGGCAATTGACTTCCTCCTCCTCCTTCATGATCATTCCTGTGAGGAGTTTGAGGGCTTGTGCTGCTTGAACCTGACATCTAGGGCTGGGGACGTCCGGAAAGCCATCGGACAGATGAAGGAAATGATAAAGGACATCAAAAAAGAAACTGGGGATTGGTTGAGCAATCTTTTTGGAACTTGGGGTATCTCGGGTTGGGCTACCTCCCTCATTCGTTCAGGTTTATTAATCCTGTTTGTTCTTATTTTAGCCCTTATTATTTTTGGAATTCTGAGGCGGGTGGTGTCCAACCTCATCGAAAAGGCCATGAATATCCACACAGTGAACCTGGCTGTCCTCGTCTCTGCTCAGGAGTCAGACAGCGAAGAAGAAGACCCCCAGATGCCAGAACCAGAAGATAGACCTTGGGTAGAGACAGCACCCACCTGCCAGCCGTGGTTCGGGGACACCTACCCAGACTCAGAATTCCTCCCCCGGATTGATTTTAATTCGTTTGGATAGAAGACTTTACCATCATTTTGTTTTGCTTTGTTTAATATATGAAAGGGGGAGTTGTTGTGGTGTGTTTGGAGTTCCCCTCTATGTTATGGTTACTCCCTCTCCCCCTGTTTTGGTCCATCGGTCAGTCCCTCCATCTCCTCCTCCCCTTCCCACCTGTCAGTCACCTTTCACTCCGCCCATGTTATGTAACCCCACATCTGTGACCCCACCCCAGGGCCTGTCTGTCACTCTGAGGCCTCACCCTTCCATCTAGAAGTTTCCACCTAAAGCCTCGGGTGATAGGCTGGGCCCTGGGGACCCCGCCCTCCCCTTCACCTCAATGGATATTCCCCTTGATTGTCACCCTTATCACCACTCCCATGTTATTCCCTACTGGCCTATGGTTGTTCCTGCCCCCCAGTTGCCACCCCCCTTGAAAAAGGCAGGCACACAGTGCTCGTGGCCTTTTGGGGCAAACCCTCCTTCGAGTATACTTGTCTCTGTGTGAAATACAAATAAACTCGGAATGTGGTTTCCCCCGAGAGGACGGCTCCCTGGTGTCTGCTGTAGTCGTGCTGCGCCTCCCCCTTGTCTGGCAGGTTCCAGCCCACGAGCCACTACTCCAGCTGGTGCTGGTCAGGGAGAGTGGCCTCCGCTGCCTGCTGTGCCCACGACACTGGGCTAGTCAACATCTTAGGGGGCACCGCCACACGGCCCTGCTCCCGCAAGGTCTGCTTCGCGCACCTGCAGCTCTGCGTGAGGAAGGAGCTTCGCAGCACAGACTTCACCAGCTTTGCTCACAAGGTGTCACCCACGGGTTACATTCACACAGATCTGCTGTGTAAAAAGTGCCTTTTACAAAGCTGTGGAAAGAGTTAACATTAGCACTTGCTTTTTCCTTACGGCCACGGATGGGCAGGTCATCCATGTCTCATGGTGAAACCAGACTGAACATGTGCTTACTGGTCACTGCTACAGTAAGTACACTTAAAAAGTTGCCACTGACATCACTTTTCTGGATTAATTACACAGCTTTTTCTTTTATTAATTTATCGTCTACATAAAAAGTGTTCGAAATAGGATAGATTTTGCATACCTGAACCCAAAACAATGCTTTGCAGAACCAGTAGGAAATAAGGAAACAGGTTCCCCATTTCAAATATAAGGCCCTTGACTTTCAGAGAGCAAAGCTTATGCTGAATATTCCTCTGGCAGGCACCTACACGAAGTATCACCATTGAAAGCTGAAAGTAGTGAGGATTTTGGAAGCATGAAAGTGACCATGACTGGGAATGAAAGAACAAAAAATGCTATGGAAGCAACTCAGCCTTCCAACAATGTCAGTCTGACTGACCAACAGTATCCTACTGTCACAATTTAGGATCAAATATAGTTACTATTCCAGTATTCCATGTATTGTGATGAGAGGTGTTAAGATAATTGTTACTTCTCAGGATGCTGCTCCTTCAACCATTTCTGTGTCTGGGTTAGATTATACACAAAAGCAGTGTTGCAATGGGACTGTTTGCAAATGCATCAGGCTAAGCATACACTAAATCCTTGCTGAGTCAGGACCTAATAGTTTGCTACATCACACAGATTTGGATTGTCTTTAACACTGTCCTGACAATTTTTTGACACATCCATAACAGACAGAAAGAGGTTAATAGCATCCCATCTGCAGTCAGACAGTCTCAGATCCCTGCAATTAGATGTTATCATCGCATTTGTGCTTGTAAAATGTCTGACGGATCCTATGATTTCACTAATATGCAAACCCACAAGTCTGGTTGAAATATATTAGAGTAAAAGCTAAATAAATATTTGCAATTTTACACAACAGTTAGATGATAATGCTGATAATAATAATAGTAGTAACTAATAAAGCTGACGGTTTTACACACTGCTCTTTTCCCAGCATCTAATCCCAGGAAAGGAACATCTGCAACACTTAAAGGCAGCAAAAACAAGTTTCACACTTGTGCACCCTCCCCCCTGCAAGACACACACTCCCTTGGGTCACCCACTCTTCCTTCCGCCTCTGCTCGCAACAATTTTCCCTGCACGCACAGAGGCACCAGCCTCTTCCAGGGGTCATTACGCTCTCACTGGAGCCTCTCCACTCCCCAGAGAAACACTCTAATACCCTTCCCCCTAATTTCCGTGGTAAACCCATCAGCTGCATGTCCCTACTCCTCCCTGCACAGCTGGCTGACACACTGTAAATGCACCATTTACGAAGCACAGACCTTGCATCAGCATTCAGGAAATTGAGAATGAAATTTGCAGCTTGACCAAAAGGAAAAAAAAAAGCGGGGGTGGGGGTGGAAATCACACTTGTAGTGAATAATGTAAAGACTTCTGCTTTCTCATACAGGGCTCTCAAACAGCAAAACAGAAACAAAATATTTTAGGCTCTCTTTTTGCAAATATGAGGCCACCCTTTGACAGCATGTTCTTCATGACAGAACATGGTCTGGGTCCTGTCATATTTTAATGTACATATTTTAATGTACCCCAGAGGCCACAGACAGCCCTGCTGGCTGCATGCTGGTCCTATGGAAGATTCCTGGCATATGGCTTATGACTAAAAAATAATACCACTAATATGCACTAATAGCACTAATATGCTTCCAAAAGTCACTCCATTGTTTCACAAATAAACCTTCAGAAAGCTGTGAGAAATCTGCATAGATTCTTCAGATCAAGTTTGCTGCCACACCAAAAACTGTACTGCTTTTACACCCCATTTGTAGTGCAAAAGGAATAAACCCTCACAATTACTTGGGTGCTTTTCAAGGATATTTGTGACCTCAAAATGCCCATTGCATTGCCAAGCTGCAAGAAGGAGTTAATCTGAATTCACTCCTCTTGCCTCAGTACCAGTCAACACTGGCTGCAAGAAAGATGTTGAGTAGGGCTGGCAGAGCCCTACTCCATGTCCCTCTAACACCTGGGCCACACAAGCCCTGCTCGGCAAGTTCTGCAGAGCCCACTGCTGGCAAACAAAGAGCGAGAGCCAGCCCCTCGTCACCCATCCGACATGGGGTCTGCTGCTGGATCGCACAAAATGGACACTGCATGAACACAGGCTGACTTTGTCTGGGGGCAGAGGCGGGGGGAGCAGTAGATGGGAATGTATGAGATGTTGGGTTTATTTTAGGCAACCTGAGCCTGCAAGTCAAGTCCCTTGTGTTACTTAACAAGGCGCGCTGCTCACAGTCTCTCAGACGTAACAGCCTTCACAGAACATTAGAACTCATCTTCTTGTAATGAATTCAGATAATTTTGTTAAACTAGAATTGCAGACAGCCCAAGGACATACACTAAATAATTTGAAAGAGTCTGACTTAACCATTTTGTAGCTGTTTGGACCAGTTCAAAGAAAGAAAGATAGCTTATTAGGAAGACATGTAACCAGACCACCTAAAGCCCAAACTCAGCACTATCCCTTGAAAGGAGTGTTTATCTTTTCATGCAATAGCAAAAAGCAAATAAAAAGTAAGTTTCTAGCAGACTCAGTTGTATTTTATCCAAGGCATAACAGGAAGGGCTGTTCAACTTTGATTTTTAATTTGCTGTAGGTTTTGAATCTACAGGAGGAATACCATGATGGGAATGAATAAATTACTGTCTTAACCGAGTTTAAAACAGTTTTGGCTGATTCATGCCATCTATAGAGTAATATTTAACACATAATAGCAGCTATCTATTTCTAAAAATTTATGACACACACTTACATACGGAGCAGTGGGAGGCAAAGCTCAATTGCACTAGTTTTCTGCTTTATGAGTGAGACCAGACAGACTTGCACATTTAAGTATATTGCCTTCTATCTCTAAGGAACATATTTGATATCCCAAGCAGAGCATGGCACAAGAGTGTACATTCTGTTACACATATTCACAGAGCTCTCCTGTTCTTTTAAGAACCACAGCACTCCATAATGATCAGCCTCCCTGGTGGCCTGTATTCTTTATTTCAAGATCTACCAGTTAGTGGCTTTGAAATATACATTTCAGTTACAGATAAACAGCCTAGCTCAACATATTTAGCTAACCTGTTCATACCACTTCTTAGTGTTATACCAAGCAGCGAAGCCAGTCCCACACTTGACTTGTGACAGTTTCAGGGTTTTCTTTCAGAGGAACACTGTGTTGAGGGGTGCCATGTGTACAGCAGATTCTTTCAGGTTCAGCTGCAAATAGACAACATTTTCCCTTGTATGGGTGCCTTTGCACTCCACGGTTCCCCAGTTCTTAATTTATTCAGTAGGGGGCTCCAGTCATTTTGTATAGTACCAATTACTATTGGTTTATAATCAACCTGTGATGGAGGCTACGACCCTTCACTTTGTCAGTTGCATCCTGTACCAACCATTCCATTCCCTCCAGTGATCGATGTCAGGTTCAGGAGCATTTACTGCCCCATTCATTCCATTTACTCATTTAAAATATTGGCTTTTTTCCAACGCTTTTCAATGTCTTCAGTGTTCCATTTTTTATTTTTCATTGTGTCGACATTAATGGTTCAGAAAGCTTCCAGGCCAGTTCCTGGAAGTTATCCAATCCTTCAGACATTTAAATGTTTAAGCTTAATATCTGCCATTTAATATCCTCCCTAGTCACTCACTAATGGAACAGAAGGTAATCATCACCGTATCCTCATACCTTTCACACATCCATCAAAGACTAAAATGTCTCTTCCACAGAGAAGCAATTTCAAATCCCTTGCCTCTCTTGGTGGCCCTCCCCATCGCAGCCAGGTGCCTGAGGCAGCATGAAGGCAGGGCTGGGGCCATGCCAAACTGACACCTTGAAGTCCTGGAGGAGGGGAACCCTTAAGCTCCAAACTGACTTATTTCATGGTTTCTTGTACTATTTCCTGCATCACCTATCTTGCTCCAGGCCTTCCTTGCTATCCAAGGAGTGATGCATGCATCCCTCTATGCAGCTGCACGGCAAGAAGCCCTGCCTTTGCTGTTACCACAAAAGAGCAAACCAATGCCTTCACAGACTTTCGCCCTTGGCTGGGATTTGCCCGATTTCCTTGCCATCTCCCCCAGTAGTCCAGTTATGGATTCGGGAAGCATTGCACTAAGCAGTGGGTTAGGAGGGGCATATGGACCCGGCCCCAGAGGAGAGCAGTGGATCCCAGCTGGGTCTGTTTGAGCAGCATCATTCACATGGTCCTCCACAGACCAGAGGAGCAGTCTCAAGGCACTTATTTAGTCTCACCTTGCTGCGTGTACCTCAGCCTGAAAACAGCAAAGTACGACACCAGGACGCTGTCTGAAAGGGGAAGGTCAAAATCACATGGCACACAGGGGAGTGGTCTCTACAAACAGTCTCAAGGTGTATTTAATACTGCCACCGTGTTTCTTGAGTGTCTGAGGTCCCTGCTTCTCTTCTGCTTTCTCATAAATGACCAATGCCCCAAACCAACATTTTCTGTAAAAAGAGAACTTGGATTAGACACTGGATTAAACTAGCTATGCCCTCAAATACATCCTAGTTTCTGTCACCAATATGTAGATATATTCAGAAAAGCAGTATCATAAATAAGGGGATTTCTGCTTGAAAGTAATTCCCTAATGCTACAAATATTCTGATTCACCAAAGCTATGAAGAAATATTATTGCTTTCAGACCATAAGAAACAATTATCTCTAACTTTGGATACTGTTTTTGATCACTGGACCTAAAAGGCCTTTTACAAAGCAGACAAGTATTATTATCATCATCATCACCATCATCATATCATTACTATTATTCCTATGTTACAAAAGGATGAACTGTCCTACAGAAAGGCCAAGAGGCTTTTGGTCACTCATTTGGCCACTGATGGAAGTAGTCATTTGACTTCCAGTCAGATCTTGCAGTCAGTAGCCTACCTACAGAAGTAGGTTATTTACAGAAACTTGTGCCTGTGAGATAGGTCACAACCACACCAATGGGTAACCAACAGACAGTGGAAATTACTACTTTATTTTTACATGCAGTCTATTTCTGTCCTCTCTCTGCAATGGTCTGTGAGATCTGTGTTTCTGGACTTACATAGTCCAAAAGAGAGGATTCAAGCAGCCATCAAAGAACCCCACAGAGATCTATGGATTTTCCAATAGTGCCTGACTATCCATTTAATTCTGCTTCCTTGTGAAAGAGACATAAGCTTTTACTGTTAGTTACACTGACTTCAGGCCTGCTGACACACATTTTCAATGCTGGAGCAGGCTGAGAATGACAGAAGATTTCTAACACACAGTAGGAGGCGCTGATGGTGATAAAATGCATTCATTTCCACAGAGCAGCTTGAAGATTGCACATTGTCCTTAGGGCACAGGAGCTGGTTAGGAAAGGGTGCTTGTTGCTGGCCGTCCTGATGGTGGGATGTCCATCAGCATCACTATGCTCCTTCCCACAAAGCAGATGGAGTACTCCAGCTCTGCTTGCTACATATCTTTGCAGTCCCTAAGAATGGTAGTAGTGAATAAGACTAAACCTCCAGGTGTGAAATTGTTAGTGAGTTGAGCAGAAATCACCCTTATTGATCCAAAAACATGGATTAAGGAAACCTTTCAATTCTATACAAAGACCTGACTTTGCTAGAAAACACCTGAAATGAGGTAATGGGAAATAAAAGTTTCCTCCAAACACCAGAAACATTTAAGCAGGACACAGAACTACAAACACTTTAGGTGATGAATATGGTGCTTTGAAGGCAAATTCTCCATTTGATGTAAAGTGAAAATTATATTCTTGGTATCAGTTCATGCTTTAGTGATGTAACTATAAGCAAACTTAGTCGACTATTACAAATTACACATCAGAATTTATAAACACGTTTTGGTTGGAAGTGTCTGAATGGGTCATATTCTTTCCCCTGTGGCATGGATGGACAGCCCTGCACCCCAGCAGAGCTGAACTGCCCATAATACAGCTAATCTATGTGCTTTGTGATTACCTAATATTTAGAAAACTGGCACCTACAGAAACATGAGTTTTCCCAAGTGCATTTCAGTTCAGGGTTGTTATGTGCAGTAAACATAATTCGCGCCATTCCTTGTATGAAATATGTAATATTGGATACTTGTTAGATTATGCTCGTTTGTATTAGAAGCCTCCCACACCCTCGCAGGCGAGACACTGTTGTATATTAGAACCCAGGCAGGAGATGGGCCATGTCTGGAGAGATACAGGAACCCCGGGGCTGATCACCGTGTGAACAACCCGAGATGGATATCATGGAAATCCTCGGGCAGATACATGTGAATGCAGCCTTCCTGTAAATGTCATCGAGGGATTCAACAACTCCAGACACTGAATTGTTCTTTCTCATCACCAAGAAAGAAAATCTTATTAACTTATGGACTCTGAATGGAAAAAAAGACTGCTGAAATCTTGGCCTCAGGCAGAATTTTCCCTATAAAAACCGCCAGGATGGAGGTGTGTGGGCATAGAGGAAACCCTCTGCTGAGGCTGACCTCTTTGTTGCACACCCAGGGCCGACCCCGGGCTCGGCTCTGTTCTTTCCTTGTGGCTGGCTAGATAGAATTTGATTGCAAAATAAATATTTTATGTTTTTCATTTTTAATTTGGCTAGACAAATTTTCATTTATAACAGGGTTGTTTACCCAGTGACTGTAACTGTAGAAATCATTAATTGTTTTATTTAATAATTTACATAGCAAGTGAAATAATTCGGTGAAAACTGTAAATTTTCAAAGACAAGGCTGTGAGTTAGATGCAGCAAAGATGTGCAGAACTGAAGTGTTTCAATGATTTTTAAATACTCAACCCTTGAAAAAAAAGAATAATAGTTTTATGTTATGTCCTGAAGCTGCTGAAACAGAGTATTGGAAGTCTTTGGTGCCTCAGACTGGCAGTGCAAAACACTTGTTTCATACAAGCACAGAAGCAAGCACTGAGCACTGAATACATGTGGAATGTAATCCCACTCCAGAGGCCAGATCTGGGTCAGGGCTGCCAGAATCCACAATCCTCAATCCTATTCTGAAAAACAATTCAATTTAGTGCCTCTCAGTGCAATATTGAGACTAGTTAGAGTACAGAAAGAAATGAAAGACCTAAGCTCAGTAATAAAATCTGGGAGACCTGAGCTGCAGACCTCACTCCAGAGATGTTTGTATATGATACAAGAGATGTTAATCACAAGACCAGGACATGGAGCTGCCTGGTTCTCTTACAGGTAGGCCTGTGTTTTGTCCCCTCCTGACTTCCCTCCTTCTCATTCTTGTTCTGGATTAGATATTAATGTCATAGGACTTTTAGTAAAGAAAATCACTTTTCTTATCCCAGTCAAGTCAATTCCATGCAAGAGCCAAAACTTGAGCAAAGAGTGGGGGAAAACCACTCCCTGTAGAGAAACTATAAACCCATGGCTGACCTGGACATGCTTATGGGAGGAGCTGCAACCTGCTCTTGGCTCTGAAACTGAAGGCTGTTCTTCAGGTGTATGCAACTGCTGCTGTGCAGACACCAGGGATGCCTCAGAGAACCAGGCAGCCCTGTCTGCTGACGCCTCCCATGGAACACCCAGGATGGCAGCTGAACGCAGAACTGCAATCGGAGGAGCTGATTTCACAGAAGCAGAGCATTTAGTCATTACAAATAATACAGAATTAGAGCTATATGTTTGCTTCAGAACATGTAAAAGACATGGTCTGGAGGTGAGAAGGGAACGAGAAATCTGATTTCACTAACGGACCCTGCATTTTACAAAGCAGCAATCAGCCCAGTCATGGGACTCGCCTTATTTATGGGGTAAAATCAGAGAGACCTGTTTAGTGGAACCTTTTACAGCACTCTCAAATAATTATGCTGTGCTCCTGGCAGCCAGAAAGATGTGTTTTAACACGTACTTTGGCCTCTCTCACATGGCATATTGCTGCACATTTGTCTTGACAAGCTCTGTTGCTTTACTGTGCTTGTAGCCAAACCGATGAGTGGTGCAAGCAGGTTCAACCCCAGATCAGCTATTGCAGCGAGGGATTTGGCATTCAACACTTGTAATTGTTCTTTTCTCAGGCCTGCTCTTGCACAGCCTTGAGCACTGACTTCTCAGATTTTCATGCAAGCTGAAAATTCTCAGCCTTTTTTAGGATTGAACTTAAAATAATTAAGGCAATCTTGAAACTACCAGCACAAGTTGATGAGTAGATTTCCTCCTCCTGATTTTAGGCTTGGGTATGAACTTTTTGCTGATCAGATTATTGACTATGTTAGTAAGATTTTCCACAGTACTGGGTATGCAAATCAGTTATGCTTTTGGAAGACATAATTTAAGGTTGTCACAGCTGCCCTAAATCTTTGCATTCTAGACATAAATTAAATAAGTACATGGTAATTTTTTTTTCTTATAGGTAATGTTATAGGAAAGGTTTAATTATAGGAAAGAGGTCCTGTAATAACGCAATTCTGAGTGCAATCCACTTCTAGCTATGATTGTATTCATTCTCTAGTCTAAAATGTTTGAAACATGTGGACATACTTGCAGAATAAAATGACTACTGTAAGATAGTAGTCATGTCAAGCTGTCTTTCCCAATGCACTTGCTTATTTAATTTTGGCTGCATGGAAGTGGTGGTATAATAATGTATCTGTGACAGAAACCAAAATGCTTTGGCACATTTTGAGGATAACAGCTTTCCTGAGAAGACATCAGCTAACACCAAGCCAGGAAAAAAGCAAGTCTAGTGGTAAGTACCTAGCTTTTGTGGAAAGATAATTTAATGGGGAATAAAAGAAATATTAAACTTATAATGTTTTGTACTATGTAACATGATTTTCATGCACTGGTTTGGTGGCAACACCATAACTGAACAAATAGCTGGCCAATACCTTTTTCTCTTCTTGTCTGACATTCTGCAGTTTCTGGGAGTAAACAGTACTTAAGCAAGCTCCAGCTGATGCCAACAGGACATTCCTATAGGTATCAAGAGTAACAGAGGATGGGAAAAGGTGGCTGGGGTTCTTTTTTTATCCATATGAGGAATCTGGATAAATTAAAGTGAGATTTGCTGCAAGTTAATATACAGATAAATATGAAAAGTAAAACAAACCAGAATAAACCCATTCCCCCCACTACTCCCCCCAAGAAATTAACCCAAACAACCAACCAATCCATCTCTAACTTTGAAACAGACAGGAAAGAGGATCACTTTGCATTAGTCTCGTGGTAGTAGTAGCTTGGAAGGCTGCCATACAAGAAGCAGTGGGGAATTTTTGGGGAGTGTATAACTGGCACAACACTCTGTGCTACCCGCCTCTCTGGACTTTCTTCTGCTAGGGGGCACATTAGAACAGGGGAGGAGACTAGAGGAGATATTTCCAGATTCCCAGCTGCATTTCATTATAGACAACTGGCTTCTGTGAGAATAAGGTATTTCAAAGCACTGAAAGGAAGTGCCAGAGCGTGATTATTTTGCAGCATCCCCCAGGTTAGTGCTAAGCCAGAGAGCCCTTTCCAAACTGGAACCCACTGTGCTGGGAAGAGCTCCAGGTGGTAAGGACTGGCTCCCCTGCAGTTATGGGTCAGACCTGCACTGCCACGGCTCAGTCAGAGCTCACCCTGATGCAGCGCTCACTTGCCTCATTACTCACCTACTTAAATGTCAAGAGCACAAGTGGGCCAGAATGAGCAGGGCATTGCTCTATGCTGCAGATGAAAGGACATAAAAAAGATGTAGCTGAGTGTGTCCAGACACTGGAGGCCCCAGTGAGGGGACAGGAAATGCTGGTGAAAGCACCGAGACTTGGAAAGCATTACAGCATGCAAGACTGCCTGCATGCGGGTGCCTGCATCCACACCTGTGCCCTGCAAAAGCAGGAATGCCACACCAGCCTGCCAGCCACTGAAAGCCCCACTGCCACAGACACTGTGTCAGCACAGCACTGGGGAAGGACAGGCTGCCCCACTGCCCCCTTTTTGCCTGTCTACAGCAGGAACCAGATCCAGACAGTGGAAACAACCACCGCATCAGTTTTAGCACAGCAAACCCCACTCCTGCACGACCACCAGGAAAGAAAGAGCTGGAATAACCACAGTGCAAAAGATGTCTGAAGGCTGTGAACCCTGCACCCTTGGCACACTCTTTCCCACAGGGAGAAGAGCAGGTTTTCTGTGATGGTTAACCAAGCTGCAGATACCATGCATGTCTTTCAAAGTCTTCATGATATTCCATTACTTAAATCTGGATATTAACATGCGGGACAACCATTGCATGTGAACAAAATCACACCCTTTCCCTGGCAGCTAAATACCCAAATACGTACTGTGCTCATATATAAATATGTATGTCATCATATGCCTAATGAATATGTCAAAAACTGGTAGGAATGTATGAGATCTTCCAGGTTTTTTCCTCCTTTTTAAGCTTTATAATTCAGTACTGAAATCAAGTAAAAGCTCACTTTTTTATTCATCAGTTACAAACTGAGGACACAGAGGGTACAGACAGCAGGTAGACTCCTAGCTCTGAATTCCACTGTTATTAACTCAGTTATAACCACAGGAGGGATGGCGCAAAGTAAACTTGCATCTGCAACAGTCTCCTCTGGGATGCTGGATCATAGGCAGGTGTATATTCCTTTTAGGAAGCAACCACTTGTGACAGAGTGTGTGTGGGGGTAAATATGATAGATACACTATCACTTTAATTAGCCTCTTCAAGGAAGGCAGACCTGCATCAAGCCTAGCTGAAACTGAGAACATATTTTATCCTGACAGATATCTCTTCGGCTGGGCCAGCCGTCTTTGAAGTCACAAGAAGGACTGGGGACTGACTGGGGCTCCTGGTCCAGACTCTTTGATACTGATGGCTCTGTCACATGATAAGTCCATGCAGTATTTAGATTTCCAGAAGTTTTCAACACCTTCTTGTAGCTGCTGGCATGAAGGTGGTCTGCCCCTCACCTACTCCTTTCCCTTCAATGGCTCTTCCTGGGCATCTCAGGGGTGAGGATGCAGCTTGGCACTATCCCTAGAACCAGAAAGAACTATACTTCAAGAACAAAAACTCACCTTTGGGGTGGCACCCTCCTGGATGCGTTCTGGGAGGTGATCTGGCTGGCAGATCAGCACCACTGGTGCTTTGCAAACTATTTTTATGCCCCTGATCCTCACACTTCCTTCTACCTTCATAGACTGTCCTCTGCCTTAAGCAATCTTTTCAACTGGTGTTTCTGTCTTCCACAGGCACTTCCCAGGGGACCTTGAAGTCTTGACAGCTGGGACTGAGCTGAAGACCTGCCCAGAAAGGAGGACAGCAACAGGGAGAAGGGAAGAAAGAGAGCATGGATGCAGTGAGCAATGGTACCAGGAAGAAAGGGCCAGAGGCAATGAGACCTGTGAGGGAGGGGGCAGCTCCAAAAAAGCTGCTCTCCTAAGTGGGCAGCTACCAAAAAACATCCTCATGTCCTTTCCATCAATGCCCTGAGCCAGCTCTGTGTCCTCTGACCCATTCACCTGGGTTCCCTGTGCCTGCTCCTCGCCCCTGGTTCTGGTCCTTCAGCTGCAG
>QUSF01000039.1:1271967-1412462 GCA_003676055.1 Chloebia gouldiae
AGCAGGATTCAGTACAGAAAAGCTTAGATCTGTTTAGTATCTGGCCTGAAAGAATTCAAATAATAAAATTGCAGCAACAAGATGGACAAGAATGATTAGATCATCTCCTCAATCCCTCAGGGCTGGGACATCAGGCTACACTGAGTGCTTCGTGCTGTGGTCAGTAAAGCTGTAGCTGGTTCAGGCTCTGCTAAGGCTTTCCACTTCTGTTTTCCTAGTGCTTCTTCTTTTACAAATGTATTTTGAGTGAATAATTTATGCTTGGGATATTTAAAGAAGAGAAACCTAAATCCTCTGTTTACTGAATTGAAGCAGTGCTGGCCTAGAAGGAAACAGCTGCAATGCCTCATTTTCCACTGCCTCTTCTGTGCTGACCTGCTCAGGACCTTCAACCCAGCCCAGGCAAAGCATCCATTCCAGAGGAAGCAGTTATTAGAAGAGCAGCCAAAATAACTTATAAATGACCACGCTAAAATGGTTTACTTAACATCTTAGGGGTCCAGGTGTGCTACAATAAGTTTTGGTTTCCTGAATGTTCTATGACAAAGATGAAAGACATGCCACATCCTCAAAAAAAGATCAGAACTGTTCCTGTTAATTTCACATTACCAATTCCTGCAGCTCCAGCCTTCCCTCTCTTTTGAGCACAGAATCCAAATTATGCTGTCTTATGCCATCTGGTGAATCCACAGGGGATGAGTAAACAATACCAAACTGATTTCCCTGTACCAAGGGAACTTGGCTTGCATTCACATTCCCTTGGAGATAAATCATTATTATTCTGATTGCTAAGGCAGATTCCACTAAGACCAGAAGGAAAAGAAGGGAAGTGATAAAGAGACCTCCTTTTGCAGTAAGAATGCAGTGGAGATCATGGAGACAAGCTGCAATAATGAAAGCTACCAAAGTGATAGGGGCTGCTCTTTTGATGTTCTGGTGAATTGCAAGCCTTGATATAAGCAAATAGGTCTGCATCTGCTCTGCAGATAAGCAAGGGAAGAAAAGCGTAGGTGAAAAATCTACTGATTTTTAATTAGGGTAGGCAGTCTGAAGTACATTGTGTTCTCAGTTAAATTGTCAAATAGTAAAAATTAAATAAACTAGAGAAACTTGAAAACTGGGTGCAGTAGATCTAGAAATATATAACATAAGGGAGGGGGATTTCATTCAACACATATTATTTCCTTCTCTAATTAGATCTCATTAGATTGATGGCTTTTAATCTACCAAAAATGTGCAATAACCTTATGGTAAGAAAGTGATAGAGAGAATTTTGGCCCTGCAAAGACCTAGAAGTGCATGAAAACAGACATGTCCATAGGTGTCCCATTATATAATTGGGCAGCTGTAGAGTTTTCAGAAAGAAACACAGAGCACAGAGTTTGGGCCAGAGTCCTACTAGAGGCAATGGAGTCTAAAGGATAATCAGAAAGTAATTCTTGCTACCTTACATGTTTTCTGGTGAGGTCACATCTGATTTTTACTCACATCATGGTTAAAACAATTAGTGCAGTGCGGAGGGGCGAGGTTCCTTTCCAGTGCCTGTTGCAGACTTCCCAGCACCACTTGACTCATGGGTTTATTCCTGTCTTTATCAATTGCATCTCCCCAACAGGTTCGTCCATGTCTGAGGGCACCCACTATGCCCCATACCTGAGCAGCTTCATCTCCCCAGCAAGGTCAGCACATCCCAGAGTGCTCAGAGGAGCTCTCCACACAGGACAAACCCCACGAAGGATATATCCCAACAGCTGCACATCACTGTCCTTGCTCCCAGCGTCTGCAAGAGCACTTCTTCAGGATGGCTGCCCAAAGCAGCAGATGACAGATTGCTGCTTAGCACAGTGGTCTGCTGTCAGAAGGAGAAGGGCTGTCAGGAGTGTCCTACTTAGGGGATGAAAAATGCACTGTCTATAGAGTCAGGAGCTATATGAGTCATTATGGCAGACATAGAAGGAAAAACAAAATAGTGTCCCTTAAAACTTATTGCCATATCATGGGGACAATGAGGAGAAAAAAACAACAAAAAAGGAAAGTCACAATGCCCTGTACAGACAATGCAAGCATCTACTGGGTGACTATGGGGAGAAAGAGCAACTAAAATCCACAAAAGCAAATCCCAGTCAGTTGTGGGATAGCACCTAAACTGTTGGGAAAGGGATATTTCCTCAGTGTACAAAGAGAAAACAGTTTTTCATGTAACCCAGTGGATAATCGTAATAATGTGAGGGAGGAAAAATATATTTGCAAGTAGAAATGAATAATATCCTATAGAGAACAGCAGGTCTAACATACAGCAGGGACCAAAAAAAAAAGGGTGGATGTACTAAATCACCCAGGTAGCAGACACCAGAGAAAGAAAAAGAATGCCCAATCTTCCCTCTGGCAATGACTTACATCTCAGGTGGTGGCAGAGGGAATGAGTGAAGACAGGCAGGGTATCTGAGCTCCTGCTTTGGAGAGGGATGTCGAAAAGAGGCTGGAATCAGGCTCCCATGGGGACCTGCTGCAGGCAGGGATTTGGTAGCCTGTCCATACAGGTCCTGCAAAGGGAGGGGAGCGTTTTTCTCTTTCACTCTGGCTTTTGTTTGTTTTTAAACACCAACAGTATTTCCCAGTGTTTATACTCAGGTTTGCACTCATTACCAGCAGTTAATACACCATCTTTGCAGTGATATTTGTGGATTCATACGGCATCGGTACAGCAGAAACTTCCTCAGCCGCAGGGTGTTTGGTTTGTGCAATTCGTTTTAGGAAATCTCTCTGGATTTTCCCAGGTTTTATACAGAGTTAGTTTTATTGATGGTTGTGTTTGCAGTTCAAACCCTTCTTTGCTTTTGATATGTTCTCATGGCACTGCTCCATAACACTCAAACACCAGCTGGGAAACAAAAGGAACCTCTGAGATCAAAAAGCTTCCAGCCAGTATGTGACCTACACCTGTGACAGGCTTACCTTGAGAAAAAAATCTGCTTCTGAGTTCTTTTAAGGAGAATGAAGGGTTAATGATGTAAGATATATATGTATATACAGATGTAGATGTATATTGCAATTTTTTTTTTCCTCACACGTTCCTCACAGCCTTATTCTAATTACAGCTCTTCCAAATAGCATGGTGTTTATATACGTCGGGAGGTGTTTTCTGTTAATTCTTCCAAAACGAGCATGAGCGAGGTGCCCGAGGGACCGCCCGGTCCATCCATCCCTGACATCCATCCCTGACATCCATCCCTGCTCTGCGACGGGCTCCGGCAGTTCAGGCTGTAGCTGAGAATTCCTGGTCTCAAAGGAAAGAATTCGGTGCAGAATGTGCATAACCATTAACCTAAAGTGCCGGGGCAGACAGGCTGTTCTCATGCAAGCGGGCAGGTGACACCAGCTCCAGGGACGTGCCCATGCCCTCCTACCGGGAGGACAATGTCACTGTCATCAGCCTCCCCTATTCTTTTTCATAGCTGGAGGTTAAGCCCTGATGCTTACACAAACGCTAGCCATAGCGGAAGATTCTTTTTCCATCGGATCTCTCACAGCACTGCTGCCTAGTCTAAAAGCTTCATTAAAATTCAGACTTCCACTCCCACCTGATTATTCCAGCAGCGATCCGCAGGAGGTCTGACGAGACCCGGGCAGGTGGCAATCCCTGTCACACGCGATAGCTTCCGAGCTGCCTTTTTGGAAAGGGGCCAGGAAGCACTGCAAGCACCGACATTCAGAAAATAACAAATATAACAAAAGATTTTTGGGTTGGGGAGTCAACATTTAGCCAATCCAAAAGTAGTTCCGAGGGGCCTTCTGAGCAATCCGCAAACTGGAGGTGCCACGGACCTCATTTATCCCTGCAGCTTGACACAAATTAAATTCTTAAAAAAAAAAAAAAAATCTCCCTTTCTCCAGAGACTACATACACCTCTGCAGGGCAGCCAGCCAACAACTGCACAACGTAGTGCACATCTGCCTTGGGGATCTTTCTCATTCTGGCTCCCAAGGAAACATGATTCACAAATGAAAGGGCACTTTACCAGGCTTACAGCACATTGCAGAGGAAATTCAAAGTCTTTATGTCTAACCATTGTCTCAAAGAGAAAACTCCCAAAATCAAATTTGATATTCTTGAAATTATAGAAAAAGCTACTTTTTGCCAGATCCTTCCTTCATGAACATGGCAAAGCCAAGAGCAGTATTTTCTGCATGCTGCAGTGCCTCCTTTTTTCATAGTCTAAGCTTCATGAAAAAAACGTTTTCTCCTTCTGTACTCTGGACTCACTAAGCATGCCATTAATTAATATTATATCTGTTAATGAATTACTATCTCCATTCATAAGAAATGCAGTTATGGACCTCCTCTGAAAGGGTTAAAGTGCTTTTTGGCTGCTTACCACTTACTATCAAATTGCGTAGTTAACCCAGCAGGGACTGGGGATCAGGCTGGGAATAGTTGTATGTTCCCAGTCTACATCAAGGATGGAAGCCTGACATTGTATAAAGTAAACAAAGATGGAGTACTGCAGAATACTTATTTTAAGTAAGGACTTCATCCCATTTGAGCAAAAAGGATCAAGAATGTTTATGAATAAATCATTGAGTGCAAATACTTTAGACTCCACCATAACAGGCTAGAAATAAACAAGAGATTTCTATAATATTAATTCTGGTTTAAGTAGTAACTGTATGCATGCTGAGTAAAATTAAATTGCACCAAAATACTTCGTGTGGGACCAAGTAATTCTTAACATTTTATGGTGCTGCAGAAATGGTAACTAATATAATGTAACTGCTTTCTACAAAACCTGGTCACACATAATTTCTCCCAATTTATCATGCTGGTTCATACCAATAAGTTCCCAAAGAAGCAGCTTTGTTAGCAGCAGGTATTGATTTCTGAGCTCAGACTGCATCTTCCTACTATTACATTTCACTTGAGAAATTAAAGTTTCTGAAAACTGGCAGTGGGGCAACACACCACCTTTCTGGCAAGGGAACATTACAAGGCATTTACTGCTGTCAGCGCCAATTCCATTTACAAGGTTGTAGTGCATGGGAAACTTTTCTGCATTACTAATGAATAACAACTTCTGAAAGATAGGAAATTAATTTGATAAGAAGCCACCCAAAGCCTTGCAGAGCAGGATAAAGGCATCCAGGAAGAGTGCATAAACAGGATGGCTGAGTCGGCAGGGTAAAGTAGGAGGGCTGTCAGAGAAACACTTTGACTTTCCTAGGAGAGACTCAAGGAATAGCTTCCCCAAGCCCTGAATGCCACATCAGCAGGGCACTGATTTCACACCCAGCTTCACCTTCTGGCCTTCTCTGTATGGCCCTACTCACATCTCTACAGCAGTAGTAGGTGTGGAAAGAGCCAGGAAGGTACTGAGAGCTTCTGACCTCCCTAATTAACTCCTTAGTCATCGAAGCCCTTGATCTTTCTAGTATGGCCTGTCTTCCCTGTACTAATCCCTGAAATCAAGAGAAGTGCTGACAAAAGTATAATTACTCGGGCTGCTGTTTTATGGTATAGAGCATTTGGTGGCAGGACTACTTGAAGATGTTCCTGTTCCCCTTGCCGTCCCACTGCTTGCTTCTGGTGGGGAGACCACTTTGTTGTAAACTGCTTGAAGAAATGCCCTAGCTTTAAAAAAAAAGAAAGAAACCTGCAAACAATCAGACACCACACCTGAGACAGATCCATGTGTGTGCAGAGGAAACATCAGGAATGAAAGCTGATTTCAGGGGAGAGACCCAGAAGCACAGCTGCCTCAAGCTTGGATCATCTCCAGACACTTGGTAGCCTTAAACATACAAATGTTCAGGGAGATTTCTGCTCTGGGAGGAATTCACTGTATTTTGTATGCCAAGCAACAGCCATGGCCAGCAATAAAATTGCTACCAAATGTGGTAATATTTCCATTAGGGGAGATATGTTTGCATCTGGGTTTGGATAGGATAGCTTTATGAGCAGAGAGTTATCAGTCAGTGCTCCTTCCTTTTTATTCTGCACTATCAAGTGTGATTGGTATTTTTGTCTCTGAGGTTAGGGACAAATTTATTGTTTTTTCTTCTTAATACCATTAAAGCATTGTCATTTGGGCTTTGTGAGATACTTTATTTAATCAAAAAGGAAAAGAAAGGATTTTCTTTCTACAAAGACTAGCAGGAGGCAAGAGCTGGTATTACCGAGCTTTGAGAACAGTTGCTATCAGGAAAATTATTCTCCAAATGGAGGCTGAGGGCACTGACCACAATGAACTGAGCTGCGACATGTAATTTCATTACTTTGGCTGGGCTAAGCTGCCTGAGCTTATTGCTGCCTTCAGCAGGGAGCACATTGGCTTGCAGCCACAGTGGAGGGATGTAAAAGGCTTGAGTGCTGCTACAATTTTCTCAAGAGCCTAAAAAGTGTCCAATTGGTCCTTAGATGATCACCTCTTGGTTTGAACAGATCACACACCACCATGATCTGAAAACACACTGGTTAGGCAGCATTGCTGTTACAGACTTGCTCTTGAAGAATTACCACGCACACAGGAAATCTGTTTGATTCCCACATGTGTTTGGTTTTCAGACTTAGAGGCTCCATGGTAGGGTAGGGGGAAAACCAACAACCAAACCATCATTAATTCCCTTGAGATCTGTGCTGCATTATTTTACTCTATGCAATCCTTTGTTCTTCATGAGGCTGTATATACCAGTACAGCATTTCTTCTCTTCCTGGCTCTTTGAAAGTAAGCGAGTAGGATGAATAACAATCTTGCATGGTGGGTATGTATATCTGTCTGTAAACATTCATATGTGACTTTCATGTCTGTGAATTGTGCTGGGCAGATAATCATGAAAACTTGACAGTCTCTCCTTCAAAGCAGAACTGTGAGAAGCAATTACATACACTTTGAATACCAGCTGGACAAGCTTCCCGCACCATAAAACACTGTATTTAAATTTTGAACCTGGAGGAGTTGCATTCTGCCATTTTACTCTGTCTTCAAATAAGATTACTGCACTGTGCTCCAGGAAAAAAAAAAAACAAAAACCCATGATGCTTATCATTTGCACTACCTGCAGAAAACCCTGGCTGAATTCACTGACCTCTGTGATACACAGGGTAGGACTGAATGATCAATCATCTTTAATCTTTAAAACCTACCAACAGAAAGAGGGAAGTGCATAGCTCTCTCTGATACGTGTCGTTCTGTTATCTGTGGCAGAATCCCTAGTATATAAGGGATCTGAGCTTTGTAAACTGCCTCATAAAATCCTGCATTTATCACCGGTGTCGGTATTGGGTGTAACTAAATCAGCATGGAGAGTGGTTTAGCCGCATGTATGAACATGACCAAGCAAGGCAAATCACAGTTCCTGCAACTCATTTTGAGCTGTTCTTAGAACAGGGAGGAGCAATTCACAATAAAGGGTGAAAATCATCGGTTTTCCCCTTTTTGAGCTTTTACTTTTTGTTAATTAATTCATACTGTGAATTAGTTCTGGTTGGTGGATACATTTAGATGTTTTGTGTGTCTGAGAGCATGTCTTTACCTCCATTCACATTATGAAACAAGCACAATATGCCTATTGACTGGGTATCTGCATTTGGTCATTTGAAAAATGTGTCACCATAAAGGTCACTTGGATGCTTGAGGACAGGAGGAAGGAAGGTGTAAGTGTAGAGGCCCATACATTGCACAAGGGCTGTCAAGTGACAGGAGCTGTGCACAGGCTCTTCTGCACCCCCATTAAAATCTGCTGCTCCACACTCTACTGACAGAAATGTGTTTACTTATTTTTTAACTCAAGGCATATACCTGCACTCAATCAGTTTCAAATTACCATTAATCAGCACTCCAAAACCATCCTGAAGTCTTCACACACTTGTTGCTGTAAGCCAGTCAGCCAGAACACAGAAAAAAAATCTTGTGTGATTTAATTTTCTTGATCTGAAACATCCAAAGGAGTGTTAACTATGTGGGCAAAAATCCCATTCTGATTTATCAGGACTTAAATACATGTTTTTATATCACTATTTGCATTTTTCCCTAAGTATATGTCCAGATAGCCACTGGAAGAACAATTCCTGCTTGAGTGCTGGCTACCCTTGTTTATGATAAAGTGACTGGCCAAGAATTACCAGTATAACCTAGAATATGATAGACGTAGAATTGGTAAAATTAAGGAAAAAAAAACTGTGAACATTCTAAATAATGGCATTTTCTTGTGTCATTTCCTTCTAGGAAAGCTCTGTGAAGAGGGCTGTGTTTGCAGGGATTTTCACAAAGCCTGCTGAGAAGGGAGGTGTTACCTGGGAGGAACATGTTGTCCTCCACATGTATATTTTTTGCCAAAGATGAAGCAATTTGCCCTGAAACTTTGTTCCTCCGTATCATGTCAGGATTTTGCTCAACTTGCTCTGGTGCCGAGCTGAGCTGACAGCACACTGCTGACGCTTGGGAAAAGGGGAGAGGGGCTGTGCCGCTATGAAACCCTGGGAAAAGTAGAGAGAGGTAATGACACCGAGGGGCAGCCAAGTCTTCCTTGCGCCCACAAAATGCAGCATGGCAGAGGCAAGTTGTCTTGCACCACCCTCTGATCAAATTCAGTTGATGATCAGAGAGCTGGGAATAGTTGAAACCATCCTACAGAAATTTTTGTCCAGACTCAGGCTTGAAGGCCATGAAGAGGATGGTCTTTCACTTCTGAAGAGATGAGCAAGTGCCATTAAAATGCCCAGAAAGGGCCCTTGTGTAAATTCTATTTGCCTTCTCCACTTAATTAAAAACAAAGTAATTTGCAAGATTCAACAAGGACACAAGACAATAATGTCTCACAAGTAGGACATGGTATTAATAGGCTTAAAATCCCCCAGAACAGCAATTGCTTATCCCATTTTTTAAACGTGTTAAGTACATTGCATGAAACTTTAATGATACCTGGTACAAGTGCACATTGTGCAACCAGTCCATTGCATTGAGATTGGAGATAATTTGGCTTCTCAACTTGGCCTTCTGTTCTACTCGCACTGTTTTCCCCAGCTCCCACCAGTGGTAATTTCCTGCACAAATAGGCAATCCCAGCCTGCATTTTGAATCTGTATTTAGACTTTGGAAGATGTATCACGTAGTGTTGGTGAAAGTATCTGTTAATTTTGCAAAAATAGCAGGCAGCTTAACATGTCTGGGTTTCGGCTTGGCTTACTTCTTTCTTTGCTTCACACAGAGACTCATGAGCAGCTCTTTTGATGCCATTGGCTTTTTCAACATTACGTACTATCTATTAATTTCATATTACCAGACTTCCTTGGCTGTTATGTATAAAATTACTTCCAAGTGACTAACTTGCAGACAAACAAATGAGGTTGGGCTCTGGACCAGGTAAGGGAGCACCAGCCAGGGTGTCTGGCACTGTGTTTGTCTTTGCCTTAAAATGATGGGGGTTCATGCAGAAAGAAGGCAGGAGCATCTGTATGAAGTGTGACAGGGAGCAGAAGGTGCTGATATGATTCTGACCCCTGAAATCTATTCAGACAGTCTTTGATTGAGCTATTTGTGCAGCTGCAAGGTCAAAGAAAAAGTGGGCACAGAAAGAAGTAAATACCATTTCCTCATCCTTTGTTGTAGTAAATACCATTTCCTCATTTTTTTGTTGTAGGGCATTTTTTTCCCAATAAAGGAGTGTACACAATAGATATAGACTGAATATACAACGCAAGCAGACTTCCAGTGACTCAAAAGCATTGCTTAAAAATGTCTGCCCCTAGGCATATCACTCAATGAATCCCAGAAGCTGGAAACTTCAGACCTACCCTAACACTGAAGACATATAATAACCAGAAACAACAGGCCTTGAAAGCAACTTCAAACCCTAGGAAATCTGGGAGTGAACTTTCTTTATTGCTCCCAATTACAGAATATTTCTTATCTTTCTCCTTATCTCAGTGGGAAAACATATTTTAAATGTGAGAAACATATAAATAACAGGCCCAGCTAAGTCATTACATTTTCCTGATATTTTTCTCTTTTTTTCTCTACCTATTTTTTTATCTTGGCTATTTCTTATTAAAAATGCTTGCTTTCTATTTGACTTTCCTTTCTCTATTTTCATTCCTAAAACCAAAACAAAGAACAGTGGCTTTCAGCTAAGGTCCTTCATAATTCCTTTGTTGACATTTTTCTTAGCTTTCTTCTTACCTCTCTTAACCTGAAATAGAAATGTTAATCAAAATAAAACAAAGGGTAAACATTATGTTCTCACAGTTCTTCTAGTTTACTCCTAAGTAGTTAGTAGCTATAGCTGTATCAGCCATACCTGATTGAATGTAGCAAGAGTCAGGATTCCTCAGCAACGAGGTATAAGGAATAGGTTCCACTTTTGTCCAGGATATAAGCCCAAATGTGCAGTACAGCCCCTCCCATGCTCCTTCCTGCCTCCCCTTTATGCCAGTGCCCATGCTGTGGCAGAGGGAAGAGAGACAGCTGTTTGGGAAACAAATCAATTTAATGTCACATAAAAGAATGCAGAACCAAAATCTGAGCTAATTGGTTTTACTTGACGGTTTTGCCAGCTTCAGCACAGGTAAATTAATTACCAGGGCCCAGCTTCTGGATGGCAGAGTGCACAGGTGACCGAAGCCCACATCTCTGACATCTCTGAGATGTAAACCTCAGTGACCAACAGACTTCTACCATTATTATTTCCTATCATGCTCCATTACCCTGAAGACTACCAAGAATTTTGGACACTTCCTTTCTCGCCTGAGAATTTCCCTTGATATTAAAGCATTGCAAATTTACACAAGAAAATCAATAAAGAAGTTGTTCCCAGAGAAATGGTTAATAAATTTTTTTTTCATCTGTATTTGAATATATGTGTTTTTTAGTGTTAATTAACAAACATTAATTTTCAAAATTAGAAGACCTGGAGGAAAAAAACTTTGGCTAATGGATAAAATTTTGATCAACTTGTTAATTTTACTTGCAAAAACAATGTTTAATCACAGAACTGAATCTCTTTTATTGTAAGTAGTTTTTGTTAAGCGATGGAGAATTTTCAGTATTATATAAAAATAATCTCAATTTGCTCTGCTATAAAACTTTTGCTTCCTCTTCTTCCCAAACTTTTTTTTTTTTTTATTATTTCCTATATGGTCTGGCAGTTCGGCAGAAACACGAATAAAGGACTTCTAAGGAGGGGAAGGAGGGGAATGTTTTAGACAGATAAAAGACATCTTTTCCTGATAGCCAAACCTCTTGATGCACTTTTAAGGCAGTAATCATCAGTCTTTGAATTTTTCTTTCCTTTTCAGGGAGGACAGCAAGATGGAGATGCTTAAAATGACCTTTTAAAATGATCTTTGTAAGTATATTGTCAAAGACTAGCCTTGGTTCCTTCCAACCTATCTTTTATTTTTCCTTTTGTTACTCTCTGGAACAGAGCTCTGTGTCCCCAAAAGGGTTTTGATAGTAGCAAATTGCTCATATCAGCTTAGAAAAACTCATCCTCTCCTGTACTGTATGTCCTTTTATTTAATTTATAATAGTGAGGCAATTGGATCCTTTGCTTTGTTCTCTATATAAAGTAACAGAAACCTAATAGGAGCAACCAGTGGAAAGGAAAACCTTACTCTAGGGCAGGGGAAAAAATGTCCCTGTGACAGACATCACAGTGGGAAATCATGACCTGGTTTAGCTTCAGCCAAAGGGGTGGTTATTAGGGCAACTTAGTTCAAGAAGCAAGTTACATCAGGTTTTTGCATGCTTTGGGAGTGAGAAGGACAAAGGATGCCAGCACAAAGAAAAGAAATTCACACAAGGAGAAGAAAGCAGTCTGCTTTCACTTTTTATTCGCAGTATATTCCCACTGCTGACTTCTCATTTTGCAGATTCATGGTTGTCCGAGTGTTGACAGGAATCAATTGGCTTGTCATTACTTGAGATAGATGCCCTGTACAAGAACAGGAGCAACTATGAGATTCATGCTTAATATTGCTTTTCTATCAAGGTTCAAAGCTGGGAGTCTACAGGCTTTAGCTGGGTAACTCAGCAGAAATAACAGTCAAAGGTAGTTACAGACATTGGTACAAGTTAAAGAATCCCACTAGTCGTGTGATCCTCTCCAAGTAAACTGTGTGCATGGAAAGTAACTGAACTAAAATGCCATTCTGATTGATAAAAAGGCAGACTCTTCACTCACTGCTGTGGTGATGCATTCCCCTCTTCTCAGGCCACACTGTGATCAGAGACATGCATACATAAAAGAGACAGGTCTGTGATTACTGTCTTTTACAATCGAGTTTGTCACCAGAAAAATCTTCTATAATTCCACTTCTTAATTTGTTTTTGTAAAGCATCATATTAAGTTATTCTTCTATAAAAAAAAAAGTAAGAAAAATAAGAAAACATCATAAAATACTGTAATAATGCAGGCAATAAAAATGTAGGGTCTATACAGGAAGAATGCAAGCTTAGTATTAAGTTTCTAAATGTCTTAATCCACTACTCTCAAACCCTACATTTGCTTTTCCTGTATTAACAACAGAACACTTTTGTTATCTCTCTGGTTTCATATTTATTCATGACTAGCACATGTTACCCCACACCAAGAGTTTGATATTGGTATTAGATGTATGAAAAACATGTAATCAGACATGATTCCTGTGATTGGTGATGGCTCCATTAAACAATTTTCATTACTTTGATGTTTTTGGAAATTTAATTGCATTTTCAAAAAACATAAAAAACAATATATTGAGTTTTAGTTTCTTCATTATTCTTAATGTACTGCATTATTGATGTTGCCTCATTGACCTTGTCCCCTGAGGTAAGCACTGCTGACACCTTTTTTATTATTTTTCTCATTAATAAACATGTGCCTCCTTCACTAGCCCATGTACTTCTTCTACCATGTAGAGTGGAGAAAGCGTCTTTTATCATTCATTTTTTATTCATTGACTGTTGATTCTAAGTCTTTCCATGCCATCTTCCTATGAAAAGACCACTGGAGTGGTCAGTTTCTTAATTTTGTAACCATGCACATAACTTAGCTCTTTGTGTAAGACTTAGAGGCTCTGTATTTGGACACTGGTAAGTGAAAACACAAAATATTTGTTGCTGTTGTTTTGCCTAGGAGCAAAGTATGTTATTAATGTAATTTGCTAGTAATATCTCATTGTAAAATACAAATGCTGACCCAGCATCAGATTGGGGGGAATCCCTACCACTCTTGCCATCCTTCCCTAAATTCACCATGTCCCTTATCCCTTCAGCAAACTTTGTAGCAGGCTGTGCTGTGACATTTAATAGACTAGACTGCAGATGTCTAACTATGGTTAGACATTAACCTACAGCGTAGCTCCCCTAAATCTGTTCCTCCAGATTAGGAAATGAAAAGGAAAATATTCTCTGTGACCTTTACAGTGTTCTTAGCCACACAGATCCACCAAAGGATCCAGCAAAGGCAGAGAAAAAGACTTTCCTCTGCCACGTCATCCAGACAGGCACTTCCCCTGCTCTACATCATCTAAATGCAGATGTCTCTGTAGCATTTACTTAGCTACCTCTTCTTCTGTCTTAGGCATACAAACATGGTAAATATAGGGACAGTTTTAAAGTCTCTGAGCGTATAATTGCCATGTTTATCCATAATGATATAGGAAGTGTTCAGTGCAAAGAAACCCAAAAAACCCCAAGGTCGGGAGATAAAACTCCTTGACTGTTATAATTTAGTTTCACTGCCTCTGTAATTGCAAAGTAAAGTCAATGCATTTTCTCTGCCTGATGGGGAGGATACAAAAGTAAAAGGTCAAGGCTTTATCCATCTGTGGTTCTGTCACTCACTACTGGATAACCTTGCACAAATCACTTTGAGCAGTTGTGTATCAGGTTCCTAACTAGGATAGTTAATGGCATCTTCCTGATCTGCAAATAATTTTAGGTCTACGTCAATTCTAGTAGCTTAACAATGTTAATCAACTTTAATTTATTGGACAATCTTTTAAATGCCTTTTGTGTGCTTATTTTTCTGTGCTAATGTTTCCAAAACTGTTTTTATTGCCATGACTGTAAAATGTATTTTAAATCCTTATTTTTATTATGTTATTTTCCCACAATTGGTAGCGAAAAGGGATTTTTTTTTCAGCAATGTGTGCTGTTTTCCTCTAATGCTGGCTTATATCAATGATGAGTGATTTGAAAAGTCACGCCATCATAGCAATATAAAGGTGTAGCTTGAAACTTTGACTTTATTCAGAATTGTTCGCAGTTGCACTCATTCAATCCAACTATTTATTCTTTTATTCTCTCATCCATTCATTCTCTCACGCACCCTGCTACTGACCTATTCCCTGTATTATGTATCAGTTTGCAAACCTCTGGGCATGTTCAATGCCCTTTTCACTGACTTACTAAAAACCTACCACCTGTTCACTCACTCACTCTTGGACAGACCTGCCCTCAGTCTCAGACCTGGCTTCTGAGACAGTTTCAGTCTCTCTCAGTCCTGACTCTGCTCCTGTATCTTCTATCCTGCAGCCTATTTGTTTGTGAGTTTAATTAAGGACTGAAGGTTTAAGAGCACCATCAGTTGTTACAGCTTTCTTTAACCCCTTTTTCTTTCTTAATTGCTTATTTATTTTTCCTGCCACAGATTTGACACAGCTTGCCTAGACTTAAAATACCTGTCTGTATATTCAACCCCAACACATTGTCTGAAGTAAATGTGTTAGAACTGAGGCAGTCTTTATATACTATTACTTTGCAGAAAGCATTACGTGTCCTTTTGAAGATTAGACTTTATTATGGTTACAGTAGAGATTTTTAAAAGCATGTTTCCTCCATGTTCTTGGAACACCCATTATGATGTGGACATGTATTAATAATTGTTCCTTATTTGATCTCATTGCCACAGCATGCAGCATTTGGAATATTATTATCTTTATTTGGAAAACAAAATCAGTTATAATTACTATGAGGACCTGTGTCTTCAGCCCTACATCACTAGCTCAGATTAATATACAACCCAGATTAATATTACAGACTTCTGGAAAACTTCTCAAATCTGTGTCAGAGGCCATTTGTTTTTTTAGTCCTGTGAAAGTAATGACTTATAATTGTAACCAAAAGGAATTTTCAGTGGTGCAATTCATGGTACCAGCTGTAAGTTCCCAACACTGTAATTACTAGTGTTTTCTTTTTCCCATCAAATCCCATTTGGTAATATAGACTTGAAAGAAGGGTCTAAATTTGATTGAGAATCTGCCATTTGACAAGGTACAAATATGAATTCCTTGTTTTACCTCCAACCTTCAAGTCTTTAAGACCCTCCAGGTTTCGCTGAGAATGGAGATTGAAAGCTACTTCATACAAATTAACAATACAGTTCTTAAAAGGTAATGACATATAACCTGGATGGAGTCAAAAATAATGGAAATTTTGTGTTTGTGCTAGCCTTTGCTCCAGTTCCCTTGTGCCACTCCCGGTTTTTGGAAATTTGTACAGACTGCAGGCTTCATGGGGAAACTTGACAAAATCCCCATGATTTTCCTACTCAAAGCTAAGAAATGCCCAAGCTTAGATTTTGTAAAATGAGAGATTTAAACAGCATCTTTGTTTCTTCCCTTGTAATATAATTTCATAGTTGTATTCCCTCAGGACATGCTTAAAGTCTTGTCTACACTGGAGGGTTTTGCCAGCATATTAATACTAGCAGTCAGTGCAAGTGGAGATGCAGGTTAATCTTCTCATGGTATAAATTACAGCAATTTACCAAATACAATATGATAAGCATTTTTTTATCATGCTACTGTATTCTCAGCAAGGATTTTCTGGCATGGGTTCATTTGACCCTCTCATTGATGCCCCTGTAAGACTCAGGTTAATTATCAGAAGTGGTTCTGCCCCTTCCTTGCAGACCACGGCTTCTCAGCCCCTCCTGCTGCCGTCCCCAGAGCTGGGTAGGACTACTTTCTTCTCCATGCTTAATATCCAATGTTTCGATAGCATTATGGCTCTATTTGATGTCAATGGTATGATGAAAACTGGTTATCCATTGTTAAGATGGACTGTTGTTACATCACCATTTTGAAAATGTAGTGCAGGAAAAATCATTTCCCACCGTTTACCACACAACAGCCTGTTTGCTGGCTATGCTAATACCCTCCTATTTCGCAGACCCTGAAATACCAAGGTTGCTTTGCATGTAACTTCCTTAATCTGAAGTTATTATCATGTCTCCATGGTTTAAGAGGCTCGATCTCCTCAATGATTTCTTTTTGACACTATTTCTTACCTACAGCTAATGTGAATTATTAGAGATTGACTAGCATGTTATTGTAAAAATACGATATTGTGTAATGCTGGAATTTAAAGGTCAGGCAGTAAAGTACGTGCTATTATCTGACAAACTAAGTATTTTGTTCAGTCTTGCTTCAATGACTACTGCTAACCAAGCTATGGCAATCTCATGACGCTGGTATCACCTGTTCCGCAGCAATAAAAAACCCAAACCAAACCCCAATCCAAAACCAGACACCCATGTGTTGGTCCATGTCATCCATCTGAACAGTCACACCAGGCGTGCAGGGACACGATGGAAATCGATAGCTCATCAGTGACTCAGCAGGAGGACCGCGGGTGAGATCTGTGCATTTACTGACCTACTTTCTGCCCTCCTTTTATACACCGCCAAGCAGTCACCTAAGCGAACCTATGCCTTTAAGGTGCAATAATTCCGGTAGCAATGGCTTATGACACGAGTTAATTCATTCCCCGGGTACCGACAGCTGGATCGCCGGCGCGGTTTTCGCCGCGGTCTGCGGCGAGCGGGTCCGCGCTGCCCGCGGCGGGGAGGCGGAGGAGGAGCGGCGGAACGCGGCGAGCGTGCGGGGAGCTGCGGGCGCTGCACCTGCCTCGGGCAGAGGCAGCCCCGGGGGCCGCGGGGGGAGCGGCTCCGCCGGCGCCGCGGCCGGGCCGCCGTCACCCGGCGCCGCTGCCGTTAACGGGGCCGCGGGGGAAGGGACGAGCACCGCCGAGCTGGGCGCGGCTCAGGGCCCTGCCGAGCCCCCGGAGCGAGCGCCGGGCCCGCCCCCAGCACCGCCCGGCCGCCATACTGCGGGGCAACCCAAACTTGTTACACGGGCACCAACTCCTCCTCCTGCTGCTGCTGCTCCCGCTGCTGCCCCTCCCGCCGCCCTGCCCCAGCGGCGCGGGAGGAGGGGGCAGCGCCGGCCCAGCCCCAGCCGCGGGGGAGGCGCGGAGGCGGGCGGGGGCCGTGCGAGGGGAGCGCCGCAGCCCCCCGCAGGTAGGAGCGCCCGGCCAGGCGGGCCGGGGAGGCGGCGAGGCAGCGCTCCGCCGCTGGGGCAGCGACCGTCCGGCCCCGCCGCGCCTTCTCCCGCCGCGGTGGGTGCGGGGCTGGGGGCCCGGGCCGCGCGCGCGGAACGCAGTCCGTCCCGCCGCTGCGGCCGGGCGGGGGGCGAGGGCGCGGGCGGCCCCCGGCTGCGACGCGGCCGGGGCGAGACGGAGAGGAGGAGCCTCCAGCTGCAGCAAATGAGCGAGGGCTGCCAGGTTTATAGATCTGCTTTTCCTCCCACCCCTGCGAGCCCCGCGGACTCCGGCGGCAGCGACGGGCCGGCCGCCGGCTGCGGCGCCGCCAGGTGCGTGCCCGGGGTGGCGGTCGGGGCCCCGCCGCCCGCACCTGCCGCGGAGACGGGGGCCGGGGGCGCGCCCGAGGGAGGTGAGGATGGACGCGAGGCGTTTTCGCCTGGCTCACAAGCAGCCGGTTTCCAAGGGCCGGCAGCTCGGGTTGCCAGGAGTGTGTCCCGGCGCTTCGGGGAGGCCGCTGTCTGCTGGGAGCCGCCGTCCCTCACTGAGCCGCGAGCAGTGCGCGATATTGGGTGCTGGCTGTCGGTAACCGGCTGCACGTGTTCTGCAGAGCTGTGATGTGCTGCTTTATTTTTTAGCTGTCAGGAGAGTTTAAATCGGGTCTCCACGGAGGTGCTGAGTTCGCAAGGTACGTGTGAAGAGGGAGTTTTCTGTCCCCATTTGCCTCTCGCCAAATTCTGAGGGGATGTCTTCACTGCTTCCCGGAGGTGTGGGTTGCTGCGTGGTATTTTCCGCGTATACAGAACTACGCATCATGGGCGTTTAAGGGAGAGGGATTGAGTGGATGAATGCAGCCGTGGTAACTTCATTGTTGCAGCTCCTTTCTATTACATGACTGCCTTTAGCAGGGAGGGGAACAGAATCCTGATCCTGCCCTGGTGTAGGAGGGAACCTGATGGATCTGTAGATTGAAGGGATTTTTCAAGTCTGCTTTCTTGTTTAATGCTGAAACATGTTCCTATTTTCCTTTATGTCTTTATTGCCATGTACCTCTTATGGAAGGTTACTTCGGCTTTAAAATGTTTAAGTGTTTAAACCTTTAAGTTTATAACACCCAGGTATTTCTAGTAGCTCTGGACATCAATGTAGTAATAATGCGTCTTTTTTAAACAAAATTAGAATTCTCACTGTAATTGGCACACGTCTGTTGAATGCTGTGTGCCCATCAGGCTCAGAAATAGCTACTGATCTCATGCTCCCTTTTGGATACCTGTATGGAGGTTTTGTTAGAGAACAGTTTAATGACTTCTTTTATTAGAAAGAGTGCGAGCTCAGGCAGTTACGCAAGTGCGCCTAAAGGAAGCTGTGCTGGCTGCATGGATGGCGAATGTGGAGGCCGAGCCGGAGTGGGAGTATCGTTTACAAACGGAGTTAGAAAGGGGCATTGTAAGAGAGAGCCACTTGGCTCGTGTCGGGTGGAACACTGTACATAGGGAAGAGTGTTTGTGCCGTTTGCTGCCTGGGACGAGCAGGCCATGTATGGATGGCCACTCATTATTTCTGGTAGCAGAGATGAGTTATAGGTGGCTATTTCCACTGGAAGCAAACGGATGGCATGGAAATGTGTTACTACGTTTATATTCTTAGAGGACTGACAGATGAAGTCTGTCTTTACTATCATCTCTTGGCTTGTAGAGGGAATATTTCACCATCTCTCTCCTCTCCTCTGAAGCAATTACTTTATATACCTTTTTTGATGGTCCAGGATTGCTACGGAGTCTGCTGACAAAAGCTGCTTGCATTCATAGCTACCAAAATAGGTCTATAGCTGGTTTTTAAATTTCTTTCGTTTTATTTATTTTTTTTTTTTTTTTAGGGAAAAAACCCCCATTGTAGCTAGTGGGGAGGGCGGTAGCTACTTCCACAACAAATTAGGTGTTTGATGTGAACGGTTCTATTTCAAAACTTGAACACTGATTCATAGGTTTTTCTGGACACTCTTAAGTACAGGTGTGCCCACAGGCTTAATTTAATATGCTGTGTTGCCATCTCTTTGTTGGTATTATGATTCAGTCTCCTCTCATCCGCCCATCCCAGTCCCTGCATAAACAGCTATCACACTGAACACTCGATAACTTTTCCTGTTAACCTTGCATGGATACAGCAGTACCCTGCCAAAATGTGTGGATTTATACCACTAAGAGGTCCTGCAAACAGAAGAGATGTTCTGGATGCCCTGGCGCATCCCATATTGGCCTGCCTCCTGAGCAGCTGAGCCTCAGAGTTCCCTGCTCCATGCAGCCTTTTGCTGGGGAGGAGCTGGAGAACTCGAGAGGATCTGTCATCCGCTGAAGGCCACTTGGGTGGAGTTGAAGGCTGCACTGTGCTTGCTCTGTAACACTCTCTTGTCCTCTCTCCCAGCTGTCTTAAGGGGTGTGTGCTAAATGAATATTTTCGTTTTAAAATGCATTTTCCTAGCTGTCTTCTTGCAGCGAAGCAAGTGGGAGGTCTCTTTCAAAATGTCAAAATCAGTTCTTGTTCTGGGCTGCTAGCATTAGATGAATACTTGCATATGTCACCTACTTTGCAAAATGTGTTGAATAAGTTGATAGGTGGTTGTTCCATAATCTCATTTTTAAGGATGACTTTTTATAGTAGGACTCTAAATCAGTAGAAATAAAATCTTGGAGCATTTCTATCATAGCTAGGTTCTTGGAACTCCACTGATTGTTTTTAGTTTTGGTTTTCTCCAGGAAAAAGGGAATCCCAAGCTAGTTGTTGCAATAGGGATTTTGTAGATAACAAGAATATAAAGTTCTGAATGTGCAGAGGTGAAGTTACTTATGCCAGGTTTTCCTGTGCAAAGGTAATGAAATAATTACCAAAGTTGACTAACATGTCTTGTAAGCCTCCAGTGCTTCCAAATGTTGGGTCTTGTTGAATTCATATTCTGTGATTTAAATGAGTTGAAAAGTAGCTTCTGAAGGTATATGACCATGAAAGCATTATTTATGATGGGTGGTGATCTACTCTGAGTCTTACGAAACTAAAAATCAAGTACTTGTAGACATGACTGAGACAGTTTTTCACAGTATTTTAAATTCTGGGTAGCATGTGAGAGTAAGGTTGGAGATTTAAAGAAACAAAAACAAGGAAAGCAGATAGGAAACTTTCATTGTAGTAATATTAAACAGTTTGGCGAGGGAGTGTTCTCTGTTGTGCCTTATACTCAGTTGCTGTGTGCTCTGTTAATTAACTGAAGAAAGGTATGCTCATTTGGGAACCTGCATAATAAACAAGGAGCTGGGAAGTGCTTTTGGTTTTTGTTTGGTTGCTTTTTCTCTGAAGTTTTCTGCCTCCTTTTTTCTAACTAATAATTTCTCTGATGATAAAGCAGTGTTTTCTAAGGTCTTCTTCATCTGGCTTTGCTTAGTAGTCCTGTGCTTGGGTGTCTAGGTAGATAGATAAAAGAAGTGTATTGAAAAGCATGAGAAAACTTAACTTGTGTCCTGAGCTTGGGAGGATGAAGTGGCTGAAGGGCTGCTTTTCAGTGGAGCATACAACAGGTTGAGTACCAGAAGGAGCTTGGGAATGCCAAAAGGCACCTCTGAAACTTCCATTTGCAGTTAACTTGCCAGTGTATTGATACAGCTGTGCGGGCTAGATGTGGAAGCTGTTTTAATTGTTTTCCTTCTGATATGGAGGTTTTGTCCTTGTTTCTTGGATGAATTGATGAAAGGAACCCAGAATTACTTTCCCTGTTCTCATAGCTCTGCAGCTACAAAGAGAAAAAGTAGAACCTCCTATTTCAGACTAATGTGTGCTGTCATCCAGGACTGGGAAGTTACAGATCTTGCTGTTCAGAACTGGATTAATGAGGTCTTACATTTTAATTGTATTCTGGCCAAAAATCTTTTATATTCTTTTATCTTCATGTAAAGTTCCAGGAATGCAAAAGCCTGTTTAGCTTCTGGATGTGCTGCTGTAGCCTGGTTTCACCATGAGGGAGGATATTGCCTGCAGTTAGAAGTGTGTTGAGCTCCTCTTCTAGCCAAGGGTGTCCAAGAGCTGCTCTGTTTCCTCCTGCTCCCTGTAACACCAAGTTGTGGTGCAGCAAGCTTCTAGGTATGTCTGTGTTTCTGAAAACAAAATTCATAAATATACCAGAACTTATTTTCAGTAAATGTAGTGCTTTCTCTTTTTTTTTATTATGGGATGGAGGAGGAAAAGAAGACTTGTATTGAATGAAGGGTCATGAGTGTTTCTTCCAGTACTGTTACTCAGAGACTTTTGACACATAAGTCCTTCAAAGCACCAGACAGGAGCCTTTACTTCAAGAGTGTGTTGTTCTGTACTGAGGGAGCCAGTTCTTCTGACCTGGAGGAGGGAAACAAAACAGACGACAAAATAATAAAGAACTGTAAACGGATGAAAATAATAAAAATCTGTAGATGTAAGCAGATAAGGAACTTAAGAACCTTTATAAAGATTGTACATATATGTACAATATGAAGTTTAGGACCATGTATGAAGTTTAGGACCAGGTTTGTTGGTACAAGTAATAGTGGACACATTTTTTGTCTTTCTCTGCTCTTCCACATACTTCTTTCTGTCTGTATTCATGTAAGCACTGAACTCATAATCCACTAGGCATTTTCTGCACTGATCCTCTTAAAAAAATTAGTATTAGCCTATATATGAAGCAGAGTAAAGAGGATTGAACACTGCTACAAAATTAGTACCTGTTGGCCTCATTGCAAGGACAGGCAGGTTCCCTATTTCTTGTATGGAGCCTGGTTTTGTGTTCTGCTGCAGGGCTGTGCAGGCTGAGCAGATGTGTAGGTGATAAAGCACTGATATGGAAGTGACTTGGAAATATATGGAATTAGCAGACTGGGAAATTGTGATGTTGTTACTGCATCTGATTTCTTAGCTGGGAGACGGAAAAGAATATGCAAAGCAGGAGAGGGTTTATGGAGATGGCCAGTTCTACTGGGAAAGCAGGGAGGAGAGGAAAAGCTTACAGACTTGGTTAGCTCTTTGCTGGTGTGCAACAGAGAGACCAAAGGTTGTCTGGAACCTAAAGCAGGTCTGACAGAACTGCATCAAGGCGAGACAATGGGGAGGCTGGAGTTCCCTGTGTCTGAGTGAAACCTCCAGGTCCATACAGATTTGCATACATTGCAAATGGCAGAGCCAAGGAGTAGGGGGAAGAATGCATGAAACGTGATTATAGTTCTTGCTTTGTTGAAGAGCAGTTTTCACAGCCAGCCTTTAACAGTATTTCTGAGTTTTTTTTTCCTTCTCCCAGTATAAAGCAGGCATTCGTCTTGCCCCAAATAATTGATTTATAAGTACATGCTCAGTTGTGCTTTTTTTTTTTAATAAACAAATGATGCTGTATGAACTTTCCATTGAATATACAAAGAGATGAATAGAAATGTGGAGGATTTTTGTTTTTTATAGAATGTCTTTGTTCTCATTTCCACTGAAAGAGATAATGAGTTATGATTTTGTGTTACTGGAAAAACAATGCAGGATGTGGGGAAGGGACCTAGAGATGTGGAAGCTCTTGGATTTGTATGTGAATTCTCTCTCTGTGTAAATTTTACGTGTTCTGGGGAGAATGGAGTAGTATAGACTTTTTTTAAAAACAAAGTGCACATTGAACTGATGTCTTAAATCAGTGTGCTTGACATTGGTTAGGTTTGTTGTAATTAAACTCATAATTCTGAATACTTCAGAAGGAGCTGTTGTTTGTTTTGCTGAGCATGATACGGAATGGTCAAAGTTTGTATGAGGACACAGTTAATCCCATAATTTATCTGCATAAAATGCATTACTTTACCTTTCTTGTTTGCAGATCAATTATTGTAACAGTAGGAAAGACTAAACTGGGGCAATGCCATGTAGTGTTTGAGACTGTCATATGCATATGGATAACACTGGTTTATTTCCTGGAATTACAGTAAATTGTAAGAAGGTATGTCAATACAGAATTTTATATATACTCTTCTCTGTGCTTTCACCTCATCTAGTAATGCTTGAATTTATTCAGAAGATACTTGTTAAGTCACATTTAAGAAATAAAATCCCAGTTAATGCAAGCTGAACATTTGACTGTTCAGTAAAATCAGGTGGGACTCCTTTTGTTTGTCTGAGGATGTAAGGAAGACAGTTCGTGGAAGGGGGGGATCATTGGACCAGCTGATACGATGTCAGGCTTTCGGACAATCAATATTCTCTCAACCTAATCTTATAAAATATTTATTGCCCTTCTTTCTGAGCTCTGTCTTGGATGTTCTCAGTAGACTCTCTTAATTCATGCCAGACACTGCGCTGTGGGCCATGAGATACTGCCATGTCTAAATCTGTACTTAGTTTGAGTATGGTAAGAACTGTCTGCAAAGCATTTAGGAAGAGAAGAGTGGTCTGCACGCAGAAGTTAATAATCAGGCCCTTGTCTTTCAAGCAGGTTTGTGTGGGTGGAATGTAGCTGAAGCTGGGCATATATGCCTGCAGAGGTTGCCCTCTACTACAGGGACTTGCACAAGTATATTCTTTTGACCTCTCAAAGTAATGGCAAAAATCCAAACCAAACAACCCCCCCTCCACAAGACAACAAGACAATGAATGACAGCAAAACAATCCAAACCAACCAAAAACACACACACACAACCTCCCAAAAACAAAACCCCCCAGTAGCAAGCTTTAGTTCTCTGCAGACTTTAGGAGTCTGCTGGACCAATGCTGTGCTCACAGCTTTTTTTTTACCATATATCTGTTTTTTCTTTTCACTAAAAGGGCCTAAAATGGCCAGAGGCAAGAAATTCAGGCATTCCTGTTTCCACTCAGCAATTGCATTTAATTACTAAGGATTTGCTGTAGGTGCATATGTATGCGCACACAGATCCCCATCTGTGTATGGCTGTAGATGTATCCCACCTGAAGTGTCCATTTGTCAGAAAATTATTCACTGACCAGAGCTGTAGGTGTAAAGAAAATAAGTACCTTTGATGGCATTAATATCCCCACCAAGAAAGCAACGCTACAAAAAATCCCTGCACAGCCATTAAAAAGTGGGGTTTTTTTTCACAGTGGTAGGAATTAATTTTTTCTTTCATGTTAAAATCTAGTCTTATTTAGATGAGAGAGCGACTGCCTTTTTCTTCATTAAATTATTCGAATTGCTGAAAATCTAAATGTTTAGCTGCTTGACCCTGTGGAAAAAAAATTTACTGCTCAGTTAAATCTTACTTAGGTTTTACTCAGCATCAGTGAAATTGATAAGCTGCCTTGAAAGGTCACTCTGATTATCTTCTAGGTAAGTGAGACATAGAATGTAGTTTAATTTCTTTTTTACTGGAATTAGTTGTGAAGGATTGTGTGATAAATGTGTGAGACCTTTCCATAGGCTTAAGAGCTTTTATCTCTACAATTTCCTCTCTCTAAAGAATTAAAAAATAAAAGAACCAACGCATAGGTATACACTCACAGTATATTAGCTGTTTAATGTATTTGACTGGCTATTTTTAATAAGGGTGAATACTACTGAAATAGTTTCTTTCTTCAAATATGTAGATAAATTTGTTCTAAATGTATGTTGAATCTTATCTTTTATGTGTCTAAGGGATTTATTACTCCAATATCAGAGGGTTTGGACACAAATCTACTTCATACAAACACATAACTGTATAAATGTGTATGTTGGCTCATGTGTGTATTAAGATGTTGATAAGAACACATTCTTAGATGGTTGAATTTGCCTCCTTGGAATTAATTTAAAATAATATTAAAAAGGCATCTGTTTTGCATTTGCCTTGAAATGGACCTTCTATGTGCATAAATTGATTGTGCATCAAATGATACATGCTGATATCCAGGAATTCCACTGAGGTTTTTAAGAACTTTTTTCCTCTTTAGCACTGACAACCACCAGAGGTAAAAGTAACTGTTATTCAGAAGCTGTCTTCTGTTTTCTAATTTAATTGTTGGCTTTTATGAGAGTTTGTTCCTGTTGCTGCATGTCTGCCTTTCTTTTTCTTCATAGCTCTGCTTTCCATCTTCTGGAATAGGATGCAGATTTATTATATGTCAATTGCTTTGGAAAAAGGAATTTCTCAGCAGATTATGAAACGACGCTCTTGATCAGGTGAAGCATCTGATGGCCTGTGCAATGCCTGGTTTTTGCTTTGTGTTTGCTGAGAGAGCAGTATACTTTGAAGATGAATTTGCTGTAGTGTGAGGGAGGAATGGTGCTGAAGTGAGTTGGGGAGCATGTCCTGGGAGAATGGGCAAGTGCAGCAGAAAGTCATTTGAGCGGGGGTGGGTGCTGTTTGTCTGTGGAAGGTAAGTGGAGTCAGCTGTGCTAATTTCTATGCAATAAATGGCCTTTGAGAGTCAAAGGTGCTAATGTGGCCCTGTCATTACAAGGCGCCTGACAGTGAAGGGAGCTTTGAGGTTCCCACAGAGAGATGTTAGCCTGCATATTTCCATGGCAACGGCCATCCCTTACACATTTATAACCTTTGATTAAAGATACAGAAAGGAGGGGGAAATGTTTAAAAGTTACAAATGTATAGCTTTAACTAGATTTTTCATTTTGACAATATCCCTTATTTACATTCCTTGGAGTGTGGAGATTTTTTTACAGCACAGAGCTGTCCTTTTCCAATTTGGTAGACTTTGACGTGACATTTGGGGGGCATAAGTGATGTTCTGGAGATGAATATCTGATTTTGATCGTAGCTACACCAACATCACTCCACCAGCTTTGTTGCTGTTTATTTACATTAGTGTATTTTGTTCCAAAATT
This sequence comes from Chloebia gouldiae, assembly GCA_003676055.1. NCBI lineage: Eukaryota > Metazoa > Chordata > Aves > Passeriformes > Passeridae > Chloebia > Chloebia gouldiae. The sequence continues at coordinate 1,298,080 of QUSF01000039.1, forward strand.
GTACTCAAAGTTTATTATGCAAGGGGTTTATTACTCTGATAAAAGCGATTGTGAGAATTTGTGAAAGAATTTAAAATAAGTTAGAGGCAAAACTTTACATGGCTTAGAAAGTCACAAGACTTCTAGTTACAAAATATTTTTAAAATTTAGTAACTAATAAAACTACTAATACAGCTATTTATGCTTTTAAATTAATCTTTAAATATTTTCTTGTAAAGACTCATATTACAGTGTAAGCTTTCTTAACTAATCGTGTTATAACGCATAAACTGACAATAGTATACCTTAAAACTCTAAACTTTGCTCTACTTAGTTTGACACGTTTCTACTTTAAACTATAAATGCACATTCTCACTTCTAACACCTAAGTTTAGAAGACTTTTCCAAAGTATCAGATCAGATCCTATGCTTAATTCTAAGCTTTGCCTTACAAGCCCAAAGTTAGGAGATTTCTCTACATTTCAAATTCCAACATTTGGGGAAAAGAACTGCTGATTCTTTGTTGAATAAGACTAACTTCTAAAGAGGAGGAATGCGAGATAGCCTAAATTGTAGTTTCTTAAGCAGTATAGTGGCTGATGTGCAAAAACTTTATGCTGGAGGGGAGAGCAGGAACTTGGGCTTGCTCTTGGCTTGCAAACTATGTGGAAGGGCATATTTATGCTTGCTGCATCTTCAAATCTCTCCCTCCTTTACCCATCTCTGTGTTCTGACAGTATTTTGATTTATGCAGTGGTGGCCAGGTATCAGGATTGCAAAAGGAGTGTTCTCTGTCCAGGTTAGCTATTCTCACTTGCATTCTCAGGTGCACCATGTTGTTGCTGGGAATTTTTGTTACCAAAAAGCGCCAAAATTTTGCCATCCATCACTTTTCTTGGATCATCCTTGTGAAGCAATAGTGAATTACTTTTGGGTTTCATGTTTATGCTAGAAGTTGAGCTATAATACTAGAACTAATGCAGTGGGACCTTTGCAGAGGGATGAAATAAAACTGATTCCTCTGTGCCTTTATTTGGACAGCTAGACTGTCTTTTTTTGCTTTGGACTAATCAGTACTGACTAGGTGAGTCTGTTGCTATCTTGGTGAGGGAAAATGACAGCTATTTTCTTGTGACTGCATGCAGAGTCTCTCCAGCGTTTTGCCATCATTTCTTTCAGAAGGGAGAGATCTACAGATGCTACTAAGCTTAGCTGGTAATTGATAGTTTAAATAGACAGAGTTGGCTAGGGTTGCCAAAACGGAGTTTTAGTGCTAGAGGTATATTGTTCATCGGAGTTGCTAAAGCTGAGCAGCATATGGCTACTATGATGAAGCAAAGCACCCTTCATGCTGCTCTTGTACGGATCCCTAATGTTTCCTGAGACAGTTTTTGGTACTGAATAACCCAATTGGTTACTGTGGAAAGTTCATAGTGACTATGCAAACAGGACCAGAAAGTTCATGATGCTGGGATATTTAAAAGGATAGTCTCTATTATAAAAGAGATAAGAAAAAGAAAACTTGGGGGAAAAATTAGAAGGTATTGCAAACTCCTTTTTTTAATTTAGGCTGAAAAAGATATTAATAGTATTACTAATCTGTGTAATTTTTTATTCTCATGTGTTTGGAATGGTATGCAGTAACTGTTCTGATACGAATAAGTATTTCTTGTCACTTTGAAATAAGAGAACTGTTGTCTGCTAGGGATCTAAGTAAAAGCAGAAAACAGGTCTTTCTGACATCAGGACTGCATGTCAAATGGACATGGCAACACAGTTATAGCATTTCCATCCATTTTCATGAATTAGAAAGGTGAGGTTTAGCTTTAGTCAGTGTGGATGGTTTTTATTTTTAAGTAGACAGAGGATGAGGCATTGTTTTGACAATTTTTGGTTTTAACCAGAGTTAAACAGATGCATTTTAAAGCCAAAGTAGTTTTTGGTCAAGTTGCCTTACTGCCTGAATGCAAGACATTATGCAAGTGAATATAGGTACATGCATGAAGAGCATGATCATTTGTCTTCTGAGAGAAGAGTGCTGTCAGTAAAACACCAGTCACAGCCCTTCTCTCTGAGGTTTTGTTCTGCCAGTTACCACCAGAGAAGAAAGTTGTGCTGTTTTTGTCAGCTTCTTTAATGTGGCAGAAGAACATTCCCATAGCAATTTTACAGTGCCAGGAGTGGACTGGAATAATGCTTGAGAGTAGAAAACATTATTTGTTAGCTAGCTTCTCTCTCAATTACAGCTAAGATTCTAACCACTATTTTAGGGTCCTGAAAACTTGTCCTGTATCACTAAGAGACAATAAAACCAAGCAAGATCCAGATAAATAACATGAGTTGAAACTTCCTAAAAGGAAAATAGAGATGTTTAGAGGTGGGACTCAAGTGGTCTAAAGGATACTGAAAGCGTGTGTTGGAGTTTGCAGATAGGTACTTAAAATGCAGGACAGATTCTGATGATCTGAGTATGTACTTCTGGTTGGAGAGGTGCTGTGGCAGCTCTGAACTTGAGTGTTCAAACCATGATGTTTGAGCAGTCTTTGAACAGTTCGCCCTGATCTTGAAATGTCTGCCTGGATAAAGCTCAGCTGGAATAGATATGCATGTAGAAGATAATACTGCAGCCTTTGTTTGGGATTGGCAGGTTTTTATGTTGGCTTCTGAAAAATGTTTCAATGATCTCACTAGGAAGAGCAGTGTGGATTTTTAATGTAGTACTTACATTACAGCCAGTAGCACCATAAAAATGTTTGGTTAGATGTCCTTGTGGGATTGCTGCCGTGACTTCAAAACTTCTTCAGATGTAATCAAATGATTCCAGCAGGCTCTTTGAGACCCTTCCTGAGGTATTGAAAATCCTTTGTGGTTGCATGAGTTCAAGATGTTCAAGCCTTGGGATTTAAGACTTTATAGAGACAAAAATTGTAAATGTAGCTGAGATTCTGTATTTGGTTACTTAGGCAACCTGCTGTTCATTTTTTTCCTTTATACATTGCCACCCCTGAGCATGCCCTCTTTCAGATATATGAAGCTTTTGGTTAGGGTTAAAATTAATGAAATATTGGCAGTAAAGTCACAAGCATTTTTTTATAGGCCATACTGTCTGAAGGTGGCATATATTAAGATTCTTGTGGGAAGCAAGAAAAAATGAAGTTTTATTGCTGAGACACCGATAATAATGATTGCATATCAATTTTAGCATTCAAAGAGGGAAAGTATAGTTTTGAGCCATTGTGTTTGTTTTGGCAAGTCATTTTTTTTTTTAAATGCATTGATGGAACTGTTTGTACTGTTGTGAGCCAGAACAATGTCAGGTGGGTACTGCATGTACTGGAACAAGCAACTTTAGTGTTTTCTGAATCATCCTGAGTAGAGGAATGTGAAGGACAAAACTGTAATAAAAACAGATGATTATTGCTTTTCACTGAAAGAGAAAAGCTGTAGCTAAAATTCAGTTTAATTTAAATTCTTGATGTTTCATTTCCTTTACTTCAAAGGAGTTAATAAAAGCATAGTTGATACCTTGCTTTTGAAGACAAATATATCCCATGGGACTTAGAAGTCAGGCTTCATTAAAATTAAAATCACTTTAGTCTAAATTTTAATATCAGGCTGCTTAGAAATTGTTTTAATCTGAATTTTAGATTAAAACTGCAAAGATAGAGTTGGTGTAGTGTGTTTTTAATGACTGATAAATATATCTTGTTCTATAAGTCAGGTTACATATGTAGGTATTACTGGTACATAGGACAAAGAAGTATTATATATAAAGCTTGTTTTTCAGTTGCCTTAAGTTCTTAATACTATCACATACATCAAATTACACACATAGCTGTTTGTTCTCCTTGCACATTGGCACAGATTTTCCAGACTCATAATGCCAAACCAGTAGTGGCATTTGTGCCAAAGGGTTAAGTGCATGGAATAAGAGGCAGGGCATGCAGTATCCAGGACAGCACCAGCAGTGTGATAATGGTCTTTTCCGGGGCTCTGTTGTGATTTGTACAGTCGGTGTAGCAATCGTTCAAAGGCTTGTATTTGTATTAGTACTTTGAGTGCCTGTGTTTGTGGTGGAGGCAGGGAGTGGGAAGGTGAAAGCTGTTTACTTTTCATAAAATGCACACCACGATGCAGAATTCATCAGAGGCCCTGTCGCGGCCCAGCTGTTAACCAGCAAGTTACACTTAGGAGTAAAGTACTTGTGCTTGTTTTGGGGTTGAACTTTGTGGCAGGTGGAAATAGGAGTTCACTAAAACAGCTGAGTGTTTGCTGTGGTAATTGTGGCATGTGTCTGGACTTTGGCTGTAACTCCCTGCTCAGCTCTTTGGCAGGAGGACGGTGTGATCTGGTCCAAAGCCTCAGGTCTCTTGGGAGGCATGTAGAACAGCCTAGCTCTGAAACTGCTGAAGGGGGAGAAACTGTGATAGAAGGTCGGATCAGTAATGAGGTTTAATGCTTCTTGTGGCCATCTGCAGAGTTGAAAATGTTTTAGTGAGGTTTGCTGTTCATTTTGCAATGGCTTTGTACCTGGGGGTCATATAGACATGATCATAGAGGAATACAATCTTACAAGAAAGTGTTTCTAGTGAGAACAGGAAACACTTAAAAACCTGAGCTTTTCATTAGTACTTCCGATTTCCTGTCCAGCCTCTCTGTTTGATGAAACACAGGAGTTTTACTTCTGGAATTGACTGCCTTAATTCACAGTATTAAGTGTCAGCAGCGATAACTGTGGGAGCCTCACTGGGGTTCCAGCCTGCTTTTTGACCATGGCAATCTGGCAAAACTTTCTTTTACTCAAAGTTTCTTTCTGTTTATGTTGCTGTAATGTTTCTTCAAGTTTCTCACAATGCCTTGATCATTTTCAAGATACAAAGCACTTCTTACTTTTGGATCTCCCAAAGTACAGTTTCGGAGATTCTTTCTCCATTTTCAGAATTTTGATTTAATTTTGATTCCTAATTGTATTTGTTTCTCAGAGTTTGTGTGAAAAGATGAAAATATTTCTATATTATTGTGATGAGGCATAAAGCAAGGGCAGTTTAATCTTTTGCAGTTGATGAAAATGTGAGCTTCAAAAAACATTCAGGAAACAGAGAAAAAATATAAGTGGTATTTTAAGACATTGAGGAAGTAATTATAAAGGCTTCAGAAGCTCTCTTCCAACAGTCAAACTGTGCCTGATAAAGCCAAATTAGGTAGTTCCCTTTGTGTGGAAAAGAGGGACTTAAAGGTTGTGAAAGGATGATGTTTGTCGCTTTCACAATTAATGAGTTCTATTTTCTGCAAAAATCTAGACTTCAGGCTCAAGTGTAATTGATGGCTTTATGATGCTACCAGGACTGTCATATTCTGGTGGCATTCAAGGGCCCCAAACAGGAAGAGGTGTTAAGAGTTTACAGTACCTAAATGCCAGTGGGAAACATGGTCACTGCCACATTAAGTAGTTTGAAACAAGAAGAAAGTGAGCCTTGTTGAAGGAGCAGGAGCAGAATTTTGAAAGATAATTTGAGTGGTCTTTCCCCTTTGAGTCACTCAACTTTGCCTTTGCGTGTTGTATCTGAAAATGCTTTCCAGGTACGTCTTTCTGCAGAAGTGAATCCCAAATGCTTGGAGGAGGGCAAGGTGGCAGTAGCTATTAGTTTATGGAATATACAGCAAAATTAAAGGGCTGTGGGGCAGGGGAGATAAGCATCAGCCATGTGTCAGAGCTGTGTGGCATAGATACATCAAGAATGGATATTTAGGAAAGGTGTGGAGTTGGGATGGATGGAAAACTGGATAAAAAAAAGACGTGTGGTATTTATGTTTTCATACAGAAAAGGTAATTTATGTGTAAATTTTCAAGTGAATTTGTCATGTGAAAATAGAAGGTGACTTGCTCTGAAGAAACACATCCATGCAGTTTCTAGATGTTGATGTTTCATTGTGGAGCGAAACTATAGTGTGTATTACTGATCTGATGAGAGCTGAAATATGTACTCTGGTTTGCACATTACCTTTTTGGTATACCCCCTGCAAATATATCAACAAAGCCCATGATCACTTTTCTTCTCCATCCCTCCAATTTGCTGAGAAATAGGTAATTAGTTTTATTTTCTAAGGTATTTGTGCAGAGAAGTAAATTAATTGCCTTTTGTAAATCTAGTAGAATTTTACTGGTATCCTTCCTATGCCGGAGCATTAGAACTTGCAAACCTGCTGATGCTGATTACCATGCTCACACTATGATAAAAATTTAAAGATAATGCAGTTGATTATTGCTTGTGGTTTTTGTATCTAGGTGTACCAAACATGCTGGGAATTCATTTCTACAGATGGATTTTCCCCGAGGTTTGTATTCAGGCTGCACTGATTGATCCTTGGCACAGCTGTATCAGTAAGCTAACTCCTAATAGGCAGCTGGTTTTTAGAGGGCAGCCTTATTGGCATATTGCTCTCATTATGGGAGAGTACCACATCTAAAGTCATTTTAGTTCTTGATGTTGCAGTAGCGCCGTGTAGAGATGGTGCGATTGCTCCAGGGAGAAGATGGAAATGCGTCACATCACTCAGCTGTCCTCCTGCTGATTAAGGAGTGACACTGTCCAAGATGCCTTTAGGAGGCAGACAATTATTTTCAGAGAGATGTTAACCAAGAACTGAATCCTGTGGGAGCAAAGGGCTGGGCTGGAGAGGGGGGAGGCTATTCCCAAAGCATTTATTTTGCTGCTTTTTGGTATTAGTGTCTCTTGAGAAAGGTTTTCCATTTACATTTACTTACATGGTGAAGCATTTAGCACTTGTGAGCTGACTATGTGAAGAGCTGAGTGTTCTCTCTTTCATATTCTTTATCTTTACACTTTCTTAAATGTAAAACAACTTAGTGCCAATTTGAATCCTGCTAGTGAGACCAGCACTGATGCTCTTTTCTCTTTCTACTCATTTCAGATAATATGGGGGTTGCTTTGTTTTGTTTCAATATTGATCTAAAATCTAGTTTTATGCAGCAAAGGGATTTATATACAGCAGGCTGCTGCCATGTGGTCATTATTTTTGTGGCAGGCTCATTACTTGATGACAAAATTCAGGGCATTGCCAACTGCTCAAGGCAACTGTTTATTACTGTCCTTGTAATAGAGCTCTGAGAACAGCTATGTAGCTTGAGTTGTAGGTAAGAAATTAATTTTTTAGGTATTTTGTTAGGCAGAGTAAATTGAAAGCTCATTTAGAGATTCTTCTTGTAAATGAGATGTCACAATAGGGAATAATTTAGTGTCAGTGGAAAAGAATTTTTAACTTGTAAAATGGGCTCCAAAATCTAGGCTCCAAATGGGAGAGGTTTACATAGTGTAGTCACTGTTGACTGGTCAATTTCATTACATTATAACTTACAGTGAAGCTGTTTGAATTGCTTAGCAGATTGAAGTTTCCTAAACTGACTCTGATTCATATTGCCTATGTGGAGATTAATTGTAAATGTTCTTATGTGTACGTGTACATCAGGATCTCTTTCTATGACTAGTTTTCATCATTTTGGTAATAGCCTTGGTTCATCTGGAGGCATGTGTGGTCCCCAAGAACAGCAATGCCTGAGTAAGGGCCTCAGTGTTGTCTAGTAGGACCTACTGGGAAGCTGTTTTCTTTTTTTTTTTTTTGTTTGTTTGTTTGTACACTGTTTATACATACTGTATGTTTTCTGTTGCTATACAGCTTAAATGTGAAGAAATAATGAAAAACACTGATGCCTGTTTTGAGTAAATTGTAACTGACCAATTGGCTGCTTTGTTTACACTACAAGTGTGCAAAACTGTAACTTGAATCTTGAGATTTATTTTGGAGACATCAGGTTTTGGTGTGATTTTTTGAAATGTATACAGAATAATCTGTGTTTACAGAAGTGAATGGCAGTTGCATATCACTATGCCCAAAGTGACGTGCTGACGTTAGATAAACAAATGGGGGCTCGGATGACAGGCACAGACCTCAGATGTGTTTGTGCTTTAGAATGTATTATTGCATTTTTGGGTTATTGCTGCTGAATCATGCCAGTGCTTTTGCTTTTTAGTGAAACTTGTGGTGTGTATTGCATAATTAGTATTTGTATTTTCCAGTTTTGTGATTTTAAAAATTTAACTGTACCTTGATTATCAGCATCACTGAAGCTCTCTTGAATAAGTGAACAGAATGCACTCTGCACATATACAAGCATCAGTAGGGTGTTGTTTGGAAATATGTGCAAAACAAAAGGCAAACCAAGAATAAAATCTGCCTTTTAGAAGGCATCAGAATAATCTTTTATGCTTCTAAATGATCTCTTTAGTTTAATAACAATAATCTATTATGCGGAAAAGATGCTTTGTCTAATAAAAGAAAACAAATGTGGAGGTGAATCTGTGTGCCCTTTGAGAAGGTAAGAATTTAAGAAGACAGTTACCTGGTACTCACTTAACATGTTTTTCTTCATAGTAAATGAAGAATACATCATGGTATTGAAGAAAATAGTATATTTTCTTCAATATTTTTTTAGTACGTTCATTTTTTGCTTTGATATGTTTTAATATGACCTTTAGTCAAGGTCTCACTGAACCTATGAATTCCCAATGAGTTTTTTTAAAATTTGCTTAGAAAAAGAAGACCAAAATGTTACAGTTACCATTGTAACAATGACATAAAAGCAGATTCAGAGAAATGAATGTTCCTGATTGAGTTGTTTTGTGGTGATTGCGTGTGTGGTGCTGTCTGAAGTTCTATATCTTGAAATTTATTTTTCCTACTGTGACAAAAGAGGTGTATATACATGTTTATTTCCAGGGAGATCAGCAGATAGCAGACTAGAGACGATGTAGTGTGCAGAATGGGGAAGGATTTTACAGCAAGTGAGATGATGGCACACACAAAGAATTGGATACCTCTCTTGAGGAAGTCCATCTTCATTGGGAGGGGAGACTCTCCTGAAGAATGTGGCTCAGTAGATGGTGTGCAGGGAGCACTGGATGGCTGCAGGCAGGGGAGTAGAGTTTGGCCTGGTGGTGGTAGGTCGTTCAGGAAGAGTTTGCCACAGCAGGCTTTTTATTGTTTTGATTTGGGTTTGAGGCTTCTGGGAGATGAGGATTGTTTTTGTGGGTGCAGGTGGTTTTTCCTTTTAGCCAGTTGTACTGATTTGAAAGGGTGGTCCCATCTATCAGTGGGAGATGTGTGTGATACAGACCTGCTTTTCTCATGAATGGCTGAAACCTGGCACATGGCGTAACTTTCATTGGGGAGTGGTAAGCTGATATTTCTGGTCTGCAACAGCTACCATTGGTGTTTTGCCCTCTCCATTTTCTGTCTGGGTATGTGCCTGCTTTTTCCTATTCCTTTCCTTTTTAAATTTTTATTTTAAGCTAATGCCTCATGACTCCTGTCTTGCATAACTGTCTATAGTTTTATTGATGCACTTGTGTAAAGACTCTTATTTTGTCTTTACTTTTGTTCCTATCACTTTTGTGGTAATTAGTTTTCCTCTGAGCTGTGCACATGCTGGCAGATAAGGGCAGAGGTGCCAGTGCTGTGGGGCAGCTCTGGAGGTCCTCTGCTGACCTGGCAGTGACTGCTGGTTGTAGCAAGCGGAACTGAGAGTGTTCCTCACATGGAAGTTGTGTCCTTCTCCACTGCTTCTCTCATTTTACACAAATCACATTTTGCCGTTGTTTCTTTTCTTTTTTTTACCCACAGAACCATGAATTTCCCAGTTTTTATTTATGTGCTGAGAATTACTGCTTTTTAGTCACAGAATTGTGCTGTGAACTTTGGCTGAAGAAGTGTAGTTGCTGATTAGAAGTGGACAGTGTTCAGGTTTTCTTTCTCCTTATTCTGTCAAGAATGAAATGGTTAAAACAATGAGAAGTTTCCAGTTACCATGTTTGTATCAGCTGACTACGTGTTTTTCTTATTAATGAACTATAGCTGGGTAGTTGTCATCTGCTGTGAGGGAGGGTGAATGGGAGTGGGAAGTGATCAGCCATCAGTTTTGTGACTTTGCTTTGTAGACCAACTATTTAACACAGTGCAGTAAAACTTAGCAATTTTAGCAATTCAGAATGATTCTGGCAGTTGCACATCGTTTTTTGTGTGAACAAAACTGTGACTGTTCTGGTTGTTGCTATTAGCCTTCATCAGTGTAAAATAAGGTCCACAAAAACTGCTGTAAGACTAATGATCTCTTTTGAAAAAATCACAAATGTTTGGGATTAGTGCAGGCACTTGAGCAGAGTGACCAAGGACCAGACTGGGGGTATGTAGCACAGTGTGCAATAGCAGAAGCCAGTGGTGCTTTTGCAGTTAAAATGGTTTGCAGAAATAGTGCTGACAAAGTCACCCCATTGCATGAGCTACCAGAGACGCAAACAGTCAAGAAGTTTGGGAAGAGCTGCAGTGACTGAGTTGCCATGCTTTATTTGGCCACGGGAAAAGTCACTGTATGAAGTGTAACTGAATGAAGAAGTTTGTTTGAAAAAGTAGTTTGTTCTAAAAAGTTTTAAGTGACTTTGGGTGATAGCATCATGATCTTGAAATTAGTTTATGTGGGCAGTATAAATTTGCTGTTAGAATTTTACAGCTGGGAGGATTTCATAAATCTCAGTAAAGTAAGGCACTTATGTTTGCTTCAAAGACCTAAGTAAAATGAGTGCATAGCCTAGTTTTCATTACAGGTTTTTCCTTTTATATTAAATGTTGCTTTAAACTTTAAAGGCATCAGTCAATGAAAGAAGCCTGTACTTTTCAACATTTTTCTAATAAATATAAGTAATTATATCACTATATTAATATGTATTGTGGTAGCTAACATATAATATATACTAATATATTATTATAACTAATTATAGTCATTGCATTATTAATCATGTAAATACAGATTTTCTTGTCTGGAAATATAGTGCAGGTAAGGATCCTGAAGGGCCCTATTTGCTTGAAGTTTAGTGTTTTCTGAGGATGGACGAGGAACTATGGGAAGAAAAAACAAGTTATACATGTTTCTTTGATTAGAGAAGCTACTAGTTACAAGCTTAGGAGCGTTTACTGCTTGTATTATAGGATCAGCCTTCTTGATTTGGATTTGTGGGAATATGAAGTATTTCAGGACATTTCTCCATTCAAGAATGGAGAAGGGAGGCTATTTGAGCTCAGTGTCAACTGGCTACATTTTGTCCATCTTTCTGATTGATTTGGATTCATTACTTCCTGAAGGGACCACTCATGCTTTCAGAGGCTCCAGACATACAGGGCTTCTGGGAAAGGGAGTATGTTTAACTCTCTGTCAAGAGTAGTGCTTCAACACCAGGCAGTAGATCAGTGGTCCTCCTCTGCTTAAGGATTTGTAGTCTTGTGAAGGGAAAGATTGGTGTAGGAGGAAAGATCCTCAACTGAAATATCCACCATGGAAAGACTGGTGTAGGAGGAAAGGTCCTTGCTGGCACTTGCTGTTGACTTCAGTTTGGCAGATGATACTCAGAGTAAGGTGTTCTGCTAAACCCTTTGGGCCATAATGCCTTCTTCAGAGTAGAAACAGTGTAAGCGCAAATGCTCTGTCAAATGATAATTTGGACAAGATGGGTGATACTGAGAGGGATGCGAGAGTTCCTCCAAACACTGTTGCTACCATAGGCAAAACATGACATAATGCTTTTCTTTTGCTTCAGACTGTCCCAGACAGCTTCAGATCCAATGTCAGGTTTTCAGAGAGAGTTTTCTGAAGGCTGGCGTGTATGTGGAATGCACAATGTCTGGAAGCTGAAATTTTTCCATTTATGTGATTTTTTTTTAGTTTATCAGTTTCCAGCTCTACAATGAAATTTTTCTTCACATAGGATTTCCCATGAAGGCTCTTAGTTATCCTGTGCAATTTGGGGAGTTCCACTTGCATTGTTACATTGTATTTTACCTTGTGTTATAATTGCTGTTTATGAACTAAGCTATGCTAGAGTTTATCTAGAAATGGTGAAGTAAATGCTGTAGCACTGTGTAAGCTTAACACGTGAAATAAATGTGTATTGAGACATTTCCTTTGCATGGCATGAAATTTCTCAGTTGAGTATGTAAAAATATGCAGTGGGAACATTTTAATTAAGCCGTGTAAGTTTAATGGAGTTATTATGGAGAACTTGTATTGCAGCGATTCGTGGCAAATAAGAACAGACTTAGAAAAGTGTGGCTTTGTTACAGAAACTTTTTTTAAATCTACGTGAGATTTTTCAAAGCTATATATATAGCTTTGAAATGAGGAAGTTTTTTTCACAGTAATTTTCATATAGTTCACTGAGTAGAGCTTTGCCCTGTAATCACTAGACATTGTTTCCAAAGCCCATATATACTGATGCTAGGGTTTCATTTCCAACTTGACAGTGGGTTGGGCAGATTCATAACAGAAAAAAAATCTGTGCTGAAATGATAAATTGCTGTTTTTTGGTTTGATGTGGATTTTTTTGCATTTGTGGGCTTTTTTTTTTTTGGGTGAAAGAATAGAGAAATGTGTTTAAAACAGCCATAAGCCTGATTGCTGCCTTGGTCTTTGTCGTTTCTCTCAGAGGTACACGTATGAAGACTTTCTGAGCTCTACATGGGATGGCGAGACAGCTGCACGTGTAGCAGCAGACTGGGGAGTGGGTTTTGCCCTAAAAAGGGGTTGTTCTACACAGCTGTGCATGCTACTGCTGCAGCTGTGCTCTATCCTTCATTGCTTCTGCAGCTTTGTGGCATGGCTACGTTATATAACTATGTAAAAAATATAAAAGATAGTAAAATTCTTGATAGAGCCCCAAAATAAGTTTTTTTTGTAGCACCCCAGAATTACAGCAGCTGGTGTCCTGCCTACTCTTTCAATGCCCACTCTCTTGCCTGAGATGGGGGCGGGGAGGGGCGGGAAGGTAGGTTGGGAAGCTTCAGCTAAAAGTGAAAACATAATCTGATTAAAAAATGAGCCACTGCTTCCCTGAAGAAAAGCAAATTAAAGGTGTTACCTTAGTCCCTGAGTAACACAAACCTCTGGAATTGCTGAGTGAAATTTAGTAATGAGACTTGTCCGCTACTCTGATCTTCCCCTTATAGAAAATAGATCTCTCCTCATTTTGATTCTAATGATTGCAAATCCCCCATGTCATCTTAATTCCAAGCATTAATTACTGTCCTCTGTGAGAGCCTGCACATTTTGTTGTTGATCATCAGTTTCTGGCTGCTGGATATTTTCATACCTTATTAAATTTATGGTCATGCTATCCAATATCACCTTCTCCTATCAACATGATAAAATCTTAAATTGCTTACATATTGCTTAGACTGTAGTAGGTGTTTCATAGGCAGATTGGTTACTGTTGGAAGCATTGGATCTTTGTGGACAGAAAGTCTATCATTTGTAGTGTTAAAATTCCAGATTATAGTTTTGCAAAAGTGGAACACTTCAAATACTGCAAAATGAGATCATAGAAGAGAAGTTAATGAACAAAATCAGTACTGAATCTTACTTGTTTTTTTCTCCCATGGATTTACTAAATGCTGTAACTACAGTGCTGGATAGTTCACCATTTAAAAGCACAGTCCTGGAACACTCAACCTGATCATTTGGTTTTAAGTAAATAAATAATTTGCCTGCTTTTACTTTTCTATTTGAGGGTTGAAGAGGTGGATGAATGATTATGTTATTGAATATACTAGTTAAATATCCTAGGCTGTTTACACTGTAACTAATAATGCTGAGTAACTCTGGGAGTGAATCTGTTTTTACTTTGAGTAGACAGCTATAATAGTTGCATACTATATTAAACTACAAACAGCTTTTAAATACAGGTGGAGTAGCAATTTTTGGACCAGCAAGTGCAGTAAAACCTGAATTGAGCATCTTGTTCAATTAGTTGTATGTTTGTTAGTGTATGTTTGTCTGTTAACCTGACAGGCACGGTCTGCTGCCTGTCTGCTCTGTAAAAATGAAAGCAGTATCCACCTTCAGTAAATTTAGGCTATATCTGCCTTAAATTGTACTTTTGTGAGCAAGTGCCAGGGAGGACGTTTTAAAGAAAAAAAAGCCTTGAGGGGAACAGCAGAGGCTTGGGGAACGCTGCAGCAGCGAGTGTACATGGTGGTTGCAGTCCCTTTGAGGTGTGAGGTGGGGCAAAAGCTGCTTTGTACATTGCCTGTAGATATGCTTTGCCAGTGAAATAGACTCAGCAGCTGGAGTCACAATCCTGGAGAAATAACCTTTTATTCAGATTTCCTGTAATACTGTAGCATAGGGAACAGTTGCTTATTTCCCGGTTGCCTTTTTTTCTTTTGGTTTTTTTTTTTTTTTTTTTGCACTTGATGCATCTTTCCGAAGCTGGACCCAAACTTGGTAAGTTCTTGAAAAGCTTTGTAGGGAAGTATGTACAAAATCAGTTTAGGAGGAGGAGATGCTTGCTACCAATTACATGAAACTGTTCATGCAGATGTTGCTGACTTGCAATGAAAACATGTGCTCCTGAATTTATGCCTTAACTTCATCATGCTGATGTGCTTCAGTGGTGATTCTCATGAGGTGTACATATTCAGTGTCAAGCGTGTCCCTTTACAGTAGTCTTTTGTGACATAGTCTGTTTTTCAGCACAATTGACTTTGACATTTACTTGAGTAGATTTTTCTGTTGAAAAGGGTATTTCAGATATCGTACGGTAAGGTTTACAAAAGAGTTGCATCTAATTGCTCAGACTGAAGTGCTCAATCCTCCTGGCTTGCACACACTGCCCATGAAACATGTTAATCCCCTCCTGCCCTCCCCCCATTGAAGAAGCCTGATACATTTCCTTTTGCATTAGTTGGGCCTTCTGGGAAATACATGCAGAAATAAAAGACTTTTCTATAGCCCTTTCTCCCTCAGGAATGCATAGAGACTAGCTCCTTGGATGTGGTCCACAAACTTGAAACTTGATTGGGGGGTGGGGGAGGGAAGGAAATCTATAATCCCATGCGCATGTTACTGAGAGAGTCCTATTAAAAACTGAGAGAAAGGTATAGAAGCTCAGAAGATCTCACAGTACTTTGCAAATAAAGAATATGTTCGGTCGGTTTTTTTTTTAACCTATGTGTTTTCTGAGGTTTGCCTCCAAAGAAGGTATTTAAAACTCTCTTAGCTTTGTGACCTTTGTCTGTCCTTCATTTTCATTAGCAATGTCTACCCAGACAGTCTGCATTGAAAAGGCTTGTTTGTTTGCAAAGATTACTCAGGTATGGTGGTAGTTTCTCAACTAGCAGTGGTACTCAGACATTTTACCTTAACTATAGCCCTTGCCTTGGGATAGTTGTTTGTGCATACTGGTTACACATGGCTGGAAGCCCACAAGAAAGGTGATGGCAGGTTTTTACACGGTATCGCTGTGTTGGTAATTGATATCTGTAGTGTACTACAGGCAGAAAGGCCATGCTGAGATTGGTGGAGTGTTTGGTTGTATAGGAGTGCCTGCAGCTTGGGATGGGTTGGCTGTCATGTTGCAAAGGACCCTGAGTTCTGAGCTGCCTTTGTGAGGCAGTGGCTCTTGGGGCATGCCAGTGCTGCACCTTCACAAGAAAGACCTTGTGAGGAGCTTGCCTGGCGTTGGTTAGCTGTGGAGGTATGGTGCTGCTGCCAGGGCATAGAGTATGGAGTGTTGTGGTTGCCTGTCCATGTTGGGCATGTGGCAGTGTCCATGCTGTTCTCCTCATTCCTGAAAGAGGAGTCTGTGATTTTAGATACGTGAAGCACAAATGCAACCCCTTATGGGCAGGACGGTGTAGTTGTTTCCAACATAGGCTTGCCTGTGAGTTCATCTTTGCTATGGGCAAAACCAAAGTTGCCTCTTTCTCCCCCATGATTATATTTATTGTTTTGATGTAGCCTGAAAATTGCACAATAAAACTCTTTATTTTGAATACATATGCAAATATCTAATGTCGCCACTTGCTCATTAAGGTCAACTCAAATATAGCAGCATTAATGGTGCTTTATGTGTTTCTCATGGTCATGGCATTCATGGTGATTTGTGCCTCTCGGTGTTGGTGCACCGCTGTCATTGCCTATGCCAGGAAAGCCAGTGGGAGCTACTTCTGCCAGTTCCCACTCTCTCTGCTTGCTCCCTTACTGCTTCCTCAGAAGTGGTAATGCAGGTGCTTAGAGGCCTGATGCTGCAGTGCATCGGTGCTGCTTGCTGATGGTGTGTCCCAGCAGTGACAGAGCAGCACCGCTGCAGGGCCAGGAGATGCCTCAGCTGGTTTTGCCAGTAAGAGGAGTATTGGTGAAACCGTGGTGTGATCTGTGCTGTGGTGAGCTGGAGCCTGAAAATGGGCCGCAGCAAATTAAGGGTGAATCTGACTTCAGTGACAGTTTCTTTCAGCTGACAAAAATATTTCATAGTGTTGGCTTTCTTTCACTTATTATTTAGTGTGGAATTGTATGTCATGTTCGTTGACAGCCACCACAGGAGGGAATTATTTTAATTCTGCGCGTCTTCCTGAAGCAAGAGATTATGATCTCTGTGATGATGGCTTGTCGGGCTGTCTCTTCCCCCCAAGTTTTAGGATGGAATTGCAGAGGATGGAGTGTTGGTGACCTGTTGCACAATATCCTCTTCTTTTCATGCTGATGTCTTTGCCTCATATCTCAGTGCTTTCTGTATCTTGATTTCTGCTATGGGTCAGTTTAATAAGACCATCTGGCATTCTAATGTTACCAGCTGACAGTTTCTTAGAGAAGGCTGCATTTTCTTTTCTCTTTGATTTTAATTCAGGTTAGTAGTTGATCTTGTTTGTCAAGGCACAGATTTTTACCACGTGGTTCACTCCCAATAGGTGAATGGGCTTAGTTTAAGCCGACCTTCAATGTTGAGAGAGGGCTATCCTTAAAGTATGTAAGTGTGCTGTAGTCTAGCTTTGGGGGACACTTTCCAGCACTGACCAGCTCACTGTGATTAATTACTTGGCTACTAATGAATGGGGGGATGTTTTCTGCATTTTTTTATTGTCAATGGTTGGTGCTTTTTCACTGCTTGCATTCTGTTTAAGTAGTTTCCCTAAGATTTAATATACTGCTTCCAACTTCTATTTTTAATTATGTTGAGCAAGTTACTAATTTTAATATAGAGTCTTCATTTAGTAATGACTTCTTAGCTGTAGGCGATGCTTTGCTACAAAACTGGTTCACTTGAGCTCACTCATATGTGGCAGTTGCCATCAAGTTTGCTGGTCCAGTTGTTTTAAAAGCAGACTACTTACTAGGTAAGAAGGCTGAAAACAGAAGTTTTTGTTTAATTTAGAAACTAACTTTCTGTAGTTTGATCCACTTTGCAGACAGTCGCACAGTACATAAATATAGCATGTGGTTAATCTTTTGTGGTAGCATTTGCTTTTGAATGGTGGAAAAATTCTAAGAAAAATGTGTTTGAAAACATAACTGTTTAATGACAACTTTTAATTTACTCTTTGATGTGATGTTTAAATTTTTAAGTATGCAGAAATATTTCTGTATCAAAACTTGCATCATTGGGACAGTATGGTGTACAGCTTCTTTGTGATAGTTTTCCTCAAAGAATGATTGCTGTAGATGTGATGAATCTTCAGTCTATTTGCTGAGGGGTGCCTAGAGGAGAAAAATGTACTTAGTCATGCTCTGTGTGTTTATCTAGAACTTTAAACTCCTGATTCTCCATTTGTTTCAGCTGCATTTATTTCAAATAACACATTTGACTATGGAATAGGGTTTAGACATGGAAAAGATATTTCCTCCTTTTACAAGGCTGGTATGATGCTCATGGGTTGGAAAACTGCGTGTCAGCAGAGTTCTTCAAAGCAAGAAATAGGTGAAAGTTTGGTGGAGTTTAGTGTTGGGGATTTTTTTTAAATGTCTAGTTAAAATAGAGATAATTTGACAGGTTCTTGGTGAAAAACTTGGGCAAGCATTTCAGGGTATAAAGTCTGAACTCATGAAAGCTGTCTTTGCCTTAGGAAAAGAAGATTGACCCGTAATGTGAAACAAACTGATCAGCTGATGTTTTTCAGCATGGATAAGATGCCTTTTAAGGGTCTGATAAATCATTGAACAAAGCCTTCTTTAAAATAATAAAACTGTCTGATATTGTGTCTTAAATTATTAATGGTAGATGATAACTGTAGGCCTCCTTCCTTTTTCTTCAAGGTATTTCCGTGTCTGTTGTGTAGGGGCCCTTTGGCTGTTGCAGGAGTGTTGACCAGCAGCTGACTCGGTGTGACCAGAATCTTCTGGGGCAGCCAAAGTCTGATTGTAAATGTGAGATGTGGTAGGGATCCAGTGATGCTCTGACCCAAACTCTTCACCAAACAGAAACACCACTGGGCATCCATTAAGGTAGGATAGTTACTGCTGGAGTGGCAGGCTTTTCAAGTTTATTTAAAATGAAGATTTTTCGGCATGAAGAGTTAATTTTCTTTCTAAATTAGATGTGGAATTTACCTTTCTTGTGTTTGACAGTGACTCTTATTTTGAATATCTTGATACTAACTTTTTTGTTTCTTCATTGTTGTAAGTATGTGGAGTCTGACATAGCAAGATCAGCCTTGGTGTCAGCAGGGCTGTCCTCAGAGGCTTTTATGACCTTCTTGAAGGCATGGGGTGAGGACAGGAGACAAGGAGGAGCAGCTGCCAAGCCCTTCCTTGGTTTCAGGTAGTGTGACAGGAGAGCCATCCCTGTTCAGCATCAGACTCTGGGAAGGGCTGCTGGAGCTGAAAGAGGCCAGGAGGAACCTGTTCTGAAGGATGGGTGGGGAGCACATTGTTTTGCTTTTCCCTCAGTCAGTGGTTGAGAAAGTTACAATGCCACAGCTCCTTTCAGCAGCACTACAAAAATGGCCTCCATCAATAGTTTTATGCCTCTCACCAGGTTTTTGCATTCAGTGTTTTCCATGGTGATCGCTGCCTCTGTCAATTCTTGCCTAGCCTGACTGCTCCCTCCCTGCCCCCTGTGCCTGCCAGAGAGATCAGGCTCTGAGACTGGAAGGTGCATCCTCCATCTTCTGCCTTCCCTGTGATTTTTGGGGAGCAGTGCTGTGCAGCATGGTTTGGTTTACATTGCAGGCAGTTTAAATGGTAGTTTGTGAGCATACAGGTCCACACTGGCTTCTGATCCAGCACCAGAGGGAGAGCAAACCAAAGCCCTCTGGCACAGGGCTTGCTTTGCTGGCCCTGGCAGGTGGAACTGGGCCTGCCACACCAGCTCCATCTCCCATTTAATGTTGGTAAAGAACTGAGAATCACCTCTTTGTATCTGTAGAAGTTGGATTCAGCAAAAATGGCATGTTTAATGGGTAAGATGCCTTTCTAGGGTATTCGTATTTGATGATGACAACAGGCCCTGTTGTGAGGGTTGGCCTCTATCGCTTCTTGGTAGTGATGCTGTTAGTAAGTTTTTCTAATGTGTAATCTGGGACTATTCTTTGTCCAAACTGATCCGTTTTGTTTGAGTGCTAACTGATGACATCAGGGTCATCAGATTTTTACAATTTCCAGGACTCACAACACAGTATTGGATTGTTTGTTTTGTTTTGCTTTCTTTTCCTGTTTGGGTATTGCTGAACTTTTCTCTGGGATGTTCTCAATTCTGAAGATACCAAATTTTAAAGTAAAGTATTTTTGCCTGTTTGTTGAGGAGCTTTCTAGAGCAGACGAGGTAGCCACTACCTTAAATACCCATGGTCACTACTGTTCTGGTGCCCTAGAGTACTGAACTGAGATGACATCAGTTGCTTCCCATGTAAGTCAGATTCTTAAAAAAAAAATGGGCCCCTACACCAGAAAGTCAGTTGGTGGAGAAGACAGGATCCTTTTTCTGGCCTTGCTTTTTCTCCATTGTTTTCCTCCCTGTTTGAGCAGGGCACTCACATCTGAGAGGATAGAAGCCAGATGCAGGGATGGCCAGACTGGCTGCAGGACACGGGGAAGCAAAGCTGTGTTGAGAGGCATGTGCAGCACTGAGCATTTTAGCATGAGGGAACTCTTGTCTTCCCTGGTGTTGCAGCTGGGTGGCCCTCCCCTTGCTGCTTCTTTATAGCCATCCTGAAATCTCTAATCTCTGTAAGGTTTAAACTCAGTTGAGAGGAATGCATTGGGATTCTCATTGCCTAAAGAAGTTGAGTTCAGATTAAGCTGAGTGATTTCTGCCAGAAGGTGAAGGCAAGAAGTTTGTTGTCTTGTAGTAAATGGAAGGGGAAGAAGGAAATTAGTAAAAATGTTTAATTTTGTTATTATAATCCCATATGCTCCTTTTCTTCTTTCAGACTTTTATGTAGGCCTTAGTTGATGGGAATAAGAGGATGAAAGGGTGGATTTTGTGTCTTCTAGCAATTTAAGAATTGGACTCAGACTGAAGAGAAGTTGGCATCGCCAAAGTTGTACCATGAGACAAATCTGTTGTATTTAGTAGCTTATCTCTGCTCCTTATTTGGTTAGAAGGATTTCTACCAGACACCCCTCCTTTACCCCCGTAAATGATGTAGCTACAATGGAAAAGGAGTGCAGAAGTGCACTAAAGGTTAACTTTATGCTTCTTAACCTTAGGAACTGTGCTGAGCTGACTAAAGTCCAGCTTACTGAAAGACCTTGGCATACTGAAAAGTAGCTGTTTTAAGAAGAAAAACAAACAAACAAACAAAAAAAAACCACCAAAAAAACCCAAGAAATGGCTTTACCTGGGCCATCTATGTTGTAAAGAGTATCTGTCTTAGAGATTCTGGAGAGTAAATGCTTGCTGTAGGCCTCTCTTCGATAACTGTAGAGCTGCCTAAATTGACATCTGAGGACTCCAGTGCTGACAGCCCCCAGAGGCTGCTGGTCTGAGTCATGACGTTTGGCTCTGAACCTAGTTGCTTTGAGAACAAGGTTTTGGACAGACATTGTCTGAATGTCTCAAAAAACAGTTTTAAAATTCACTTGCAAGGATTCATTTGAATGTTTGAAGCTTTATTGTAATGTTATAGTGATTGTGAACAGATTGCATGTTATGTTTTTAATAAGTGATGCTTGTAATGCATTTCAGTTTAGTGGAACTCACAAGCTTGGTTTAGTTTTCTTCCATTATCTTGTTTGCCTGTGAAGGAGTACAGGATATTACCTGAGACGCGGAGGGTTGATAAGTACTAGAAAATGTTTACAGTGAGATAAATTCCAGAAGCAATGCCTGTGTGACTTGTCAAAGAAAAGGTAACAGGCAAAAATGGATAAATACAAATGATAAGGAAGAAAAATTTAGCTGACTCCTTAGGGTAATGTATGTAAGACTGCAGTGTTTGGAAACTGAAAGTGGGTATTTCAGAGCAGTAATAAAGCACATTTCCATAAAAGAAAAGTGGCAATGGATTCTACCACTGCAGGAGGCTGTATGTTTGGAACTGCTTTTCCAGGAGCAGATTTTCACTTCAGCTGACTTGTGGAGGGGTTTAGCAGCTTCTGTTACTTGGAAGGGCAAGCCAATTTTCAGCAACAGCTTTGGCTTTGTTAGCTGTGTGTTTCTTTTCCTATCCATATCTTCTCTTCTGTGAATGATTGTCATGTAGTATTTGTTCTTTATGAGTTTGTTTAATTTCTTACAGGCTTCACCTGGTCTGATTCACAGCACTGTGTTACTGACTTCTGTGTTTCAACTGCATGCATTGTTTCATCTGTATCCTAGTACAGAACCAGAGATATTTGAAAGCAAGAGAAATGTTGGTAGTTGGGAGAATTACAGCTTATATCTAGTTTCTTTTGGTTGATTTTGAAGATAGCATTAAGGCATGTTTTCATAAACTTAAGGTTATAAAAAATAGTGAATTTTAAGACTGTTTAAAGTACTCATCTATCATTTTCACGAGATTATCACTTACAGGCACTTGACATCAGCCAACCCAGATCCATTTTGCTAATTGAAAAGCATTATCTCCCTATGTGAATTCCTAAATCATGTGGTTCGTTACATAACCTGACACTAACAGGCTGTGATAGAATAAATCACTACTATTAGAGGCCTTTTACTTGTCTCAGACTGCTATTTCATTTTATTCTGGGATTTTTGCTTTACTT
Source organism: Chloebia gouldiae (assembly GCA_003676055.1). Taxonomy (NCBI): domain Eukaryota; kingdom Metazoa; phylum Chordata; class Aves; order Passeriformes; family Passeridae; genus Chloebia; species Chloebia gouldiae. The sequence goes on from QUSF01000039.1 coordinate 1,320,104, forward strand.
GTTTTTGAAGCTTTGTATGTTTCATGATTTTTCTCTTCTCATAAAAATTGGGATGAAAGTACTTATTCTGCTCTTTTCAGTTGGTCCTCACATTGTGCCACCTGTGATTGCTGCTTGTAGTTAGTATGGTTGATCAAACATCACAATTTAGAAACAACATTGGTATGATTGATTTTTATTTTAAATGTGTTATATATGTTAATGGAACACCACCAGAAGCTCAAAATCCTTCCTTTATGAAAGGAGTGTTCTCCTTATCATTTTCTTATGGTGTTTCACAATTTCTTACATCATATTTTTACTGAAGAATAACTGTCATATCACAAATGTTTTGGAAGAAATCAATAGCTGATTTTTTTTTTAGGTGTTTGTCTCATACTAGAGTATCAAAATGTTGTATTCATTTCATAGGTTTGAAAAGTATCAAAAGAGCACAAAATATGGTGACCAAGAAGAATGGAAGGAGGAAAACTGTCCTTCCTGGGGTGGGATTTTGTACTGTCTTTCTAGCTAATGGCAGTAGTTAAGTAGTGTGATGATGTACATAAAATCTGATGGCTGTTATGAAAAGTTGCTGTTTAGTGAAAAACTGTAAGGGGAAACTTAGGGGAAACTTCTTTGTTTTATTTTTACTAAGAATTTTCGCCTCTTTTTTCAGTGCAAAATCTTTTTTCATTGTTGTGTTTGTTCAGAGATGAGAAGTGGAGCTACCTGCAGAAGTTCAAGTCCTTGTTGACTGTACAACAGTCACCTTTTGTTCTCCAGTTGAATATGTAAAAGACTGACTAACAATGGTTTCGTTATGTGATGGCTTCTGAATGCTGTTGCCTGATGGGCAAGGAAGCGTCAGCTTTAATTAATGGACAGTCTGTTAGTACGGTTTTTGTTTAAACTGTGCTAGGAGGCCCATTGCTCAGTGATACAGTAACCTACAGTAATATTTAGTTGTCTGCCTTGGGAATCTTTTAGACTGGTGTATTAGTTGCAGCATCTAAAACTCATTGATTGGCAGAAAAATTAGACTTGTGCCAGTAGCTGTGAGTTATGATTTATCTGTTTTGAAGCTGTACTCGTGAGAGTATCCAGTTCTTCAGACAGGGAAGCAAATGGATGCCATCACACTTAGGCACACTTTAATCACAGACCTGGTTCTATTTCTCAAGATGGTTATACCCACCTAAACCCTTTTAGTAACTGCAGTGCTTCTTTGGGAGCCCCTTACATTTACAGTAAGGTAGACAAACCTTTTAAAACAAAGTTTCACATACCCTTTACTCAAGAGTGCATAGCATGAAAAGCAAAGGTTAATGAAGTGCCTGTGTGTGAAAGTCTTAGTTGTATGTTAACTTTTTTTGGCAGCTCTAAACTATCCTGCTTACAGCTTTTGTACAAAGCATTTTCTGTCTGCTGCAGCTGTCGAGACTATACCGTGTGTCATGATCAGTCTGTCACTGTTCATTGATCTGGAGGGGGGTAGCCATTAATTACTCACTCCACTACCTACTTCTCTAGCAGTGCTTTTAGAGTCCTCTGATGAGAGTACTACTTTAACTTTGATAGGGTGAGAGGGCAGAATTTGGTTAAACTTCAGCGTATTTCAGATTAGCTTACTTCATATGGTTTCTACACAGAACTGTGTATTTCAGATGGATTTTTTGTTCTTGCAGCCTTTGTTTGCTGTCTGTTGCATCAGGCTGAGGGCTGTGAGAGTTTGTGTTGAAACTGTAAATGGAGTCGGTTTGTATTTGCGATACCCATTGCCTTGATTTTCTAAGTAATCTTTATGGTACATTTTCTATCTTCATCATATGGCAAGTAAATTCTAAACATGCTAACAGTGCTTTTTTGGTGCTGTCCAAGTAGTGAAACCAGCTTGTGGTACAAATTATACTTGCTGAACTTGTCATCAGGCATTTATCTGCTCTATCTCACAGAGCTCAAAATGGCTTTCGGTGTTCTGCAGTCAGTGAAGTTGGAAGACAAAAGTAAATAAACAGGCTTCAGCATAGGTGACTTGTCTCTTTCTGTTTTTCCTCAGTGTTCATTTTTGGGTCCTGCTGTTGACCATTTTTGGTGCATCGTTATATTCTCATAATGCTAAATCATTATGTCCCTGCCACAGTCTGCTAGTTTTCATCGGCATGGGAACAGAAGAGGACTGTGGGACCACTGTCATTCAGTGACTTATTTATTTATTAATGTTCTGGGAGCAGCTCACATTTTGCCTGGCAGTGAGAATGGAGTAATGTGGGCTTGGCATCTCCCATACACTGCTGTAGAGGAAGGCTTTGGAGGCACCTGACGTCCGCATTATCTGTCTGCTAAGGGACTGAAATGAGGTCTAGGATTGGAAGAGAGCAAAGATAGTTGGATCTGCACTGAGTCCTGCTATTCTGAACTCAGGATCTTCCACCCTTCAGTGTACCTGCATGACAAGCTTTTTTTTGGTACTATTGTAGATGAGAATCCTGTCTGTAGCCGTATGTTTCAGTGATGTTGGTGTTTTGAAGTGCTCTCCTGTGTATGTGTGTGACAGAAGCTCATCACAAGTGCAAGTACACTTGCACTTATGCCTGTTCAGTCCTCTGGTATCAGTGCAGGGTTTTCAGAGCCTCAGAGGTCCAGCCTCTTCGTATGTTTCTCACCTTCACTGTAGCTCAAACATAAGTTAGCACAGACTTCAAATAAAATAGGCAGGTATTCTGCAGTGTTTTCTCACTTGGTTAGCAAGTGCGTTAACCCTGTGTGTGCTGTGAGCTGAAAAGGCATGCATCACAGTTCGGCAAGGGGAGCTGCTGGAAGAAAAATTACATAAAAGAGATTCAAAAGATACATAATGCAATTAGAAATTGAAGAGGCAGGTGGATCAGTGGAAACCTGTACTTGTGAGGAACGCATTCAAGAGGCTTTGTTCCATGGCAGCAACTGGTCTGGTAGCTTCCAGCGTGTTTTCTCTGGTTGGCAGAATTTCAGTCAAAACCTTAACACTTTCCAAAACTGTAGTTCTTCACTGTGAAAAAGGGCATATTTATTCTTCCTGAAAATCTGCAGTTAAATGAGCTTTTACTTGTTTCCTTTCATTAGTAATAAAATTTGTCTGGCTCTATATTGAGCTGCATTTAGAAACTGGTCTGGCTGAAAAGTGATGTCACACCTCCATTTTTCCACATAAAAGCAAATAGCCTAGTTTTTCTGCTGGGTCAGTTTTTTGAAACTTCAAATCTAGTGTTTACATTTGTCTGTAAGAACAAGGGGAAGAAAACTGCATGTGTAGCTTTCTGCATCTTTCACACTAATGTGTATGTTACATATATACTGCTGTTAAAGTGTCAGTTTAAGCATTACGGTGGTTGTATAAGGCCTGAATTTTTCTGCTTGTGTGCCTGATCCTGTTGTTCTTGTCCCTTGGGTCATGACATTCTGTTCCTGGTTGGTGGAGGTGGAGAGAAGACTGTTGCTGGCAAATTTCTTTATCTCCATTAAAACACTGGTAATATTTATCCAAATTACCTTCCATCTTGTGCCTGATACCCTTCAAACATTTGAGGGTTTTTCTGATGGAGCAAATTTCAAGCACTTGATAGTTTACATTCTTTTTAGTCTTTCGTAAGTAATACTGATCAGACATCAGACAACAAGGAGGGAAAAAGACATTTGTGCAGATGTGACTCTTAACAATAACCTGGAAAATACATTTTTGCTTAACTTTTTTAACTTTTTTTTTTTTTTTTGGTATATCCTAGAAGTATATTTTGCATATCCCAGAAGTACATTCTCCAGAACATGGCAGATCTGAGAAGTGCTGAAATAAGCAGCAGAGTGGATCCCTGCCTTAGTTGTTTCAGCTAGGATCCCTGGTTGAGAAAGTGGTATTTGAGGTGGTGCTGTTTCTCTTTTTGCCATGTTAGTAGGGAATGCCAGTCTTCTCTCCATATGGCCTAGGCTGGTTGAGTATGCAGTATGGGATGGTACTGGGAATTTTCATTGAATTTCAGTGAGAAGGAGCTGGATGATGGTGCTATTTGAGCAGTAATTTCCAAAGTAGCCACTGACAGCCAAGTGCAGACTCCCATGCCACCTTTGATGGGAAGAACTTTTGCTTGCCCTTTGCACAGTGATGAGATGTGTTGTTGGGTGCCTGTCTTCTGGCCCGAGATGAGGGGTGTGTAGGGATGGAGGGCACAGCATTCTGGGTCCATTCACAGTAAGGACCATCTTGCCATCCCTCTGTAGATGTGCCTTCAGTGTGGCACAGAGGGTGATGCTGATGCAGTTCAGTTAGTAAAGGTTTTGCTGTCATGGCACAAATTCTCGGGCCAGGGCAGAGGAGGAGAAGTATATTTGTGTGTTTTAAAGCAGTGAGTATAGCAAACCCCCTACTTACATCATTTTCCTTTGAATTATGAACTGCTTTTGCTTCTTAGAACAGGAGATGCTGTGTGTTTTCAACACTTACTGCACTGTCTTAGTGCTTTCTGATTTGATTTTCTTTAATCTTGTGCTTCAGTCACTCAACACATGCAGAATGAGGAAATGACACCATTTGCAACAGGAGAACTGGCCTCTATCAGAAGGCTAATTTTGGCCTTATGGAGGCCCTTTGGTGCCTTCGGCCGAGTTTGGAAGCCATCTCTGTCGGCCACTTGTTATTTTAGATTACTTACCTATGGCTGTGACCGCAGGCATATGATTGGTTTTGAAGAATTTCTGGGAAAAAAAAAATACTGTTTAATCATTACAGTACTTTGCAGCTCTACTTTCTTCATGTATAAAACCCCAAAATTACAGCCTTGCTTTTCTTGCTCTATGCTGTTTGATCATGAAAAGGCCAAGTTTGGAAGGTGCAATTCTGGTTTTATTAACAAAGAAATCTGTGAGAAAAAAATGTAAATTGTATTTTTTCCCCCTTTCTTTATGCTACAACAGGCTTGGCTCTCTGAAGCAGCAGCTCTTTGACAATATGTTCTGAACTATGAGCATAGAATTTTGACATTCAGTGCTGCGAGAACAGAGCAAATGTTCGCACACAGGTTTTGGTGTGAAACTTTGCTGGGTTTTTTGGGGGGTTTTTTTGGTTTTGGTTTTTTTTGGTTTTTTTTTTTTTTTTTTTTTTTTTTGAACAGCATCTTTGGTCTGATTTTTGCCTGTCCTGTGCTACTGCCGTAACTTCCTGGGGCACCAGATGATTACTGAAATTTTGGATATGCAGTGTATCTTAGTACATTAAATGTGAGTTCCACAGGGAAACCATGCTTTTTGGTCATAAAAAACATTTGAAAGATGTCTCCCCTGCTTGTTGCCAGTCTTCCAGAAAGCCTCAATGTAGAAACAATGGAACCCAAAACATACATTCAGACTGCTACTCTTGGTGTCTGAAGGCTCCGTTTCCCTGCAAACAAAGTAAGGTGTTATTATTGTGCCATTTATAGGTCTTTTATTTGTTTGGGTTTTTTGGGTTTGGTTTTTTTTTGTTGTTTTTGGGGTTTTGTTGGGGTTTTTTTTTGCTCATGGTGTTTTGTTTGTAATTTAGCATAACCATTAACTGCTTTTGAAAGTGACCTAGAAGAGACAGGCAAAACTGAAGATCCCATTGTGCTTGGTACCATGATAAATGTATTTTCTGTTTCCTAATGGATGTGCAGCACTGTTGTTTTCAGAGTTGTGTTAGATACACAATGAAACAGGTTTTGAACGTGTGGGTAAAGGGAGTATTTTTCTCTTGTAAAACCATACTTACTCTTATTTATACTGCCAGATGCAGCAGAAGTTAATCCTTTGCTGCAATGTATCTCCTTGAAAAATCATGTTTTAAGCTGCTGCCAGAGAGATGCTAACAGATGGGAAATTGGAAAAATGTGCCTCTAAGTTTGTAGTGTGAAAAGTCAATATATGTTCTCTATCTGTACTATGTGTAAAAGCAGTAAATTCACATAGGTGACTGACCTCAGGTTCATTTTTGCGTGGTTATGCCACTTCAATACTCTTGTCCTGTACATCCCATGCGGATAAGCAACATCCTCACAGCTGAAACCAGCTGTCACAGGTAGTTAAACATGGCACTTACCTGCAGCACCTACAGCAGTTGTTTTAAATCTGTATTTCCTGATAGCTGTTTTACAGATGCATTGGATAGAGTTTAAATGAAGATAAATTCTTAATTTCTTGCCTGTGCTTACATGAGACTCTGTAACACTGAGGGATTTTTAAATTGTCGATCAGTTAGCTTCCTTGATTGGACATTGTTTACATTACCAAATAATCCATTCAAATATTTAAAAACAAGCATTCTAAGATTCAATTTGCATTGCAATTTACTAGTCTGTTGCCTTTCTCCAAAATACAAGTATTGCCAAAAATGTTGTCAGTAATGTGCTATTTGCATATGATATATGCAGATACTGAAGTATTTTAATGTAAATACAAACAAAATATTTTCAGGAATTTTTGTATGCTTCTTGCTTTGCTTTTTGCAAAGGTTGTAGCCTTGGGATACTAGCCAGACTTTGAACTGTAAAAGAGAGCATAAAGAATGCAGGATGTTTGTAGAATACACTGAACTGTGAGCAGATGGCTTCATTAAATTCTTTTTTAGGCAAGGAAAGCAGTTGCTGCTTTTGGAACAAAATTGGCTAGAACAACTGGTTGTACATTGCCGTCCTAAGTGTGTGGCAGGTAGAATATTTGTACAACTGTGTGTAAAACAGTTTGTCCATGTACCTTCAAAATATGGATGCAGGAAGAGTGGTGCCTCTGTTCTCTGCAATGATAGGTATGAATTAGAACAAAAAACTGAATGTTTCATCAGTAAACTTTCTGTGCATGTTTCTCTGCTAGTTGATTTTTTGCTCCTTGACCCCAGAATTCTGTTCTTTGCCACAAAATCCTTTGTTTTGCTCTTTTTTTGATTCCTTTCTGGAGAGCACAGTGGAAAACTACATTGATAAGTAAATGTAACAAAATGGAGTTATAAATGGCTTTTGAAGGAGAGTGATACCCGAAAGATAATTTTCTTCTTTTAGAATATAAAAAACTTCTGGCAAAAATGTATAAAGAGCATGGTTACTCAGGGTTTCAGTGTTCTTGTGTTGATCAAAGTTTGGTGTGTGCAGTGTGAGCAAATTTTTGCTTTGTTTGCACCTAAGCTTCTATTAGGTATTTGATGCTCAATTTTCCCCCAATCCTTCTAGCTCCAGTGGTAAAAAAGAACTTCTGAAGTTTGGGTCAAGGCAAATACTCTCAAGTCACAACATCTGAATATCCTCCTACAAGCAGAATGTCTGTTGAGCTTCAAAGATAGTTTTAAGGAGGAGAGTTTGAAGGGCTGTTAGGTCCTTTCAGAGTTGTGTGTTTCCTTTAATATGTTGTCTTGACAATTAAACGTGAAGGCAATAAACCTGGTATCTGGGAAGACAGTGTCCTGCTATAATACTAACTTTTGGTATTGATTGCAGCATATCCATTTTTTTTTTCCTGTGAAATGCCTCTTTATTACAAATTAGATATTAGCTTGTTTTAAGCAGTGGAGGAGGACTGGTGCATCTGCTGCTGGTGGTTCTGAACTTGAGTGTTAAGGCTTGTCTGCTGCTATACAGTTCATTCTGGGGAATATAAAACGAGGGCTCTAAACAAGCTTCTTTGTTGGTTTCAACTCTGTTAAAATGCCCCTAGCAGATAATCCGGGACAGTAGTGTTGGGATTAACTTGTTTATGATTGAGTCAGGGGAATGCCTTTATTTATCAAGGTATTTGTGTATTGGTTTGTTTCACCATACTGAACCAAATAATTCAGCGTAGTAGTTGTGCCGAAGTTTGTTGCAAATGTTTACATATATTTGCGTAATAGATCAAGACCATAGTTTTTAGCCAGATTGCTTTTTTAAGGCTGAATTTGTAATGTACACATGCATTCTGGAAACTGCCTGAGCCAGACATCATATTGCTGGAGGAAATTTTGTGCTTAATTAGAATCAATACATTCCACCATGAGAGTAGAAAATGACCTTGAATTTGGGAGGATGAATTACTGGCATGTTACTGGCCTTGTTAGAAGTTTCTCCCTCTGTTACTTATTTGCACCCTGGATTCTCCAGTTAAGCTTTGTATGTCTGTGACACTTTCTTTTAAAATGCTTTATCTTTGTGTTTTCCAGAACTGTATGTGGTACTAAGAGAGCTGGACAGTCCACTCTCTCCATTGTGATAGAAGTATCTGAGCAGATCCACTGTAAATGCAGTTCTGGCTGTAGTTACCTCATGCCTGCCACTGTCCATAAGACAAAGCTTTTAGACTTATCCTGGTACATGTTTATGAAAATAGTCATGTCTGTAAATGGAGCAGTTTACCCCATCTAATAGTGTATCAGGTATTTGCAAGATTGGCAGCATTTTTCTTACCTCTTTTTTCCTTGCTGCCTCTTTGTTGCTGACAGGTTTAGCGCTGCTTCATAAGGTTGTGGGGACCCTAGTGGGCAGGTGTTTCAGATTCTAGATTGCACCCATTTTCACCTTTCATTTGAACAAGAATTAAATGTTTTATAACCATAGTTCTGGTACATCACTGAGTGTTAGCAATATGTGCTATGAAAAGCAGTCTTGTTAAAACACCAGGCCTTTGCACATCCTCTGGACAGGAACTCAGTCCTATATTTGTGTCTGTCATTCTTTATTGATGTTTTGCAAACAAAGACTGCTAAGCCATTTGGACATCTGGGCTGAATCACATTTAACCAGCTTATGTGAGCAAATGTTTATAGCCATTCACGTAGTGAAATGCTAGCAGCAAAGCCTAGGATGTTCTGCATAGAGACGAATGGCTTAATGTGGTTATGATTTAACTAAATTCATGCATCTTGTTCTAACCATGGCCTTTTCCTCATAAAGGGAGAAATGATCGCCACTTTGCAGTCTAGGTTTAATCTTACGACCCATGGAAATTCTCTGCTTATGCTCTTGTTCTGTTTAGGTTCTGTCAACCACAGATCCTTTATAAGCAGAAGCAAAGGAGAGGGTGTCTGCAGACATTTTGCAGGTCAGATGCCTCTTGTGTCTGGTCAGCCTTGGTTTGAACCAAATAATACACAACATCTGAAAACATTTTTTTTCTAGTTTGGTAGTGTTTTTCTCCACTGCTGGAGTAGATTTTCAGTTTCCTTAAAACTGGAGATGTAATAATGATCTATATTTTAAGATAAAATGTCTGCTAAAACTGGAATGCAAATAATTCTTAGTTGGAGTCTGCTTTGTTTCTATATTTTTCCTAATACGCAGCAGAGGAAAATGGTGTTCCCATATTCATTTCTGCAACTTCTACCTGGTTGTCAGTGCTGTAGCTCATAGGTGCAAACAGCTTCACACTACTCTGTGCTGGTGCAGAGAGAGGCCCAGGAGCAGGGTGGGAGGAAGACCAGTACTCCAAGGATACAGCCTTAAGTCATGGCTCCAGGTTATGCTTAATTGAGTTACTGCAGTTGCCTCTTCCATGTCATTTTGCTCCCTTCCCTAACTAACCTATTGTGCTGCTTCTCTTGAGTGAGATCTTTATGATGATGGGACACTGTAGAGCATCCTGGTGAAAAATTTATTCTTTGTTTTATTCCCCTGAGATAGCTTTCTTCTGAACAGCAGTCCGATTTTTAAATTTGATTTTTATTTTTACTTTTTGTCACCACTGTACGATAGGGCGTGTTGCTTTCCCAAACAGGCTGTGCCTGTTCTGTGCTTGTATTGTTCTCTTTAGTGCTTAATGCAAATCCTGGTAATCGGTGGTTGTTTCTGTTTCAGGTGCAAAAAAATGAGTCATTGTTACACTAGCATCCACTGTTGATGGGCAGCATCCACTGTGCAGATTAAGAGTCTGAATGCTGTGTACATCCTGGCCTGACTATTGTATTGTTTGCAGACTGGACTAGTAACTTTACTTTCAAGGACTGTAGACTTGCCTTATCCTCCCTCTGCTGGTGATCAGCCTCCGGCAGTCTTACGGATGTATTTGTCACAGACAGTCTTCTAAAGGTGACATGTCATACTTTCTAACCCAATAAAGTTTAATCTTTTGGACTATAAACAATTGACATTATTGAAATGGGATTTGACAATATTTTATATTCTCTAAGCATTTTTATTTGCTATTTTATGTTTAAATTTGGCAAGCTAGCAGCAGAGCAACTCCATGTTCCTCCATAGCTTTGCTGCTATGAAGATCTCTTCCTTTGAGAAACAGTTTTTTACAGTTTTTGTTAAGTCTTCCAGTGTGCTGCAGTAACACACTGAAGTGTTTGCTTTATCTGCTTTAATAGATCACTTTAAAGTCTTGTAATCTTATTTGTCTCAATTTCAATATGGGAGGGCAAGAATTGGAGGACTACAGACTTCTATTGGATGAACACTTCACCTGAAAAATACCATGCAGCTCTAGGTAGTTTAGTCTCAGTGAGGCAATCCAAATGATGGCACATTTATTTCTTGAAATCATGCATCTCTGCTGTTGATACCCCAACAACAGACCACGTGCTTTGCTGTCTGAGAGAGTGCTTCTTGCTGCTAGTTGGTCTGAAAATTTATCAACCATCCTGGAGTCAAAACTACGAAATAGGACCCCCCATAGCAATGGGAGAGAGAAGTCCACCTGACCCGTGCCTCTTCTGGCAGCGTGGAGGAGAGCAGAGGGTCTGGCATGGGGTCTTTGCTTGCACTTGCACCTCTCGCTTATCAGCGGCTCATGGAGAGGGGTTTATTTAGGGCACAGGATATGGCTGCTAGAAGACCAGATAGAATGCTCCTGAGAGAGCAGGCACTTTTTCAAATCTGTCTGCATTCATATTCATGAGATTGTCTGGCTGATGGGTGTTTTCTAAGCTTGTGTGTCTAAGTACTGAAAGTGTGGTTGTGCTGCCCCTGTGGCTGGCATGGGTTGCTCCGTGCAGTTGGAAGAGTCCTGTGGTGGCAAAGGAGTGGCTGCTAGAATGAGGTAGCTCTGGTGGGTGTTGAGGTAACTTTGAGTGGCTGGGAGATCCTCACAGAGGACGAAAAGTGATGGGAGGTGCTCACAAGCAAGCTATGCTACCAGCTCCTCAGACTGTTAAAGGGATAGATAAATAATGTTTATTAGACTTGTTTTCCCCCTGAAGCCTTATGAAGTGGCTTAGTAGGAGAGAACTATTTGGTGAGTAACATAAGCATTAAGATATGTAAGCTGAAAGTAGTGCAAACCTTCACTGAACTGCTGGAATTGTAACTTTTACAAGCCACACGAAAATCCTCACTAGGAAGGCTTCTCACCTTCTTTCTTTTGGAGTTGCTGAAGTCTTCAAGTCTTTCTGATTAGTAAAATTTTGCTTTTTTGAGCTGTTCAAGTGCCCTACCAAGAAGAGGCTTTCATTGAGTCCATTGTGACATTTTGGTAGACTTCCTGAGCCAGGCTTTCACCAGCAGCCTCTGTGTGCCACAGGAGCTGGTGGAGTGCTCTGCTCAGTAGCTGTTTTCCCAGGCATGATCACCTTCTGTTTTTGCAGTTACTGTGTCCTTTGGAGGTGAGGCAGTTGATCCCAGGCTCTTGTACTCTTTCTCAGACATGAAGCTGGCAACTGTGCTATCGTGTATCAGAGAACCTTGAGAATAACCCATGTCTCTGAGAGCTGGAAAATGTACCAGAGCACTGGAGAGAAGATAGATGCCATTGACAAGTTCTGAGATGAAAAAAGACTTATCATTCTGAGCAATTGCTAATCAGGAGCTCATCTTCCTGCTAAAGGGTGATGTCATTTAACATCACATAAGGTGACACAGCATGACAAGTGTTTTGCTTGCAGTCTTGAGGGAGGGGTCAGCTGTTGAAATTGCATCACCATTTTCTGTCACTTGAAGGTTGGATATGCCACCAGCCTTTCAGTGCATGTTAGAATTCAAAAACTTTTACTTATTCAGATACTTTTGAAATGCCATGACTCAGAAGAGCTAATGATAAAGTGCATAATGCCCATTGTTAGAAAGACAGAGAAGTTGTTTGAGCATAGATACTCTGGTAGCTATATTTTTTCTGCAGAGTGACTACTAGTTTTATATTTTCTCAGAGGACAATCAGCTAAGTTTTGTAATCAATAAGGAGCAGCTTATGTTGTGCCTCGAGGTGTGCAGTTGGCTGACCTTGCTGGTGAGCATCTTAGACCATTGCATGCAAACTGTAGAGCAGTTTCTCATGTGTCACTGAAGAACAGTCTGTTCTTAAAGACAGTGTTTTGCCAAGCAGAAATATGTCTGCAGCCTATAAGAATAAGGAAGCTTAAATGAAGCTTGCTAGCAAATAGTCCAGCAGGAGACAGGATTCTTAGCAACAAAAATAATGAGATCTGTCATTCTGTCTTAAATTGTAGGGGAACGGTAGCAAATCAGCTAATAAGCATAGATGTTAATCTGGAGTACTGATTTCAGTTTGTAGTGTGTATACTCTTGGTTACCTTGGATGACTTCTAATAGATCTGCAAAAGCTACTTAAGAAAAGCAAGCTGATTGTTAGTGGATTTAAATTTTCACTGCAGATCTACACATCTGCACTGCAGATCTACACTGTAGGAAACTTGAAGATTAGTGGGTTTCAGTTAAAAAATTTTGGATTCAAAGAAGGCTAGATAATTTTCTGGAAAGAAAACTATATCAGAAGATGCTCTACAAATAAATAACATTATCTAGCTGGGTTCACATTTGGATAATGGGACATTGTTTAGGTTGGTTTTTTTTTTTTGGAGGGGGGGAGGGGGTTAAACTCTTGCAATAGTCTAAAGCTAATATTCCAATTAGAGAAAATTGGAGAAAGTGTCAAGGGAAAGTGAGAAGGAAAGCAGTGCTTTAGTAAGAGTCATTCATTTGTTGACTGTATTAAGTCTGCCTTTATCAAACAAAAATAAAAACCAAAACAAACCACCAGACTTGTACCAAATGAGCTGAGCAGCAATTGAAATTGAAATTTAGAAAATAAATACATCCACAAAGAACTAACCTTTAAAGTTTAATTAATTTGAATTAATGTAGAAGGATGATACTTGTTTTGCTTTGTAGAAAGGGCCCATTTATTTTATAGGCTGTATGGGGGCTTTTATTAGTTTCTTGCTGTATTAAGAATGCTTTAGAAGGGAAGGGTGTTCTGTGGTATAGAATGATGCTTGGAATATAGACAATGAAGGTGTCATCTTGGGTTCTGTCTCTACTTGTTCTGGATTGTGCACCAAGGAAAGGGGATATAGCAGTCTTAAGGATCTTCTTTGCATGTTTTCTGGTAATGTCTTACCAGTGTCTGATGACCTCAGAAAGTTATAAAGGGATACAGGGAAGCAGCTAATGGCTTGAACACCTCTGCAGAGTCTGGTTCACAAGTAACATTGCCACTGAATTCTCTAACATATCTCTCTTGTTTGGGATTAAATTTTGCATTTGGCTCAGCTTAACCTAATTTTTCAACTCTGACATTTGAAATGTGAAAGCTGTAAGTGTTCTGGGGTGGGAATCTCTGGTTTGAGATAAGACATGAATGGTGGTTGCTGTGGCATTTGGAGGTCAGCGTTGCCAAGGAAAGTTTTGTTTCTCTGTTGAGCCCTAAACCTTGTAGGAAGCACATAAATCTCATCTTGCCTCTAATGCCTTTGTGTAATTTTCCAGTTCTGCTTTTCTGTAATATTGAAACCCCTCAAATTTAGCTTTCAACAGCTAGAAACTTGTAGTAATTAACTGTTTTGTCAACAAAGTTTGAGGCAGAACCTCCGCGGTGTGCATGTTTCCTATCTTTCCTGTTAAAATATCTATAATGATAGTGCAAACAAGGTTTTCAAAGTTAATCATCGAGTGTTATAATGACTCTCTCTGCAGCATTTCATTTGGCACATAAGAAAAAGCTCATTTTAGGCTTTGGATGAGTTAAAATCCCAGTAATGCTCATGAGAATGTTCTGCGAGCAAAGCTTCTATTAATCCTGTTCCTGACATGCTCACACATAATTTGATGTGAAATCTGAAGCACTTTTACTGAAAGATCTGCACCTGTGTTTTTGGATATACAGAAAGCAATAATACGGGCGCAAACTGATACTCAGTAACTAGGTAAAGGTCAAAATGACCTTTGCATTATTAATGTCAGCACAATGGTTGTATTGAGGCAGGAACAGTTATGATCAATGCTGTATAACCCAATAGAATAGATGTAACAGCACATGATTAATCACTGCATTTGTGGAAGATATCCCAAAGTCAGAGGCTTTTGGTTTATTTTTTTTCCAAACTTCTGAGTCAGTCATTGCTGAGTTGTTGCTGAGTTCTGCTTATGTTTAACAAGTTCTGTTCTGTGCAAACATTTTCATATTTGCTGGTATATAATTTTTTTTTTTTTATATCTTACAGAAGAGTACAGACTCCCTGGCTGTACATTGTTTAAAAAGCAGCAAAGGTTATTAGTGAGCAAGGGTAAAATAATCTATGGGTGATTTATAAAATCCATGTCTCTGCTGTCTGTGGAAAGCACTAGCAGAGTATTTAGGAAGTATGGTTCTGTTACTTTTCAGCATAAAATATTGAGAGGGTTGATGTAGAGTTTTTAACAGAATAAAAAAGGATAATTCCTTTCTGATCTAGCTGAATTTTTAAACACAGCAAAATCCCAAACATTTTAAAATGCTTGCCACTGAAGTTGTTTGCATTAGCTATATCTGTTAAAGTGGGATGATGATTTCTTAAATTTCAAGGCTATTTTACTATATTTCTTGAGTTGCATTTTGCTGTTTGAGATAATCTCTTTTGAAGATCTCAGCTATCTAAAATGACCCTTGCAGTTTTTTGGTGAATTCTGAATTTTGATCCTAGACCTGGTATATGCTGTTCTGAGTGAGGTTGGCTGGGACATATAGTTGTGCCATGTGATCTTTGCCAGTCCTTAAGGAGAGTGGAATTTCTTGAATATGCAACTAAATGTAATGGTAACACACTTTGTGGCAAGGGTTTAAGCTGATGAGAAGGAATTGTAGTTGCTTATCACTGGCAGAATAAAGTAAGTTGTTTTCGTAATGATGTTGCAGCAGAAGAGCATTGTTTATTCTTGGGGAAGTGGTGTTACCCATGGGAGGACTTCTGTGTCTTTTCAACATCTTTTTCAGCAGGTAGTCCTGCAGGAAGCTCTGTACCTAGTGGGTGCTATATAGCATCAGAGGGGAGAGCTGTATTATGTCTGTCACAGGCCTAGTCACATACAGCCCTCAGGCCTTCAGGCTTTTCTTTTATGGACCAGGATCTCTCATCTCTTCCTCATTTTTTCTTATTTTGGCCCTGAAGGAGGAGTCCAAGGAGGACTTGGAGTGAATCTAACACTTACTTGCCACTCCCATTTTTCCCCCCCGCCCAAGGAAGGCCCAGATTTATGTCTCCCATAGTGTTGTGCTTGTATCTCAATCTGCCACGAGCTAGCATAGCTGCTGAAAGGGACACTATGTGTGGATTTAAACTCCCTTGATCCAGCACCTCCCCAAAGCAGGTTTTTAGCCTGTGGAAGCTGATGAGTTGACCTCCCTGATCAGCTGCACACTGGTGTAGATCTGGACGGGGAGTTATGGATGGAGACCAGAGGACACACAAGTGATCAGGGGCAGGATGGCTTAAGTAAGCAGGCTGAACACCTTGCGACTGTAAGGAAGAAGAGCAGTTATCTTGCTTATTTTTCCCAGCCCCAAGAAATAATTGTTTTAAGCCATTCACCCTGGCACATTGCTAAATTTATGACGAGTGTCTTAAAACTCTTATGTTCATGTAATTAATCAACTGGTGTCTAGGACCTATAGAACCTAAATGTGATGTTTTAACAAGAGCGAATTATCTAATCCAGCAAGTGGAATACTGCAGGAGAAAGAGGAAAATGCTTCCTGGTGGTAGACCAGATGTGAAGGCTGAGAATGTCAGACTCTGCTTGTATTAATTAGTGCAGTGAAACTTGAAAAACTGCATTGCTTCTTTATGCTGTTGCTGTGGTGTATGAAAATAGAGCTTCACATTTGTTGTCTGAAATGACAAATATCAGATATCAAAGAATGGGCATGGAAAGTAAAAATAAGATATTTCTGTTACTTTCATTATTGCAAGGATAAGCAGACCTGAGGGAAATTACCAGTTTTATAGTATGTTGTTATTGTTAATTCTTTATTCTGTATCAGGTTTTCAGTGGAAATAAGTTTAGCAGCCAAGACTGCATTTGCTTTGAGAAGGTTCCCTATGTGACTTTATTGCATGAATGGGTGACAGGAGAAAAGGAATTGAAGTTCTGAGTTAGTCTAAATATCCTGGTCTTCTGTCATACAGAAAGCTGAGGTAAAACTTGCTGCTGAAAAAGCAGCTTACCCAATGAACATCACATGCATAGAGGCCCTGGCTTCAGCTTGGAGCTTTGGAGAGAGAATTGACAGCATTTGATGGTGACTCTTCAGCTAACTGCCATAGAAATAAAATTAATTGAGAAAAAAGGTGTTTTGAGAGAGGGTTTTACTGCACCACCTTCAATATGTGTAATGCCAGATGGAGGAAAAATTGCACAAATTTTACTGTTCAGACAGAATGATTCATGTCAAATATTAAGCTGGATTTGTGTGATTGGCCCTAGAAGCAGCTCTGTGCAGGGACAGCTAAAGCACCTGGGAGTGGTGCTGCTTCTATTCCCTCGCTCCATCCAGAACTGAGAACTCAAACTTATTATCACAGACCTCTTCGGCATTTTGTTGTTGCAGTTCTTCATCCCAAATGTAACTGGGAATGTGGTATAGGTAGATTCAAGAATGTATGAATTTCTTGTGGTCCATTCTGGTTGTCTTGCTGTATTGAATGGGCATGTTTTTGTCATGCTATGAAGTGTTGTCCTAACCAGTTCTTGTGACATTCTCCTTATAATTTGTGCAATTGAACATGAGAGGAAGATGGTTTCAAAGTGGTATGTGTGATAAAGTAGGTGTAATGCATGATAGTAAGATAAAGATACTCAGAACTACAACAGATTTTACCTGTTCATAAGTCAGAGATGTCCTTGCATAACTGGTAATGCTTGAGGAAATCCCTTTTTATAGCTTTTTAGGGTTTTTTTTGGACACAAGGAGTTTTGTTTTGGTTTTACAAAAAATGGATACATTCCACCTCTGAATTTTAATTGGGATTTTTTTAATAGTAGGTACCGCTGCAAGGTTCAATTTCTGATTTTTATATAGCCAAAGACAATTAAGTTTTGTTTTCATTACTTCTCCACTGTTTTGAATAACTTTTGAATAAATTCAATACTTCAGCAACCTTGTGCATCTCCCTCAGGGAGACTGTGCTAGGCCTTACGCAACCAGAGAGCTGACTGGCTCCTTGAACTGAAGTTGCCTCTTTCTTCCAGCACAGAAGCTTTTTCTCAGGACAGACAGGTAACCTCTTCCAAGGCTTCTCTTTAAGGTGCAAAATGTTTTGCTGTGCAGTTGAAGAAGTAATGGTTTGTAATTTCATGTGTTGCAGTGAAAATTGCTCCTCTTCTTCCTTCTGTTGCACTTAATGCACTTAATTTAGGGAATAAAAAACAGAAGGAAGGCAGTGTTTTGAATGTACTTTTAAAGCTAGTTTAAGGCTGGTTTTGCATACTGGCCCTGAGCAGTGCATGGTGTTGACAGTGTGTAGGAATATGCACGGCCTAACAAGTTGAGGGTTCTCAGTGGGCACGCTGGCCCAGAGATGTTTTGGTACTGAAAACTCCTGCTGTGTGGAAAAGGTGGTTGTTGTATTTGCCTCCTTTGAGAGTCAAAAAACTTCAGAATCTGGAACCTGTCAGTAACTGGCATATTTTGTTTAAACTGGCTTGAAAACCTGAAAAACTAGAATCTGATACTGAACAACTGGGGTTTCCTGCACTATCAAGATAGCAAAATACTCAGTTCTAAAGAATGTGGAAGATTATTCATGTCTTTTCCTTGTGTGTGTTTTTGGTTTGTTGGGGGTTTTTTTGGTTGTTTTTTTTTCTTTAGTTTTTTTTTTTCTTCTTCTTTTCTTTCCTGGGAGGGGGTCATGTATTTCTCAAGGGAAGAGAGAAAAATACCAAGACAGCATTGAAAAACACTAAATATGAAACACTGTAAAATCTACGTGTTTTCTAATCTATGTTTAGATAACTCGTAAACATATTCAGACTATCACCTGTTAACACTGCTAATGCAGTTTATGTAAACAATTCAGAACAATAAAATCAGGAAATACTGTAGTATTGCATAGTTGAAAAGGAACAAAAGTTCTCTGAAAGTGACAAAATTTATTTGCTTATTTGATCTAAGATCTTAAGTAGGTGGTAGTAGGTGGTATAATACAGTATGTTGATCTTGGTTTTAGCTTTCCTGGATTGGCATGTTGTCACAATGAATATGGAAATAGGTAACTTCCCTTATTAATATTTTAAGATTTTTCCCTGTAATTGGTACCTTGATAGTCTTTTGGGTGTTTTTGTGGGTCTTAGGTGGCTTTTTAACTCTTGATTTTCCCTTAGGACCTTAAAAAACATATGATAAAGAGCAATAATGAAAAATGCAGGTAGAATCTAGACTTTAGTTTTCTGTTACTTTTCCTTGAAAAGCAAGAGTAAGATTTAGAGGCTTATCTGCTGTTTCTTCTTCTCTCATGCACTGTGGCTGTTGGTCTCACACAGCTGTGTTGGTGTTCTCTGCCTTTACTGCAATTTGGTTCAGAACCACTACTTTATTTTTTATTAAAATACTCTTTTGTTGATATTTGTACAGTATTGTAACTGGAAGGAAGCTGAAATTGTGAAACCCACTCAGATCCTTTTTTGAAGGATGGTTGGGATACACAGATACTATCATGAAAGCTCCCATTCAGTTTTATGGAAGTTGCTTGACTACAGATTCTCTCAATATCCTTAAAAATGGGATAAACTCTTCGCGGCAGTAGCTGGCCCAACCTTGATATTTTTATTTTGCCATTGTGATGCAGGAGGCATATGTAGCTCTCTGCCACCAATTTAGTCTGTTGGCTTTTCTTGGCTTTTTTGAAGATGCTTGTGAGATCTGAAGAGTGCTGAGGTGACAGGAATTAAAACTGAGGATCTCAGCAGAGTTTGGTTGAGATAGGGCTGTCTTTTCAAGATCTAACAGGGCTTTTTTCACTTCATTGTTTCAGAACAAGGTTTAGCATGGATGGGCCTCTGCCTCAGGTTAAAACAAACACATGTACTTATTTTTCCTATAATTTTTAGGAAATGTATGTGGGTGTTGATAGGCCAGTAAATGGGTGTGTGAAATTAAGATGTTTTTTATGAAAAGAAAATGTTGCAGGAAAGGGGGAAAAATGTGTTTTGCTCTCTAAGTATTGTAGTATGTTTGTTACTTAATTTTTCACCCCCAGTGTCTTGCACAGTGGTGCAGGTATAGTCACCAGCCCTGTCCAGAGTGGGTGGGGGCAGTGTCAGCTGCAGTTATTTTAGTGTTTTAGATCAATTATTTAAATGTAGTGATGGTAATATGTACTGTTCTTGAAGTTTGTAGTCTAGCCTACCTTTTCATGTAATTCAAAACTCTTAAAACCACACCTAGCATTAACAGGAAAGTTCTTAGTCAGAGACACTGTAGGCAGCTGTCTGTGCAGTCTTGCTCATAGCTGTATGTTGGCTTTATTGTGGCTTCCACATAAGCTTTTAAAATAGTTTTTTAAGAAAGCCAGTATGTATAGGTTGTAGCTGACTTGAAATAGAAGTAGCAAATATAGCTCTAGTTGTTATTATCAAGGTCTTTATCTGGAAATGGTATTTCGGTAAGGTCGGTGTATAGTGCTGTAGCAATAAAAATGTTCCCAAACTTAAAATTTGCCCCTATGGGCTCCCAAAGAGACTTCCAAATAAAATCTGTTTATAAGCTAGTTTTTTGGGTTTTTTTTTAATTTCCTTTCTTCTTCTCTTCATTTAGAATCACAAGGATGTGGTTACAGCAGGATGTGCTTGAATACAAAATGAAAGAAATGCTCCTGATCTAGATGGTAATTGGTGTGCAGAAGGAAAAGTAGTACACGGTAGTTGTTCTTTGGATTTTAATTTTTTTTTCAATGCAAGTAGGATGTGACAGCCAGAAGTAATACATTAATGTAGTTTGGAATCTGACAAATTATAAGGCCTTCAAATAAATAAAGTATATGCAAATATACATATATGAAGGATCGTGGATCTTTTATGAAAAATTTTGTTAAGGTGACTATGCCTTTATTCTACATAATGTATTCCAGGCTGTCTTTCATTTTTAATCCAGTAGGTGTTTTCTTTAATCTTTGAAGACTTAGTCACAGTTGTCAAAATAATGAGCTATTCGTGGTGTAATTTTTCTCCCCAAGCTTAAGTAATCATTGCCAGAAGAAACATTTCAGAGTTTTTTTTTTTCCCTTAAGTTTAGACTTAAGTACTCTTAAAACCTGACAGGCCATAAGGTTTGTTCAGGATCTTCTGCGATACCTGCTGTAAAGGATCACCTGTGAGGTTTGGGTCAAACAAGAGCACTTGAAGGATGTCTGCCAACCTGCAGTGCTCACGTGGATGTTTCAGTTTTATGCTCAAGTCCTAGTTGGATTAAAGGACTTAATTATGTCATAGCTTCTGGCAAGGTGGGAGTAATTTCTTGTGTGTAGCATGGCTACAGGTGGTGTCTTGACAGGCAGGCAGTGGCAGTGTGACCAAAGGAGCAGAATGAGCCCCTGCTTGCAAACCACCCTGCACCTTAGCCCAGCCACCCTCACAGCCAGCCCCATGCCTGTGGGCTTCTCTGCTGGAAACACTGATGGTTACTGGTCCCTTCCCAAGGACCACACTGAGGAGGACAGACTGCTCTTAGGAGCAGAGTTCCTGAGCTGAGGTGCCAGAGCTTGGAAGTCCTAGCAGCTCATCTGCCTCTTACCGTCTCCGTGGGGATCCAAAGGCTGGCTGAGAGGTGGCCTGACCTCCAGCCATCTGCCACCTGTCTCTCAGTCCCCAGTGATTCAGATCATAGTTCAGAAACCTGGAGCTATTTGCTGAGACTTGAAAACCTCCATGTCAGGCTGTTTAAAGTAAGCCAGGAAAGTATACAGGTCAGCTGATTTGCCGCTAGGCTTTTTGGAGGAGTTTCACACCCACTGTAGCTGTTCATTTAGATGCACGTGCTTTGTTGCAGTGAAAGTGCTTGTACAAGCTATAGGCTGCTGGAAGCTCTTTCTCAAGAGAGGAAAAAGAGAACTTTTCTTTTCCCTTAAGGTAAAATAGATTTCCCTGAAGCTAAAATAGATTATTATAGTTTGTTCTGGGAGCCTAAGCTGTAAGGAGGCGTACTTGGATCTGAAAACTCCAGTAGCGACAGTGGCTATGTTGATTGATAGCCTCTTGTGGCAACCAGGAAGTTTTTGTAAATTTTAGCTATTCACTTCAGTACTGAGTAGCTAAAGCCATAGAGATGATCTGGTGTAAGTTGGTTTGTGGAGAGCTTCATTACTGATCGGATGATTTACAGATGATTTACTTGCTTGCTCTAGTGTGTTTTCAAGAGAATGAAAGGTGGATGTTTTTTTTTCCCATCAAAAATAAGTCAATTGCATTTTGCTGCTGTTTGTGAAAAGTAGCCAGTTGGTAATAACATAGATGGGTGTAATGTATTTTCGTGGGGTAGCTTGTTCAAAAATGATTGTAGGGAAAATCAGACTATCTCACCCTCTTTATATGGCCTAAAAGATGCTGAAAATACTGTTTTGTAAGCAAGAGTGTGCTTGATGTAGCTGCTTGATGGCTTTTACTACGCTGGTAACCACAAAACGTGTACTGTTGAAGATCTCTGGAAAAGACCTTGTAGAGGCTCTCCCTTAGAGACAGACCTGCAGTGTTGAGCTGCTTGTAATTTTCTCTAGCCTGTTTCTTTTGAGGCTTCTGTCTTCTGAGTCGTTACGATCTTCTGGGACAAGAATGAAACCTTCAGAAGTGCAATGTAGATTTTTTTGTCAGGTGCATCATCTTAGCACTTTCATCTTTGGGAACCCCTTTATTATTGACTATAGTGAAATCTACTTCAGAACATCAGTGACTTGCATTTAAAAAACACTATCCCTTCACATGACTCAGCCTTCTAAAAGTGCTTTGATGAGCATTAGGAAATACATATGCTAAATAGAATATAATGTAACAGTGTTATGAGTCTGCATATTGGAAGCATGTTAAGTAGAAGAGTCTTGGGATAAATGCATTTTTGTGCCCAGTTGTGACTGCTTCAGAGTGGCCCACTCTTGTCCTGTGATTACAGCAAAATAAATATAAGCTTGCTGGGTTTCATTGTCAATATCCAGAGCCTCTTTCCTAACCTTGTGCATAATGCAGTTCTTTAATAATGCAGGAAAATGTTGGAACTGCTTTATATTTATTTAGTAAAGGTAGTTGTTTGTGAGGCTGGGTGGTGTCTAACCTCTCTCTAGTACAATCCATACCAGCACGTGAGGGGTCCCAGACTCTTACAGTATCAGTAATTGCTACTGCAGTGCAAGTGCTGAATAATTTTGTGCTGGGTAGGTATGAGCCAGCTTGGGATAGGAGAAACAAATTGAGTTTTAAAAGGCCTGATGTGTCTGTTTTTTATCAGGTCTGCTTAATATTTTTTGTGTTAAGTGCAACGTCAGGATCTTGGCTCGCTGGATGCAAATGCTGCAGTTCTGGTTTTTGTCAGGAATGCTCTGCCCTGGAAATCTGGAAAATAAAAGCCAAGCTTTCGGAGGAGGATTTATTATAATTCCCATATCAGAACTTGCTCTTCAGGATTATGTGGTACTGATGTCAAAGCCTGTTTCTTCCTCTTTTCAGAAAGGACGTTTTTCTGACGGCTTCCCAGCTCTGGAGTGTGCAGGAGGCTCCAAAGGGTGGCAGGTATGTGCATTGAAACCAGAGGTACATCCCCACAGCAGTGGGAGGCTGTGTTGGATTTGTGGCAACTCTGTTACAGGTGTCCTTGTTAGCAAAACAAATAAATGTACTTCAAGAATACTGAGGACTTGGTGCATACTGAGAAATGTAAATCAGGATTGGATTATAAGTTGGATTTATTACATTCTTTTGCTTCAAGAGCAAAATATTCAGGAAACGTACCAGGAAAGGACTTCTTTCACACTGTTTACCCGTGCTTTAGTTATCACTAAAAGGTCATGGCCAGTTCTGCACCTTCCCTGTGTTACATGGTTTATGTGTAGGAAGGGGTACTGTCTTTGCTTTTGGAGATGTTTGACTCTGACAGTGTTGCTGAACACCTAGGATAGTTTTTTTTAAAGCACTCATACCTGTTAATTTAGACATGCAGGTACTTTCATGTGTGCCATTAGTTGCCAGGAGGCATCTTCAAATAACTTCAAATGACTCATTCAATGAGCCCAAGAAAAAATGAGAAAGAAACTGAGCAATATTTTGATTGTGACAGTATGTTCAACTAGTAGGAGAAGATGAACTGCAGGAACTTTCCTGCTTGGTTTTAACTGCAGCACTGTCACTGTCAGGATCAAGGTTTAATATCTGGGAGTACTCAGAACAGGGATAAGGCAGAAAAGGGTCTTTAGAACATGCCCCTCTTGAATTCTGTATTTGGCATAACAGCATCACAGTTAGCTCTTTCCTATTGCTCTTTGAAGCTGAATCCTACTCCTAGAGAT
Organism: Chloebia gouldiae; assembly: GCA_003676055.1. Lineage (NCBI taxonomy): Eukaryota > Metazoa > Chordata > Aves > Passeriformes > Passeridae > Chloebia > Chloebia gouldiae. The sequence continues at coordinate 1,343,781 of QUSF01000039.1, forward strand.
CTGCCCACAATAATCTTAAAAATAAGGATTTTAATCTGTCTTGTCATTAATTTTTTTTTTGCATAATACTTTATCTTCGTGTAATCTTTGCCCACAAAAAAAGAACGTACTAGTAAAAGTACAGGAATGTTAGTTTAAAAAAGTAACAGATCTGTAGCAGTATCCCTCTGAAGATAAATTCTCTTCTTCAAGCACAAGCATTAGTTTCCCGAGGGCTTCTTGATGACATATTTATCATGCAGAAACAGAAAATACTGATTTCTGGCCTAAAACTGGGAATTTATTTCTTCAGCTTTTTTATTTTAGCACAAGTGCACATCCTCCAGCAGGCTTTGTGGTAGAGATAAAGACCACGCCAAATTGTCTTGGGAATCTTCATCTAATTTGTAATCATCTAGCAACTACAAAGTATTTTGGTTACAGTTTAAAATGCAAATAATCCCATGCTCTATATGTATGTTAATCATAAAGGGCTACTGGTTTGCTAGTTTCAGGCTGTACCTTATTCAGGAGAAAATTAATCCATATGTATTTTATAATAAAAAGATTGTAAAGAATGATGGTTTTCATTATACTGTATAAAAATGGAACTGTGCTTGAGGTTTTTAAAAGGGTGACAACTAAAGCAAAGGACATAACCACCCTGTCTTTACTGGTCTGAAATTCACAAACTGTATAAATAAAACTCGGGTATCAAAGGTATTTTGTACTCTTCTCATTGTGCAATTTTGATTACTTAAAATACAAATACTGCTAACTTTTCCTTTCAGTTTTGGAAACAAAATTGAAAAAGAAGAAATTAGGTTTAAGCAAAATCTCATTGTTGGGTTTCTCTGGTTTGTTTTTCAAATATGGAGCCTTAGAATCTGTTCTAAAATAGGCATCAATAAATATTAAAGCAGGCTTGTATTCTGTTAAAGCTTCAAAAGAAAGTTATTTAGGGAGAACTTGGAATTTATGTCCTCTGACAGCTGAATCCTTTAACTCACCCTTTGCTGCTGGTGGAAGCAATTCACTCATGAATTTGCTTGTCTCCACATATTGAGCTTCATGTCCCTCATCATAGTAACTTAAAAGTTACTCCTTGCAAGTTTCGCAAATATTTTTGGATTTTTTGTTGTTTGAGGTGTTTGGTGGTTTTTTTTAATTTTCTTTTTTAGTGATCTAAAAGTATCGGGGTAGACTGCCTGGCAAACCTGCCATGGTTGTTTTAAACTCCTGGCAGTGGGAAGGAAGGGTGTCTTGCAGTTAGTTGTTCCTTACTGTGAGGTCCCATTTTGCTGTCCCTGGACAATGAGTGATGTGCAGTGATTTTACGGAGAAGTAGGGAAGTATGTATTTTAAAGGACCTTCCTTTAAAAAAGGTGGTCTTGTCTGGCAGCCTCACTGGAGGGGCTGGCATCACCTGTGATCATGGAGCTGTGCCTTTCTCATGCTGGGGAAGAAGTGGGTGGTGGCATGAATAAGTACAGAGCAGATGAGGGATTACAAGGAAACATAAACCCTCTGGAGGAGATAAACTGCAATACAAAAAGGGAGGAAAATCATAGAGGCACTTAGTATGGCTGGGGAATCAAGAAGAGAGTGATGGAATTAGGCCAGAATGGCCAGCATGTCTTTGGCTTTCTTCAAGGGAGAGGCTGGATCCTCTGTGATGGTAATGATAATTTCTTGGGAATCACAAGAGTCCCAGCTATGATGTTGACTGTTTCTGGTGTGTTCATAAATTCTCCTGGCTTTAACCTTCATATACAAAATAAAACTAGATCCACTTAGCAGTTTATGCAATACGGAGCCAAATTGAGAAGTTGCGCAAAGCAACCAAGTGTTTATCAGAAGAAAAAATATTTCAAAACAAGTGTTGCAAAATTGACCATTTCCTAGCTTTGAAATTCCAGAATCTGGCTAACATATGTGGTATTTGCTCATATGAGATACATTCTTGGATCCAGCCGTACCATGCTGACTGGGGAAGAAGACGCTTGCCTCTGGGTTGTATTACTTATTAAAAAAAACGTGGTACTGGCAAGGCTTGTGGAATTGACATCTCTGAAAGATTAAATTTTGTGTTCACAAGAACTTCTTTGTGTGTACTTAGCCTCTGTGCCCTTGAGGATTAGAAGGATGGCAGTCTCCTTTCCATGGTTGGTTTTCCAGCTTCTCACACTGCATGACTAGGATTTTGCATTTTTGCAGAAGGTGGACTGCAGCACTGCTTCTTTGATGCCTAGTGACACAGGTTATGTGAGAGACAGAAGGTTTCTGATCTTCATAACAGTATATGCCATTGCAACCCCCTGGTTTCAAAACTCATGCTAGTATTCCCTACTAGCAGTTATGCAGCCTGAAATTTTTATAAAAGCTTTGAATTTCCTTCGAGAGAGCAGAAGGTTGTTTTTACCTATTTCTCTTTCCATGCAGTACAATTTTACATGTGAAGGGGAATGTTCACAGCTTTGAGCTTCCAGCTGTGCCCTACCGAGCTGACAGGAGCTGTGCTGGTTGCTTCTACAGTTGCCCTGGTTTTAGTCACCATAAATACAAGCATCACAGAAATCTCATTTTGCTCCATTCCATCATTACACATTACATCATGGATGTAGAATTATCATCAGAGTCCCTAAATTATGGATTTACTGATTATTTACCTCAAAAATTTTTTAACAGTTTTACAGAAAAGTAGACCTGTGGTCATTTTAGTCAGAATTTAATTTTGTAACCAAATATTTCAGGTTGCTTTCTCCTTTCCTTCAGTGGTACTAGTTTCCAAGAAAATTGTGGCTTATTTTTTTGGGAGTAATGCTCAAAGTATTAGGAGACCTAACTTTTTAGAAATTCAGAGCACTCAGATATAATCAAAACTAGTGAACACTGATGGAACTGAGTTAATCTGGAAATGAGGCCATTGTCTGGGCCTTTTACATATATATATATATATATATATATATATATATATATATATATATTTTACTTCTTGTATCCCTTGTGTTATGTAAAAAGTTAATATTAGATTATTAATGATCTCTCAGTGGATGTCCTTGAAGGACTTACTCCAGATAATTTTCAGCACAGGGAAGAGGAGAATAACTAAATTGAAGGCTAAATTAAAGGCCAAGGTTCTGCGTTCATTTTAATCTCTGTTTAAAGTTAGAGAAATGAGAACAAAGTGGATCTTGCACAATTGGGCATGTAATGCTCACTGTAGTCATTTTGTAACATGCAAAATTTTACCCTAGATCAAGTAATGAACAACAAGTCTTATTAATGTGAAAAGGGACCTTTCTTGCAATCCTGTACAACAGGAATGAAGTCAAATTTCCATTTTATTTAGCCAAAGCAATTCTCAGTCCGTACAGCAAAGCAGGCACTGAAGGATCCAGCCAGACCCTTTGTTTCCTTCAAAAGATAATGTAATTTGTTTCAAGCTTCATTGTCATTTTGTATTTACGGAGGTAGGCAAACTAGACTAGGAATGTAATGTGACTATAGGAAAACTCGGGATTTTCTTTTACTAGGGCTTATATTTGCTAATCCTATTTGAAAGTCCAACAAATTTACAGGACTTCAGAAGTCTCCTCTGGAGTCATCTCTGCTGTATGATATTATACATATGTATGGTATTGTTAGCTTTAAGGTGTCTTGGCTGTATCTTTAAAAATAAATTTAAAATAAATTTTAAAAAATTAATAAAATCTGGTGTTAACAGGGAATTGATTTTTACATGCAGTCTTTTCAGTAACAAAAGTTAGCATTAAGAAAAAGATTACCTGTGTTAAAATTGCCGTTTTCCTCCTTACATTTCTCTTAAAGTAGCAAAACTGCCTGGAACTTAATAATTGATCTCTTTTTAAACACTTACCTGTAAAGCTGTTTGCTTGCCTCAGAATATGTCATGCCTTGTAACTCAGATGAGTGAGCACTTGTTAATGTATTGGTGAGCAAAACCTGGAATAGCTTGTTTGTGATATAAACAGGAAGGATGAAAAGTACACCAAAAAACCTAACTTAAGTAAGTTTAACTGAAAACATGATTAAAACCCAAAATAATTTATATGATCTGTTACAAACTTGGATTTGTAGTTACCAAGACCAAAAACACCAGAAAAAAATAGTTACAGGTTCAGCTTGAGCAAATTACAGTCTTGTACGGATTATTTTTCTTGGTAGATAAGCTATTTATAGAAATAAATGAGATTTCTAAATCTTTCAGTCTTGCCTGTGATCATTTAGTAAAGGAGGTGTAAACTTAGAATGTAGTTGCCCATCTTCTACTTGGCCTTACTTATTCTACCTTACTTAAGATCCACTGGCTGCGCTTTTTAGAGATTCCTTGCCTTTTCCTGTTTAAAGCCAGGTCCTGCCAGAGGAATCTTGCTTGTGCTTAGAGATGTTCTTGCTGCAGCTTTTCCTTAGTCTTTTTACTCCTGTGTTTTTCAGGTACTGGCCCCTTCCTTTTCAATGTTACTAATGATTTTGTAACCTTCTGTCATGGGTTGAAACTGACTGGATGCCAAGCTCCCACAAAAGCTGCTCGTTCACTCTCCTGAGCAGCTGGACAGGGGAGAGAAAATTTAAGGAAGGGTTCATGGGTAGAGATAAGGACTAGTTGAGATCACTCATCTAATATCATCGTGGGTGAAGCAGGCTCTAATTAGAGATATGAATTAAAAACATTACTAACACAGAGCAGGATAATGAGAAGTAAAAAAAGCCCTTAAAAACAACTTTAACCCCACCCCTCCCTCCTTCCCAAGCTCTACCTCCTTACCCCAGTGGTGCAAGAGGACAGGGAATGGGGGTTATGGTAAATTCATCAGCCATGGTTTATCCTGCTGCTCAGGGGCAGGAGTCATTCCCCAGCTGCACTGTGAGGTCTCTCCCACAGGAGACCAGCTCCATGAGCTTCTCTGATGTGAGTCCCTCTCGAGAGAGAACCTTTCTGTGACCTGCTGCAATGTGAGTCCCTCCCAAAAATGCTGCAGCAGGGGAGCAGCGCCTCTCTCTTCGCAGTTCCCTCAGGGCTTCTTCAGTTCTCTTCACAGCTTCCAATAACATCCACCTGCTCCAGCCTGGGTCTCCCCCATGGGCTGTGGGTGGATCTCAGCATCTCCCTGGGCTGCAGGGGCACGGCTGCTTCACCATGGTCTGCACCAGGGGCTGCAGGGGAATCTCTGCTCTGTGCCTGGAGCTCCTCCTGCCTCTCCTGCTGCACTGACCTTGGTGTCTGCAGGGCTCTTGATCCTCTCACATGTTCTCACTCTGCTCTTTTCTGCTCACAGCTAAAACTGTTCCACCAACTGTGTTTTGATTTCTTCTTAAATACATTATCACAGAGGCATTGCTACCATTTGTAATTTGGCCAGCCTTGGCCAACAACCTGTCTGTCTTTGGAGCTGCCACAGGTTGGCTCTACTGGATGTTGTGGAAGCTTCTAGCAGATTCTTCCGTGAGCCACTGCTGTAGCTCACCTGCTACCAAAACCAAGCCATGCAAAATCAATACACCTTCATTGCCCTCCTGCTCGATAACCTCTAGGTATTACAGTTACCTTTTGTTGTAGTGTGTCTCCTACTAGAGTCACTTCAGTGTCTCAGGCAGTGGTGGCACAGTGAAAATCTAGCATCTTGTGCTGTGCTGCAAAAGGACAATGTGTTTTTTTTCATCACCACCCCAAGTGTACAGGCTTCAAAACCTCTTTATAATCTAGTAATTGATGAATGCACTCACTGCTTCTGGAGTCTTCACCTAGGAGCAGTTGTAGGAAGACAGGAGGAGTAGAGACTTCTGGAAGATGACGAGAAAGCAGTGAAGAGTTTCGTTTATTAGGACAGGCCTTTCTGGGTCTGAGAGTAATAGTTGACTTAGACACACAATGACTTTCATGGTACTGTTTATATAACAGTTTCACTGTTGAAATGTTTTTCTCTTAATTTTTGTATGCAGTGCATTAGCCCTTTGTTTCTTTAGCTGTATTTCTACCCCCTGGATACCACACACCTTGAGTATGAATTAGTAGTGTTACAGAAAACTTCACTAAAAAGGACTTCTCTAAGATCCCAAGTATGGGAGGTACAGCAGACTTGTGTAACCATTCTTACTATTAATGCTTCATGTCTCATTTCTTAGTGGTTTTTGTTACCTTTGTTTATTGTTTGTTAAGAGAGTTGGGATTTTCTTTGACACACTATAGAAAGAATAGACTAGAATCAAGTTTTATGCATTAAGCATAATTGACAGTTCAGAGTATTTACACTTGGAAATTCTAGATTGAAATTATTGCTTTCAATTATTGTGCATTTGCCACGTAATGTTTGTCTTGTTTTTAAGAGTATGATTTTCACCAATTAGTATATTTTGTATCCAAATTAAGATATGCAGACAGCTGTAGAAATGCTGCAACATCAGTGCTATTTTTGGCAGTATTTGGTTTGCTTTATCTTCTTCTTGCTTCCCTCCTCTCTCCACAGCATCATTTATTTCTCTGGCAAACAGAAGAATGCACTCAGTCACACTTCTCAGCAGCTCTGCAGCCTGGGGAGCGTGTGGGCAGTCTTTGTATGCAGCATCCTGGAAAATGTGCGTTCTCTTGAAATGATCTGCTGAAAAGCACGTACTTGTACAGTCGTTCCAGCCTCCCTTGTTGTGTTGCTTTCAAGAGCTGAAATGCCTGGTTTCTAACACTCTCTGGGGTCTCCATTTCATCTGCCAAAGAAACGCTACCTCCTGCGGTTACCCAGTGAACCCCGAAGAGCAGGGACACTGAAGATGGCTCTGTGTGCTTTTTATGCAGTTTGGGGTTTCTTGCTAGAAGTGGCAGTAGCATTTGGCCCAGTGCCAAGGATGACTTGGGAGCACAAAGGTAAGAACAGAAATTCAAGTATTTTAACTTGGAACATTGCCACATCTTCAGGGTTTCTGTGGGATTTGAAACTCACTGAGGCTTTAGGTTCTTTCAGCCAGTTTCCTGTGAATTGGTCAGGTGTTGCTACTTTGCTCACCTCGTGAAATGCTTAGGACCAAAATATTCAAAAGTCATTTAGGCACTGGGTTAACTGACTTTGGTTCCTACAAGCACCTTTGAAAACAGAGTAGTTTTGAAACAAGGAGGTATTCCAAATTTGACTTTCTCAGCTGAAGGATATTGCAACTGAAACTTGTTTCAGGAGAAAACCCCAGTAGGGGTATTTTATTTAAAACAAATTATTTTTACCTTTGTCAACAGACAAAGGGAAAATAAGCATTTGAACCTCTTTTGACATTTTGTGGTGTCTAGATATGAAAGTCTTTCACAGAACAGTGCTTTTCTTGTATTTGAAATTGCAGCACATATTCATAATCTCCCAATACAATAATCAGAAGTCTGCAAATAAAAATGCAAAGAGAAGTAACAGAAATCAGGGAATCCCTAGCTTTTGGTTTAATAATTTAGCCTGGGTCTGAAAAGAACTTCAGAGCAAAGTTGATAGAGTAGTTTTTTGTAAATATATGCATTTTTCTGTTTTCCGCTCCTCCACCCCCCCCCCCCCCCGCCCTGCATCACCCATGTGGCATGGATGTTTTAAGAGTTTTTGTCTTTGGGTCCTTCTTTGACATTAATAAGCAACAATTAATTACCCAAGTGTATAATAACTGAACAAGCCCAAAAAATACATTGGCTGTATAATGAAGCAATCTTAAATAAGGATGTTAAATTCTGAGCAGACATTCTGTAGGAAAAAAAATAGATGGAGATTAAGAATGTAGCAGGAATAAGCAGAGGGTGGCCTAGACAAGTTGCTATTTAATGGTATAGTAAGGTGCTCCTGACTCACATGCAAATTAGTCAAAAGAAATGGAGTTTATTTTCATTCCTGCTGTTTTTCTTATCTGTCTGCTAAAGATTGTTGCATTTAAATGCTGGAAACCTACTTGGAATAGGAGAGGGTATTTAGTTCAGTGGAGTGGCATGAATCAGTTCATCCATTTTGAGAAAACTTTTCTATCAAGTAAAATATTTCAAAATTACATGCTTGAGAATCTATTTTAAAATTAATGTTTCTGGAGTATTACATTTGAAAATGTGCAATTACTAATGATACAATTGGAAGTAATAGTACATTGTTTTCATCTGTATCATAAAAAGCCATGCATAATTAATCTTGCATCTTCATGTACAAAGCTTTCAGTCATTTTTACATTATAGTTGCGCATTCAGAAAAAATACTCTTTTGTATTAATCAGTTTGTGTCATCTTTCTTCAAGCCATTCTCGTCCATTCAACACTCTTCCTCATTCTACTGCCTTTTCTCTCATATCTCCCTGTTTTTCTTGTCTTGTTTCTATTCATCTTAATTTTTTCCCTCATGCTGTTATTTTGTGTGTATGTTGTGTATTTCATCTCTGGTTTTCACTTCACAATCAGTTGCAAATGATTTGTTATTTGCTTATGTGTCCTCTCTCTGTTATGTCAGTATGCTGAACTGTTGAGGTGGAGGATGTTTTGTAGGATTTGTTCAGGTTAGTTGCAAACAGATGTGGTGACTGGCCTGATTTTCCACAGTAGATTGGTATATGGAAAGGAAAAGGTGAGTGGAATAATCTGACAGTGGATGTGGAAAATGCAAGTTTAGAAAAAGCAAGTAGAAAAAAAAAATAAGGAAGAAGTGAGTTACAGGGATCACTACGAGAGGAAAATACTCGAGCATTTGAAATTGAATGAGGAAGTCGGGACAAGTGATTTTGATGTTGGTGGGAGCTGCTGTTTCTGCTGAACCAAGCTTCTAAGGGGTCCCTTGTCTTTTACACAGGTTGTCTGAATTAACCTTTGTTGTTTTCAAGTTTTCCAACAGCTGTTTAGACAACTTAGAAAAAGATTATTCATGAGCTTTTCCCTAAGTGATTGTGTTTCTTCATGAGGTGCTATATTTTTTCCATTTCAACAGAGGTCCAGCTAATACATTTTAATGAATCAAAAGTGTCAAACTATTCAACCTTGCTGTTAAATGAAGACAAAAATGTTCTATATGTAGGAGCCAGGGATGTGATCTTTGCCTTAAACGCAGTGAATATTGCTGAGAAGCAGCACGAGGTATGCCTTTTAATACATTATCCTCCATGTAAAAATTGTACTCCAAATTTGACTTAATTTCCTGATATCAGTAGCATTGCATTTTAGACAAATAGGTACCTAAAAAAGAAATTGCTCTGTATGGCCTACTCCATTATTATTTCTAGAAGATTTTACAGAGTAAAAGAGAGTAAGAAAGGAGAAGCTGGATATAAACAAGTAATTGGAGATCTCCTTTGGTATTTTCTTCTTGGGAGCAGGATGGACGAGAGGGACTGTGGGTATTAGTGTAGTTCTTAGATGTTTTCTTAAATACCAGGAGTGAGCCATTTTCTGTTAATCAGAGTCAAAAAGTAGTCTGCAACAGAATCAAATTTGAGGCTTTCTAGGAGCAGGCTGCATATGTGCTGCAAAAGAAGGCCCTGTCCTTTCAGTGTTATCTTCTGTTTTGTGTCCAGGTGTGTCTGCACAGCAGGTGGTGGTGCAGACAGGTCTGATCAGCTCACTCAGAGAAGTACTTTGAATATAGTTGTGCTGGTTTCTCAAAGTAGATTAGCCCAGGCAGAAGTCTGCTAATGTTATATTGCTTCCAGGTCCTTCCCAGGCTCCTGTTTTTCATTCCATCAGCAACACAGGCTGACATGTAGAGGTACAGCATGGACTAGCACCCAGGGTGTTTTAGAAGATGCTATATGATTTTTAATCTGAAGAACATGTTCATGGATTGTGGTGGGCACTTTCACCAGCATATACATATACAACATAGCTGTAAAGTTGCACTCAGTATAATGCAAATTAGTCGATTAAATTTTCTTTGATTCCTTCCCCCGAAGTGTTTTTTAATCAAGTGTTAATGAAATAGAGAAGTAGTTCAAATTGAAAAAATACTTAAGCCAGTTACAGTTGGATTTCCCTAATGCATATGTTAATGAAAGTTCATTAGCCATTATGAGCCCAGAAGATGGCAGTTTTATTCTGAGTAAGGCACGTGGATTTGAAAATGTTGCCTCCCTAGGAAAAAATGTCTTTGAACCTTTGAATGCTACTTGAAAAGTGTCTTGCATTTCTTCTAGATGGGGTTGCCGTTTCTTGTGAGTGTTACTGCAGTATTTTCAGACTTGGCATTGAGTTAAAGTTCTTTCACTGTGCTTTTTTGTTACATGTTTTTTCACATAGTTACACTGGAAGGTCACAGAAGATAAAAGGACTAAATGTGCAGTTAAGGGCAAATCAGAACAGGTATGTACTTTTATTGAACTTTGAGAAAGATCTTGCACATTTTACTTCAAGAGGAGTGGCATTAAAAGAAGAAAGTCTTCAACTGTTTGAAGTTAAAATGTCAAAAAATCACCTAAATTTTAAAAATTAACTCGAGTGTTAGAAACGACGCCATGCTTAGTCGTTTTTTTCTTAGTTCATTATTTTTGTTGTTAAATATTATTTGAATGTTTGAAAATCTGAACACACCCTAATGTGTACTTAATTTTAATGTTTTTCCATTAAGATAATAAACCAGTATTGCTGTCACTGAAGTAATTGATAGCAATTGTTGTGTTTTGTTAATGCAATAGTTCCTGCACAGCATTTGATTTTATGGAGTGAATGATTAATTTTGTGTGCTCTGCTTTAGGGCATAGGGTTTTTTTATTAGGCCACTGTATTTTTTCACTAGCTCCATATATGTGTATTTTGTGTTGTTCGGTGGGTGTGCCCCTTGTGGTGTGACTCAGAGGGCACCTGAGCAGCCAGACCTCCTGTCTGCTTGGCAGGGTCCCCTGGTGTTTCTGGGAGCCTCCTTGTGACTGCCAGGGCACAGGCTGGCCTGTCTCGCCTCTCTTGCGTGTTTACTTGGGGTACTTGACTGTATGTGGATGTACCTTTCTGTTTGTGTAACACCAATTCATTTAATGATGCAGTAAAGCAAGGATTTGCTGGGAACGACTGATGGTTACGCCTTTAACACAGGTTTGAAAGTATAGAAGTCTGCAAGTCCTCTGAAAGCAAAAAGCAGATCTGTTCTGCACTTGGAGGGATGTGATCCTTGAATGTGCAGCCTGTTTAGTTCATACACGTAAAAAAACCCCAAATGCTGCATCCAGGGCTGATAGTTATCCTGCATTCATGTGGTTCATCAGGATGGGAGTCTCCCTTTGACTAGCTACTACTTTTCCTTGACTGACCACTGATGACCATCAGTACATTATTTGAACATGAGGTGTGACAGATATTTGTGTTTTCTCCTTGTCTACCTCTGCAGGATAGGATCAAAGAATACTTTTTTAAATGGATCAGTTGTGCTTGTTATTAATGATACTGATACACAGCCATGACAAATATGGGATATAAGTTTCTCTTGTGCGTGAGAGACACACAGCAGACGTGTGTGAATCTCCGAAAGTCCTCTCAAAATTTTTTAATGGGGTATAATATGTACTTCGATAAAGCTCTGAATCTATTTTATTTTCTCCTGCTCCCAGTTTAGCAGTTCATATTTACGGCTAGCCATGCTTTTTCCTTACTTTACTTCTAACCTTCTACTAGTTCTAGTCCCATTTATGGTGTAGCTATGGTGTTTTGCAGTATTAGTAGTAGTAGTGCAGTAGTTTCAAAAACGCCAAGGTATTAAGCCACTACTGCTATTTCTTAAACTTAAATGGGCAGTTCTCTCCCCCACCCATCAGCACTGTACTGTATAATGCCAGCAGAAAGCATTCATGCAGCTTTTCAAGGGCCTTATCTGTCAGAAAACTGGTTTTATGCTCTTCCCCCGCTTTTTTCTCCCATATAGTCACAGAAATTCCTAATTTGTCTCATAAGAAGCAATAGTAAGGTCAGTGCTTGAACTTGCTTAAGAAGATCATGGAACAGCAGTTAGTGGAGGGATCCTGCAGTGTATCAGCAAGAATTAAGGGGTGTTATTGACACTGGTTTTTTTCTCTCTCTTTAAGTGGTTGTTTAGAGTTGTTTTACTTCATTATTCTGAATTTTTATTGTATCCTTTATTAAGGATTTTGGTCCAGCTCCAGAGCTGAAGATATTATGGAGCTTCCTTGGACAGTATCAAAGACTGAAAAAAAAAAAAGAAAAAAAGAGCTGTAGGAGACAAAGCTTTGTGGCTAATTTTAGGGTATTAGAGGTTTTGCCCTTAACAAATAACCTTGGCTGAAATAGTTTCATCTAGATGTACAAGGGAGGACAAAGTCTAAAACTCACTTCATGTTTAACTGGTTGTTCCCATGGACTGGAGGTGTGTTTGGAGCTTGTCCTTCCATGAAACAGCTTGGGATGGACCCAGCTGAGCATGCTGTCCTGCTAGGACACCGAGGCAGCTAGCTGCATACTACTGGCTGTAGGAAACCAGCTGCTTGCAGGATTGATTACAGCTCCTGGAGACTCCAGGGAGATTGTGTCCCAGGGTCACCCATGTGTCACCTGGGCTTGCTAGTGTAATGTGGCATAAGTAGTGGCAATGGACAATGTTTTTTGTTTATGTTGGAATGTGGAAGCTATGGTTTATTAGTCCTTTCCTCATCATCTCTTACAGACAGAATGCCGTAATTATTTGCGCGTCTTGCAACAGCTGAATGATACTTTCCTGTACGTGTGTGGAACTAATGCATTTCAGCCAACCTGTGATTACCTGGTAAGAAATGTACACATTTTGACCAGCAATAGGTGTAATGTGAAAGCAGCTCAGGCAAACAATGAGTTACGCTGCTTTCCCAAAACTGTTGGATCTTTGCTGTTGGCTGTAAGGTTAGAAACATTTGTTGCACTGTCCCATCATAATGCCAGAGTGTACTTCTCCTTTTTCAGAGCACTTAAAGATTTATCTCGTCTAACTGCAGACCTACTTTTTCTTATCTTTTATACTTCTTCCAGTATTGTGTGTTAGCATGAAACCAGTTACTAAACCTGAAATTACACTATTTGCAACCACCACTCATTACTGAGTCTCCCTGAAATTTCTCAGATTCCTGTCTGTGCTTGTCTCTGCTCCTGGCTGTGCCAAAGATGTGTAGTGCTGAATCCTTCAGAGTAAAGTCTTAGTAGAAAATTAAAACTCTTTTCTTGCCACTGACTCCTTTATCATTTCCTTACTGCAATGCTCAGCAATTCAAAAATTGAGAAATCTTGTAATTCTTTGTGCCTTTAGCTTCCAGTGCTTTCATTACATAGTATAACTGATCACTTCCCAAATACTGTAGCTACCTTTCAGCTTTCTAATCCTTATTCTTTTGGTTTGCAAGGGAGTTATAAAGTAGCAGGAAAAGTACACTGTTTCTTTCTAAAACCTAATTGGATTATGCCGTATCTCACAAATTTACCATCATCTCAAAAATTGCTTAATCCACTTCAGAAAGCCTTCTTGATTTCTGAGTCTGCATTTTTTACAAGCTAATTAATAATCAATGGTTCTTTCTATGTACTGGTTAATTTATCTGCCTTTCCTGTTGTGTAGTTTTTTTGGGTACTCATTCTTGAGGCCTGTCTGGATTTAGCTTCTCTTTTGCTCTTTTCTGCTTCCACCCTCACAAATTATAGGGTCACATTTTTTCTCTGTCTTTGGGGCCGATAAGATTTTCTGAAAACACATAGGACTTTTATAATTTTACACAGAATGCCTTTGATGCTGGAAGGTCATGATATAGCCTATTATTTAGTGTTTAGTTTTTAGCTAACTTTGCACAAGTTGAGTGGCTGATGGAAAAAAGTGCTAATAGTTTTTTTGTGGTTTTGTGCAGAATTTAATTTCATTTGAACTTGGAGGTAAAAATGAAGATGGTAAGGGAAGATGTCCATTTGATCCTTCTCACAGCTACACATCTGTTATGGTTGGTAAGTTCAGACTTCGTATTCCTCATTCTTATGTTTAAAAATGTTCTTTTCCACTGCTGTGGATGTGCTTGCCACACACTGTCACCCTCCAGTCTGACATTATCAAAATTTTGGCTTGCCATCCATATTTTTTCGTCTGTATCTGTGTATGTATCTGTATAGATGTTGAAATACTTACGTAGTCAGCCTAAGCATGTTTCTTAAAAGAAGAACTTCAAACTGTACGTTGTTTGGAAGCAATTTATAAAATACCAGTTTTGAAACTGTATTTCTTGATGCTAAGCATATTTAATCTGGACAGTCTAAATGTATTTAGATTGCCCTTATAGTATCAATTACGGTAATTCCAGTATATATAACAAGCGGTATTGTTACCTGTCCTGAAGACGTGCTACAGAATAGGGAAGTGAAATATTTAATGGCAGTGTATTACTGCATGGAAACACACCACTGAATCTTAATTTGGGCAAGCCATAATCTGTGGCTTTTACCTACATGTATCAAGATCATAAAAGGGAAGCTCAACATCACATGAAACAGGAAATGAGAATTAAAAAAATAGGCTGCCTGCATTGTGCCTAAATCTGTACAAATAGAGTTTGAATAATGGTGGCATAGAAAGTGGGGAAAATAATTCTAGACTTCTGGTGCATTTGAGTAAATTTGTATGTTTTAAGATAAACTGTAGGCTTGCATGTTAAATGCTAACATGCCACAAAAACAAGGTTGCTTTTGTCTGTTCTTGTGTTAGAGCAGTAATAATAATAAATCCAAGTGTGGAAGTGTTAGCTTGAGAATGATTGACAATAATGTATACATAAAATACATGTCTAGGGCAATTGGGAGGAAATCCATGTTTACTGTTTCTTGTGGGAAGTTAAAACTTATATAGACTCACAAAACATTTATGTACCCTTTTTGGTATCCAGTCCATAAGTTCTAATATATTTGGTTTTGTGTTGAAGATGAGGAGCTTTATTCTGGGACACCGTATAATTTCTTGGGAAGTGAACCTGTTATTTCACGGCACTTGCATCGGAGTTCTCTGAGAACAGAGTATGCAATACCCTGGCTTAATGGTAAGTGAGCATGAGAACTGGCCCAAACAAGTTACTTTTTCAGTATCACACGTACAGAGTTTGAGTTTGTTACCTGGGTAA
The DNA here is from genome assembly GCA_003676055.1 of Chloebia gouldiae. Classification (NCBI taxonomy): domain Eukaryota; kingdom Metazoa; phylum Chordata; class Aves; order Passeriformes; family Passeridae; genus Chloebia; species Chloebia gouldiae. The sequence continues at coordinate 1,358,826 of QUSF01000039.1, forward strand.
AGAGCAATTGTCTGATGTCTCAAAGAGATGGATTTGGTTATACTGGCATACGCTGTGAATATGTGCCCTCATGCATGCCACCAAGAGATTTTATTTCGAAATTTCAGGGTTTTTATCAGCACTGAGGATGAAAACAACTTCAGAATACACATGTTTCAACTTGACATTAATGATTTATTTCTTACTTGCTTGTTTATCCATGCAATAAGGCAGCTTTATTATGATATGGTTTGGAATCTAATGGTTTTGGTATGGAATTTGTTCTTAAATTGAGCTGATCATGGTTCTTGACACTTGAAGTTCCTGAATTTCAAAATTGAATTTTGTGAATTTTAAGGGGTGTGAGACTTTGTGCCAAAAAGGGCCAAAATTATGACTATTGTCCAAAAAGTACAGGATTCTGAGTTTTGTAATACATGATGTAATGGTGCTGTCATTTTAGTGCTAGTAGCTAGTAGCTGAAATAGAGGAGAGGCAGGCAAGGGAGGGTTACCTCTCCAGGCCCATTAGAAAACCACATTTGAGTGTGGACTGAAGAATGCTGAAGTAATGAGCTGTCAGATCATAGAGATCTTTCAGTATCTTTGGATTTTCACATAGGTTTTGTGGTGTTCGGGGTTTTTTTCTGTTTCTGGTTGTTTTTGTGGCTTGGGTTTTTTAAGAAATCCTGTTCATGTGATGTACAGCAAACTGTGTAAAGTAGGTCAGCGAGTGGAGAGAAGGTAAATGCAGTGTGGAGTTTGAGTGAAAGACAACTTCTGAGGGTCTTTGAGAGAATCAAGTTTGTAGTCACGTATATAATAGAAAATTCTTCTGTTTGTATCTGTAGAGCCCAACTTTGTTTTTGCTGATGTGATAAGAGCAGATCCAAACAGCACAGATGGAGAAGACGACAAGATATACTTCTTTTTCACTGAGGTGTCTGTGGAGTATGAATTTGTTGGAAAATTGCTGATTCCAAGAATAGCTAGAGTATGCAAGGTGGGAGATAGTTCAGTTTACTTTTACTGTATCTCATAGAATCTTGCATGTGCATGTTAAAAAACATTTATTATTCTGGACCTATTGCCAGGTAAACAGAGGTGTTGGAGTTTAGTAGACATTAACAAATAAGCTGTTCCAGTTAGTTCGTGGGAACTGAGAAGGCCTAATGGTTGCTTTGTAAATAAACACATTACTTGGTTTTGCACAGTTGTGAAATTTCAGTACATCTGGGGGTTCTGGTTTTCTGGGAGAAAACAAAGCGACCATGACAAAACCCAGCAACAGAAAAATTGTTGCTTCAGTTTTCATTGTTAATTTTTTTAAACAAGTACAGCTCCTTGTGAAGAAGTGACTTTGGTTGGAGCTGAGCAGATAGGATGTGTGTTAAGTGACTTCGAAGTAGCTGTATGCAAACACAACTGTAGCCATGTCCACAGCAAAATAGTTCTTGACTGTACTGTAGCAGATGGGACCTCTGTGAAGCTGCTGCAGCTGCCAGAGCCTGAAGGGAAGTGGTCACCAGCAGCCTGATTCTGTCACACTTGCTGTACGTAAACCTCAGTGTGTTAAGCTGGTTCAAGTACATCCTCAGGAGTGCTGGTTAAAAGTCTTGATGGAAGTTTTTTTCAGTAGAAAATGTTTATTTAACAATTTTTTTTCAGTGGAATGTATCAATTTCCTTTTTTTTTTTCCAACAGGAAATTTATCTGGCTTTTTCATTTTTATGAGGTTGAAAGTTTTATTTTGACTTTACTGTTTTGTATTTAAACAAGGAAGTCAAAACATCAATAACAAGTTAATGCTCTTGAGATTTCCATTAAACAAGGAGCTGAAGGCAGATTTAGATGGGGCTTGCTATTATGGCACTCTGCCTACAGACAGCTTGTGCACACTTTAAAAGGGGAGTACAGTGGAATATGAGAGCTTCATTTATTATATTATTATGTATTTCAGAATGTTGTTTGAAATAGAAATCAGTGACAGATTGCAAATCTGTAAGCATTTATGCTTAATTGTTTGAATAAATTTTGCAGATTTCCTTTAACACATTGCATACACAATTGGATAATGAATGGAAATATTAATACTGTTTCAGTATGCCCTTTTATAAGGGAAATAACAGAGCTGCAGCTTGATTATCAAATATTTTGAAATACATTTCTAGTCAATATATCTTAAGTCTTGATATCTGGAAATCCTTAATAAAGGTGGTAACTTCTAGAAGGATTAAAGAATTGCTGGATTTCTTCTAATAAAATTATCAGTGTCAGGCAAGTCTTAAGGCATATTGCAGTGTTAGAATTTAAATCAGTTTTGATGTCATTGAACAAATGCAGTATTACATATTTCTCTTAAAGGACAGTATAATACTTCCATGTTTGTTTTACTTTTTTCCTACTGATACATTGCCCATCTCAGTTTTTCTGAGTGATGCTGAAATATGGTTCTTCATTAACTCTCATATTTCATCTACCCTGTATGTGTGATAGAAATAATTTTGCATTCGTTTTGTTGAACCAGTTTTCCTGTGGCTTTCATACTGTTTTGTTTGTGAATATATTAACATTTATTGATGTTGCTGTAGATAAAATTAATGTTGCTGTAGATGAAATATTATAAAACACCAGGGCTTAGTATTTACATGCTATATAGCAGTGGTTAAGTGCAAAAATGCTGCTAGTTCTCCTCACAAACACCTTTTTATTTTTTTAATATCATAAGAGGGACCAAGGAGGATTAAGGATCTTGCAGAAGAAATGGACTTCATTTCTCAAGGCCAGACTGATTTGTACCATCCCTGATAAGAATTTAATTTTCAATGTTATCAATGATGTTTTTATTCTTAAATCTCCGACTTTGAAGGAACCAGTGATATATGGAGTCTTCACCCCACAACTGTAAGTGTGCTATAGCCTTTTCCTGAATAAGTACCTTTAATCTCAAATGGTTACTACAAGAAAATGATAATTACTCCTGTGTTTTGTTGGGTTTTGTTTTTTCCCCTAATTTCTTCCTGAATTAATAGGAATGATGTGGGGATGTCGGCAGTGTGTGCATACAGTCTGTCTGCTGTAGAAGAGGTTTTCTCAAAAGGAAAATACATGCAGAGTGCTACAGTGGAACAGTTTCATATAAAGTGGGTACAGTACAACGGGGAAATTCCGAATCCTCGACCTGGTGCAGTAAGTTTCCATAGTCTTGGATCTTGTGACTTTTTCAATGCTCAGGAGGAAGCAGACTAGGGAAGACAAGTAACCTACCAATGTTTGCCCTCACCTGGTTACTTCTTATAAAAACTTCATTGAAAAATACTGAAGTGATATGTTCTGAACATTTTATGTGGGAATTCAAGTATTTGTTTTTTTTTTTAATTTGTAATTAAGTTGTTTGCTGGTTTTGTATTTCATTATTTTGTTAATACTTGTCAATGTGAAATAGAACTCAGTTTACACTAGCAACATCATACCCTTTTTGATCAGATGAAAGGAAGTATAGCAGCTGTTGCATTGTCTCAGTAGAATCAGCATGTCTGTCTAGTGTAGTGCACTGCTTTGCACACTCAAATTTTCCGAGTGCCGGGTCTCTTTCAGACTTTTTTTACTTCCTTATGTTCCTTACAGTCATACCGTTGCTAGTGCTGAAAGAGGTGATGGTTACAATTACTGAAGGTGCATGAAAGCACAGAAGGAATATCGTCCTAGAATGTATTTTGGACCACAAAAATGTAGTCCAAAGCTCAGGGATTAGCACATTAAAGTGCTATGAGACCTGAGAACCTTCCTTGGTGCAATGAGTAGAGTGTACAGGTGTGGTTACTGGCCAGAATATGTGGTTACTGGCCAGAATAATGTGGAGAAGAAAATGCATGCAGCTGCTGTTAATTGTCTTTATTTTGTACAAGTAAATGATACAATTTGGTTCTCTTTTTTCTTTTTCACTCACTCCCTGCCCCCCCTTCTAGTGTATAAACAATGAAGCCAGAGCATCAAACTACATGAGTTCTCTGAATTTACCAGACAAAACATTGCAGTTTGTTAAAGATCATCCTCTAATGGATGACTCAGTGACTCCAGTGGGAGACAGACCTCGCCTAGTAAAGCGAGATGTGAAGTATACACAGATTGTAGTTGACAGAGTCAGAGCACTCAATGGCACCATCTATGATGTTATGTTCATCGGGACAGGTGAGTGCTGCAGATCACCTGGTTTTGGTGTTGCACTGATTCTTTTCTTGGAGAAACTCTTGAGATTTCCATTATTTACAGGGCTTTTACAGTAGCTGATGTAAAAAAAGTAAGGTGTCACAGTAAGTTGACAATCTTAGGTGCTTTGAAAAAATATTGCAGGAAAAGAACTACAAAGCTTCAGTGAATTCAGCGAAACTACACAATATAATTCCCAAGTGGTCATTCTGTGCCCCAAAATGTTATTTCCTGCTCAGAAGTCCTGATCATGGCAAGTTTAATGGTTGCCTTTGACACAGAATTGTTCTGCTGAACAGCAAGAGATTACTGAGACAACTTACAGCAGTTGTGAAGGCTTTTTTCCTGCCTTTTCATTTCACAGCTCTTAAGTATATTGCTTTTCTGTTTCAGATCGAGGAGCCCTGCACAAAGCTATCAGCTATGAAAATGGAATGCATATTATTGAAGAAACACAGCTTTTTCCAGATTTTGAACCAGTCCAAACTCTCTTGCTTTCATCCAAAACAGTGAGTGTTAGAAGCATCACAGCATTTATCGCCTTTTGTTCCTTCACAAAACTTTTTTTGCACGAGACCATCGCTGTGCATAGAGCCAGCCAAAGACTGCATTTGTAACTCAGCAGGCTGCAGCAATCACTTATTGCCTGCTGCATTTCAGTATGTTTGATAGATGGTTAAGCTTCTGGAGGTATTTAGACTTGGGGAATGGCAAGAGGAGCACAGGTATGTGGGTCTTCACTTGGTTTCCATGTGCAGAAGCAGGAAACTGTAAGACGTTTTAAGAAACTCGTTTCAGTTTTGCAGGGTTGTAAAAAACCTGACCCCTTGTGGCCACTGCAGATTTGTGAGGAAAAGTCCCAGGGATTGAAGTTAGCAGAGGAGTATGTGTGGTTTTGAGGAAATAGACCTAAGAAGAGAGAACAGTCTTCTAGCACAGGGACTCATAGTTATGTAGTTGACTTCTGCCATCCCAGATCTCAAAGGCTCCTGCATGCTCATGAGAGCAGTCACTTTGCTGCAGCTGTGGGTGAGGACCTCTGTGAGGTCCTGTCTGCCCCGTGGGGCGCCAGCTGCAGCTCCAGCTGCATGGCACAAGAGTTGCTGTGCACTCCAAACCTGGCAGCTGCCCTGCACTGTTTGTCAGTTGTTTGGTTTAATCCTTTGTGACAGTAGGAGGATGCTCACTGTGTGTAGTTCGTTCATGAGTTCGGTTTCTGCCCCTGCTTGCTCAGAACTTCACATCCATGAATATGTCTGTCTGTGCCTAAAGTCACTTGTAGCATCAGCATCAGTGAGGTGTTCTGGCTTTCATGAATATTGAATGCCTCTTTTGAAGTATCTCGTGGTAATACCAGTATTCAGTAGCTAGTGTGGATCACTATCCATACATAAGTGCTCTGCAGCTTAGGGGCTTAGGAATACTTTGAAACAGCTTTTATTTTTCTGTGATATTTAATAAAATTTTGCATGTCAACATGATCAGCTCAGTGGAACTGAGCTTTATGCCATAATTTTTACAAGCTCATTCTGCGTGCTTATTTATCCTTTCATGCTTATAATAGAAAGAAAGAAGTGGTTTTGATAGACAAATGGAAAGCAGGATTAAAAACGTCTGTGCTTAGTTTTCTGTAAACATATTTGTATTATTTTTGTAGGATACATCACTTATCCTACTGACAACTCACTTATATATCCGTGCAGATATGTATTATGTGTGTGTATATATATATATATATACACATACATACACATGTAAAATATTTGCTTAATCTGCAAAAAAAGGTTCAAATTACTTGATTTGACAGGAAGTTTTGGAATTTGCCCTGTCATAGAAGATAATGATTGATAACTCTTCTAATATATATGCTAATTATCCATTCTTTTAATTGTGGGATCATTCCTACACTGGCTTAATTATGATTTGCCTATTTCAGGGGAGCGCTAAGAAAGAGATGGGCATTAAGCCTGATACAAATACATCATGTAGCAATTTCAGCACGCATTTGGAAGGCTGCTGTAGGAATAATGGCGTTGAAATTTTTCACTCTGGGTCCAGGTGGCACATTCTCACTGAAGTATTGCGGCCCAGTACATTCCCATAAAACCAGAGATCCTTTTTAGTGATGGGGAGCAGGAGTTTGGGTCAGCTGCCATAGTCATGGTAACTGTATAGTCACAGTACCACCAAAACAGCCTGAAAGCACAAGTTTCTGCCTCCACGATCAGCAGATACTGAAGTCCATCACTGAGCTGGTATTGTGTTATGTGTCATGGCATTCCGCAGTAGTGGACTAACTGCAGAAGGGTAATAATTACCCTCATGGTGGGCTTTAGACCTCTCTGGAGTCAGAGTCCTTTCTGAGAGCATTTTTCAGTAGTCTCTAGGTTCTTCCCATAGTGTGTGGAGGGTGGTGGGCAGCCAGATGAGCCTGCAGTAGATCACCTTAATTCCTGCTTGACTGGAAGGTGTGTCTTTTTAAAATAGTTTGCTCAACTCACTGCATGTTCCCTGGAATCTTGGATGTATGAGCTGGGAAACATGCCAAGACACTACAGCCCTTGTGCAGTGTTATCCAGCAGAGCACTTGAGAGTGAGCACTGTGGAAATCCTTGAGCAGAATTGGAAGCTTTTCCTAGGAAGTTATATGTCTCAAACAGTGTAGACTTCCTTCTATGAGCACTGCAGCACATCCCTTTCTTGAGGTTTTGCCTGATAGTATGTAAAGTCACAGTGTACCTTTAGCTGTCATTTTCCCTGAGCTCTAAAGCAGATGTGTGAGATAGGACAGCTGCCTGCCTTTTGTAATGAGTGTGGTCTCTTCCTGCTGCACTCAGAGTCAGACTGCTTTGGGATCCCCAGCAGCAATGGTTCAACAGCCATTGCGATCATTTCCCCCTTCTTCTCGGCACCAGTGCTGTTTCCTTTGAGTACTACCAGTGTTCTTTCTTAAGAAGCATTTGACTCACATAAAGATGATGTTGATGTGGCTGCAGAGACTGGCTGGCTAAAGAGTTGAAGGCAGTAGAGGTGCTTTGGGTTAACAGGAGCAGCCCTACTGCCTGCTCAGTCTTGCATGTGCCAGCTGCAGACTTTTCACCAGCACAGCCTTGCCTTGCCTCATAGAAAGATTATTGCATTCATATTTCTGGGAAAACAGATTAAGTCTTAGTTAGACATGGTTACTTTCCACATACCTGTGCCAGTTTTTTCTTGTCTTTTTTGCACTTTTCAGCATTGATGCAATATTTCTAAGATAACTTTCTAGAAACAAAAGCTAATCAAATGCTTACTCTCCTGAGGCACCACTTTTTATAAAAAAGGGTGTATGTATGCAGCTCTTGAATAACTCATAAATTGTTCCATGAATTGGGTTGTTTGAGTTTGAGGCTGTGATGATTTTTTGTTGTGCTTTGTTTTCTGTAGGGCAGAAGATACCTCTTTGCTGCTTCAAATTCTGGTGTGGTGCAGTCTCCAGTGGCATTTTGTGACAAGTACACCACTTGTGTTGACTGCGTTTTAGCAAGGGATCCTTATTGTGCTTGGAAACCTCTTGAAGCTTCCTGCATTGATATTTTTAAAGAAGGTGAAATGGGAAGGTAATAGTATCCTTTGATGACCTTACAGTTACAGTCAATATTTAATCAGTCTTGTCCCACACTGATAATTGGAATTTTAAAAATAGAAAGTTTTCAAATACAAACTTTCTCTTATCCATTTATGCCAGCTAGTGCTGTTTCGATGACTGTTTTTAGTAAAAGGGGATGGGCAGACTTTAAGAAACAAGATTCGAAGTTGTAATGGTTGGACTTCTTTTTACAGGAACTGGATTCAAAACATAGGTGGAGATGCATCTTCTTGTTCTGGTGAGTTAGTCTTTGAAGAGCTCCTTCATATGTCTGGGTGGAGCAGTGAGAGAGCTCTGTTTAGTTCAGCTTTGCTTTTTTGATTATCTGGACATTCATTTACATTGTAATAGGTATGGGATTCTGCCTTGAATATTTGAGCATCTGTACAACCTGCATGTTGTCTTAAAAACTGTCTGTGTTTGTATGCATTTCAGTGTGCAGTGCACAACCCCTGAAATAATGGGGGCACCTCAACAGTGACTTGTGAATGAAAGCAATACCAGAAGTACTTCTAATGCAGAGGCCTCTGTCTCTTTGATGCAGCATTTGACATTCTACTGTGAGCTTTGACAAGTGCTTGGTTATTGCTGCTAGACCAGATTAAATTATTCGGAAAAAAACCCTGGTTTTATGGTGAATGGGGAGGGGGAGCTTAGAACATGATATAGAGCAGCTGAAGTACCTTCCATAGTGCTTTAAAGCAAGTAACCACAGGTCCTTTCTTTGTCCTGTGTGCTGCTGCCACCACATCAAGGAGATCATAAAGTGGAGTAGAGTTACAGGAAATTTTAGCTGTAAAAAAAGTAGTAAAAAAAGCTCTTAAGAGTTTGATGTACTCACTTTTTATTTATAATCCGAGCAAAGCCTGGACCACCATGACAGCTTTGCTTGTAATTTTTTTTATTAACTTATGGGATGTCATAAGTTGTGGGTGTGCCATAAGTGCAAATATCCATTTTTTCAGAAGAGAGTTCCTAGTTCAGTTTCCTCTTGCATACTTTGTAGTTGCTGCTTTACTTAAAATGTTCTGATTGGATATAAAGTGAGACCAGGTACAGTATCTTTCTCGAACAGTTGCTTCTCGGGTGCATACTCAGTTGTGGATGAGTGAGGTCTCACCTTTATCTAGAAGTGGAGGCTGTCTTAGGGTTGAGGTGTCCTATCTCTTAGTTTGTCTTGATGTTCCACATGCAGCTTGGTATTCCACTGAGATTCTTGCATGCTGTCCACCTGTTCTTGTGAGCTGAATGCCATAATCTTCATGCTTCCAGTAAGACTGTAACACAGTCTGGTGAAGCTGTACAGATTAGAGCAAACTGGAATCATTGCTGATACTCTGCACGTTTATTTTGATGTTCCAGATAAAGTAAGAGAGAATCCCCTACAGCATACATTCAAGCATGGGAGCACAGCAGAACTCAAGTGTTCTCAAAAGTCCAATCTGGCACAGGTAGTTTGGAAGTTCAAAGATGATGTGCTGAGAGTGGAGAGTCCCAAGTACCGTCTGTTGGAGAAGGCACTGCTCATCTTCAATTTATCAGAAGGAGACAGTGGTGTTTACCAATGTTTGTCAGAAGAAAAAGTGGAAAATAAGAAATTTTCTCAAGTGCTGGCTAAGCATGTTTTGGAACTGAAAAAAATGCAGCGTATCATGGTGGCCCCCACTGCAACAGCTGCACCAGCAGAAGGTAATAGTGATGTGCCCAAAGTGTCAGCTGTATCGGCCGAGGGGTCCACTGCTCACATCTCCACCACTCACATGGTACCAGTAACCACAGGAAGGATATTAACAAAGCCCATTGGCCCTGTCCTAACAAGTGTAGCCTCCAACACAGAGCTCTTCAATTCTATTCCTGATGCAGTCCCGGAAAAGACAGTGTTCCTCAAGTCAAATGATAACTTCCTGTTGATGTTCCTCTTCCTCTTCTTTTTCATGCTGTTCTTGTGCCTGCTCTGCTACAACTGTTACAAAGGCTACTTGCCAGGGCAGTGCTTGAAATTTCGCTCCGTGATGCTGCTTGGTAAGAAGAAAACAAAGTCAGATTTTTCTGATTGTGAGCAAAGTGTGAAGGAGATGCTGGTGGAGCAGGGCAGCGTCAGCCACCAGAGCGGGGAGCAGCCCAAGCCTGCGCATGACACCGGCTACGAGACGGAGCCCGACTGCGGGAACAGCCAGCTGCAGGCTGGGGACTCGCAGGCGTCCCGCGAGGCCAAGGACAAGCCCTTCGACGTCAAGTGCGAGCTCAAGTTCGCTGACTCGGACGTGGAGGGGGACTGAAGGAGCCCCCGGTCCCTCTCCGCGGCAGAAGTGAGCTGTGCTCCTGCAGCTGGCTGTTAGAGCACGGAGACGCTGGGTGTGACAGCTGAGCCATAGCAAGGGTTACATGCTTAAGCTGTACAGCAAGCCAGTTTTCGTTCCGATCTCAACAAATTAGAGAAGTGGTGTACTTGTCTGGAGACCAGAACATCTTGTGTTGTACTGTCGTTTTTTTCTGTTTATTCAAATGGCCAGTTTCAGATCACCACTTGTTTATTCCCAGTTTTCCCCCCGCCCCCCACAGAGCACTTTGCTCTAGTGAAGCTACTTGCTTGTTCTTTGGCCATATTCTTCAATAGAGTAAAAGTAACTTTATAATTCAGTTGGCTTTAAAAAGTACTTCAGTCTTCACATATTTTTAGTTGCCATTAAAAAACGATCTAGTTTCATTTTAATTCCAAATTGGAAATTGAGTTTAGTTTATCAGATTGGTAAATTATAGACTTTTGTCCAGATTGGGACATTTTTTTTCTTTGCTTCTAGTGATTGTTTTTAGTTTTATGCTTTGTGTTTTAGCACACTAGGTCTCTTTAGTTGGTTAAAGTTAATTTTTTTAACTGCTCTACAAGTATCTTAGATTTTAAGGTATAATGGGGATAGCATTGCCTTGATTTGTGTAAGACTCAGGGATAATCTTGTTTAAAGGCTCTTTTCTTTGCTGCTTTCTAGAAATGTAGGTACAACAATATCAGTACAAAACATGGAGTAAGTGGGGAATGGGGAAGGAGGAAAAAAATTCTTTTTTTCTTTTTTTGGTTTTTTTTCCTCCCCCCAACCAGCCAGCCAGCTGGACGTAGTCACATTTTATTTTCTATACAAAACTGGATTTATTTTTTTTTCTTTAGTTAATAGAACAGTACAGGCAAGCAACTGTCAGTTAGCAGTGACAAGGAAAGAGGTTTCTTGCATTGTGGAAGCAAAACAGGAAGCAAGAAGAATGAACTCCAACAATTCAGCTAGTGACTCGCTGGAATGGACTGTTAGGACACAGCCTGATGAGAAAACATTGCTGATTTGTTTTCTTCTTTTCAGATTCAGAAATAACTCGGCTTATTTTGTGACAAATATTTGCAGCGTCACCCTTTCTGGATGATACCTACACTCTCCTATGCAACTGGAGACTGAAACTGGAGCTGCTTAAACAATCAGTCTTTGAACTGTTTATGTGAATCATGCCTGCTAACGTGAAAGTGTGCATTTGTTCTCAGCCTGGTTCACAGCAGCGTTGTTTGTCTGTAAATGCATTTTATGTGTGCAGTACAGTCCTGAAGAATTGTTCCTCTCACTGCTTCGTTCTGTAAATATTGCTAGAAGTAGAATACATTTTAACAGTAAATAGCAGTATGCCTGGGCTGCTTTTCTGTGTTGAACCTTCATGCAAACGTAATTTAGACCATCTTAGTGTAAACAGTTTATATTTTATAAGATTCAGTTTGGTTTTATTTTTCTATTAACAGAATAAATGTTAAAATAAGTTGTATTACATCTTGGATTTTCTGAAATGTGACACGACCGTGCTTTCCTTTGGCAAGCACTAATGTTCCTGTGATTTCCTTTGGGGGGAATGTAAAAACTTCGTAATTAATTTGAAGCAGCCTCTCAGCTTCAACTGAATGGGTTATTATAACCCAGGGTGGGGAGATGGGAAGGATGGGAGAAAAGCAGTGTGGGAGAAGAAGGAGAGTGCTCTTCTCTAAGAGCCTAGTGACACTTTGTCTTACTACCTTTCTAAAACTCATTTGTCTTTCTGCATTATTTTTTCATTGTGTGATGTATTTCTTGCAACTTCTTTCCTTAGTACCCTTTTACTTTCTCTTCTGTCCTCTTCTGTCACACAGCCTCATCTCCCATACCTTTCCCTCCTACTGGTACCTCCTTTTTGTCCTGTGTGGGAAGTGATTCACCTCCTTCACCCACCAGTACCCAGCCTGATGTTTGGTCTAGCAAAGACTCTGTAAAGGTCATGTTGTTGCCACCTTTCCTAAGTGACCAGGCACAGCATGTTAGTGTCCGGGGAGCCTTCCACCTCTTCTGCCAAGCCACAGGTAAGTTGGAGGACCCCTGTATAAGCCAGCACTTCCTGTATTAAAGGTTTAGCTGTGTCACCATGTACTGTATAAATCTTTTGTGATGTTTGGGGGGGCAAAACAAGAACAAAGAGAGACAGTATTAGGATGCCAGCATGCATCAGGAGGCCAGCAGGCTCTTACCAAGAATAAGTCACTGCGAATTCAGTGAATCAGGATCGCATATGGATGTTTAGCAGGTAGATATTGTCATTGTCAGTGTGTATGCAGTTTAAAAAGTACATTTTTATTGAATTTGAACTTAGCATATTTTGTGGATCAGTCATTCCTTTTTCCATCGTATTTCAAGTGGCAAAGTACATAGAGTAATAACTTCCATTTTATAGCAGATACATTATCTGAGGTGTACAGGAGGACAAAGCTGTTTTTTTTCACAGCAATTCAGCTTTTTTTTTTCCCAGTTTTTGTTTGGATTGTTACAAATTACAATTTGTAATTGCTGGCTTAAACTAAGTATGATTTTATGGATCGAAACAGGTCTTCATATGGAACCTTATTTTTTAAAAGATGAAATTATATAGCTTGAATATAAAAAATAGTGTTGTTCCCTGTTGGCATCTCTGTTTATCTGATTACGTGAAATCAGATGGAAATGCATAAGTCTTTATTAGCATAGATCTTAACAAAGGCACTGTTTGTATTTCTGTGGCTACAAGGAACAACTGTGGGATGAAGGTTCTTTCATAGACTAGAGTCATTCAGATTGGAAAGCACTTTTCAGCAGTAACTTGTTTACTTTTGTGACAGGCAATTCAGAAACTATGAAGTCCACTATGAAAAAAAAAGTTACAATAAAAGTTACAATAGCACAAAAGATTTAAACAATTTGATAATTGTGCTACAAATCTAGACTTCACTTTAGAATTTTTTTTTCATCCAGCAGTACCCATCTTAACATAACCCTGATGCTGCTCTTAAAAATTGTCAGTAATTGTATTTGTCTTGGTAATGAATTTAGGAAGGAAGGCACAGTGTCCTAAAGTCAGTATGTGGACCCCATTCCTCAGGAGGTGTAGGGGTGAATAGTGGAACAAACTCCTAACAACCACCTGGAATCCAAGGGATGCAGTAGTGGTACAGGTTGGGGTCAAGGTGACCCAGCTATAGAAGCGCTTCCAATGCATATCCGAGCAGGGGAGGACTGGACTTTGTGTCATGGACAGAGTTTTTGCTCCCTATCGGAAGCAAGGCAATCAGCTGACACTTCACACTCTTCTCCTACCCAGAACTTCAGTCTCTTGATTTAAAAAACATGCAAACCAGCAAATCCAGACCAGCACACGGAACTGGTGCAGATATTTGCATCTTTCTGGGTCCTGCACGTGAGGATATATGAATTAATCTTGGGTGGGGGGTGGCTAAACAATTGCTTTTGCAAGGAAGGTCTCTGGATTTGCTCAAATTTGTTCATTGTCAGTTTATATTTCTTTATATTACCATAGCTTTAGTGGAACTTGATTTCTCTCAGCTATGAAAATAAGATAAAATGTGTTTGCAAGGTACAAAAGGGTTAAATTAGACTGGCAGAGAATTAAATGTTGTGCCTGGTTGTCTGCAAAAAAGGATATGGCATCAGTAAATGTATGATGCAAATACATAGATTGCCACATCATCCGGTAAAAACCTCAAAGCTTATTTTTAATTAAGTTTCTAGCTTAATTGGTATTTTATCAGAATTGCTGAATCTCTTCCTTTTTTTAATTGTAAATATCAGTTTCAAGCTGTCTGGAAACTCAGCAGGAGTTGGTGAGTTCTTTTGCTCATCTCTTACTCATCCCACATGTTTTAACCTGAAAGCTTACCTAAGGATAAGAATTTACAGCCTTTTAACTGGCTCATGTCCACAAGGTAAAGTTGAGTGGATACAGCACAAACGGCATTTGTGGCAAACTGCTACATTTTTTCTGAAAAAGAAGTTGTTTCAAGCATGGAATACTTCCAGTCTTCTGGAAAAGGGAGGAATAAATCTCCCTTTGCAAATTTTGTCCCAGTTTGTCTCTACTCCCCCAAAGAGTCTCATATTTCTCCAGAGACCTGTCTGCTGTATATGCATGGACAAACATTAGGTTTCTTGTGTACTTGCTCTAATAGAAATTTTCTCTCCCATTACAGAATTTTTTTAAACTTCTAGAGGCAGTTCAGGCAAGTTTCAAATAAATTGAACAAAATGCTACACCATCTGATTCAGGGGAGAAACAGCGAGTTGGTGATGCACGCACCTGCTGTATAATTTCTCTGGTGTACTCTGTTGAAATTAGGTATAGTAGGAACAGTTTTTTCCTCAGAGTTTTGATTGTGCTCAAAGATGTTTTACTGGCACCTCCTCCCCCTGCTTTAGCTCCATGTCCATAATTTCACAGACAAAACTAAAATACAGTGAGTGTGCTGTGTGATAGTTTAAATGCTTTTATAATCAAACACTGCAAAACACTGTGCTTCATCTGCAGATAGAGCCTCCTTGTGTCCATGGTGTCAAGATTACTCCCTCCCTTAATTCATCTGTAGCTGGAGATTTTACATATTGGATTGTTTGCATTCTTGGTAAAAAAACAAACCAGTAGTGTGAACATAAGAGTTCTGTGAACTTGGAAATACACTTTCAAGGAGTTTGTATTTCATGGAGATGCTGAGATTGGTATCTGGTAATACGTACAAAGCCTGTTCCCTGTAGTTACACTCTTCTAGAAAGAGTACAAGAAAGTTTCCCACATCTGTGGAAGGAAAGATCAGTAACTTGCAAGAATCAGAGTTGCAAGTGGTTCACTAGAGATTCCTCTTTGGTGGAGCCTGAAGTTGCACTGAAAGACATGCAGAAGGATGAGGAATTTTTTTTCCCCTCAGGAGGAGGAGGTCACCTGTCAGAGACTGACCTACCCATGGAAATAAGTAACTCATTCTTGGGTGAGGTTTTTTTTTTTGCATCATTTGCATGATTGCATCAGCCGTGGTGCCCTGGGGTGGTCTGGTCTGGTGTAGAGCTCAGTCAGGTGAGGCATGGAGGTGTGCATCAGCCGGAGCAGAATGAGCCTGCCCGGGAATGTTCTTTGTGCTAGACAAAATGTTTGTCCAGAATGACAAATGATAGCATTTAAATTACAATTTATCGGTGTCTTACAATGGACTTAACTTGTGTTGTTACTTTTCTGTTCTTACAAGAACACCAATATCAAGAAGAATTTTTTCATACCACTTGTGTTTTATAACCAGTTGAAGTTGGTAAGTGGCTCTTAATAAAAGCTGTGGAGAGATAACAAGGGTAGTTTTTGAAACGTGATAATGGTTTAATTGGTAGCCTTGAAAGGAAAAGCTCTGCATCTTCCAGGACAAATCAATCCACTGCACAAATATTTCAAAACTTCAGAAAATTTTCAAATTTTTAGTCAGTATATATTGAGAGTTACACAGTGATGCTTTCCTAAGCAATACCCATTACTTTAATATGCAAGAAGAATACCTTTTTGGTTTTTTTTTTTTGTTGTTGTTGTTGCTTTTGGGATTTCTTTTTGTTGCTGTTGTTTGGTTGTTCTGTTTTTTTTAACTTTAATTTAGTTTTCTAGTAAAGACTAGAATAAGTTCAGTGTAAAAATAATTTAATCATAAGGCAAATTAGAAAGCATCAGGCATCAAATTAAAAAAGAGGAGAGAAAGGAAAAGAAGTAGAACCAAAATTGCCTTGTTATTTTTTTCCTCAGAAGATATAGTTAAATTATTGTTTTCCCACATTTCACAGTGTGCAGCTGACTGCACTCGTACAGGTTTTTCCTGTGGAATGAGTTAATAAGGTGCAGGTGGGAAACATCTTGTGTGGCTATTGGTAGTTTATAAATTATTAAAACATAAAGGAAGACCCTGAAGCGCCTTGGGAGATCAGTCCACCTAGGACCAGCCTGCAGTAGTTACTGCTGTTGTGACGTGCAGAGCACTTGAGGCTGCAGCCTGCTGCAGAGTGTCCTGTGCACAGGGCTTGGTGTTTTGTACACTCACCACGCAGTCTGACAGGCTGCATCTCATGCCAGCAGAGGGCTTGGGAAATAAAGCCTTTGTGTGGTTTTCAGAGATTTGCACAGGTTAAAAACCCAGTTTTTTACTAGTTTTTACCCTCACAGTTTGAATGAGCCACACTTTTGAGAGAACAACTTGTCAGAAATATTGGTGAGGCTGAGGCAAAGAGCTGGCACATCTGTGCAGGAGCACCTCTGTGAAGCAGCAGCTTTGCTGGTCAGTTGTCTGGTTCAGCTTTTCAGCTTGCTTGAGGATTGGGTGCTGCAGGGGGTGTCAGCAGAGACCAACTGCCTGGGTCACAAAAAGGGTAATATTCTCCATTTGAATTTAATGTGCACCATTTTGGGAGACTGCAAGGGAGCAGAATCTGCACCAGCTTTTGTAGTATGACTAGATATTTATAAAAGAAGCTTGCTTCACACTGGGGACTTTTGAGACCCAAATGCCTTTTGGGATGTACTCTCAGGAGGGAGAGAGATTAATTTAGGTGTGTATTCTATTTCTGTACAGTTTGCTTGCAGTTTACCTGACCTCCCAGTTTAGCCTTTCTTTTTTTTTTGCAGTTCAGCATAAATATTTTGACTTTTGTCCTTGAACTTTTGGTTCAGTAATGTCTTGGCTTGAAGCAGTACCCTGGTAGTAACTGCTACACCCTGGCCATGACTGAGCAGCTGTATTCCCAGCCCTGCCTAGTGAGATGTGATGGGTTTGGACTGGTACTGGAATCTGGACCATAATCAGAATTTTATGCTATTTTCCTCAGAACATCTTGTTACCTCCTGCCAGCCAGGATTGCAGCCTGACTACCTGTACACTTGTTTTTCTTCCCCATGAGAGCTACAGCCTGTAGAGTTGTAGTTAATCTGTTGGTGTGGTGGTTGATAAAATGAGTACTAATTTTGACCAAAGCTGTCATCTTTTTTAAACTATTTCAGCAGAAACTGCTACCAGAACTGTGTCAGTAATTTGTGTGCATTGTCCCCAGAGTGAAGATTAAAGTCTCATTTCCATATCTGCAGTCATCTTCCTGCTATATCTGCCTATTAAACAAAGCAAAAGCAGTAGTTTGTGTTCTCTGGAGAATAGAATTGATTTTTGGAGAGCATGTTATTCCTTAAAATATGTTCTCCAACTTATTTCACTTTATTTTAAAAATTAACATAGTAGCCTTGTTAGCTGATAGGATGGCAAAAAATAATTAGGCAAACACTAAGTGCCAATTGGTGTTGATGTTACACAAAGGGATGGGTAACTTAATAAGGCACCACCTGTCTGCAGGACCTCATGCATTCGTCAGTGTGAAATACTTGGTATTGGAAGTAATATTCAGCATTTCAGAGAGGTCTGTTTTCTTGGCTTTTTATTGGCTTTTTGTTTCCATTGCTGTCAAGCTTGTCTTCTAGAATGAATTGCCCTGATTTAACAATCAAACACCAACCAACAAAACTACCCAAAAAATGCACCTCAGTTATAGGGGGTACAGGCTATGTAACTTGCATACTATTTGCAGAAAACTGCAAAGATTCTTGTCTCAATTTAAATATTCCCCCCACACACTTCTCCAGTCAGCTACCCTCTGATGGCATAATTTCATACTGATTTATTATTTTTTTATCTTATCAGCAGCAATGACTCAGATGCCTACAAATCAAGAAACTCTGACCAGCTCCAATATTTCATTCACATACTGAGTAGTGTAGGTGATAATATTTCATATTAATGATTGACTAACCTCTTCCTGGGCTAACACTGATGTCTAATTTAAAAGAAGACCTTCCTGCATCCAGGTTATAGTGCCTTTTTAAACCTTAATCCCTGCTCCAGATAAGAGCTTCCTGTATGATCTTGGTTTTCAGAAATCTGGGATGTTTGCTTCAGCAGAATTCAGCAAAGCTGCAAGCTTGATAACAAGCATTAAATCCAGATGTCGTTCTTAATCTGATGCACATGGTGAGTTTTGAAAGAGGTTTTGATGTATATTGGTTATATAAGGGAGGTTTTTTCATAAACTTTAACTTCCCATCCCTGTGGATACCCTCTGGTAGCAGTTCTTTGTCTAGATCATAGGAATTTGTGTAAAAGATTTTTTGTTACCCTAGTAGAATTTCTCTCTGGGATACCTGTCAGTTTATCTTCACTGAATTTCAATTTGCTGTCAATTTGCAGAAATTACTAGCTGATGGCTCCTGCTTTTGTACTAACTCCCCTGTCTTGGAAGTGTTTTCATGAATTTAGGGAAGTCTTACTCAAATGCCACCCTTCAAGAACTGGGTTAGAAATGAGGGGGACCTTGTACTATGGTTCATAGTACTGCTCACATTTTAATAGGCAGCTTCATTGGGCTGCTTTTGAAATATCACCACAGCTCTCTTCACATGGAAGCACTTGGCACAAGGATCCAGCTTGGCCAGTGCTCTGCCTTGCTCCTCCTACCTTATGTCACGGAGCTCTGCTAAATCCATAATCAGCTTCTTTTGAATTAGTGTCTCCAAGCTGTCTTGAAAACCATATGTCTGTTAGGATGTGATGCATATATGGCAAATGCTTAATTTGGTCCAGCTTAGCAGGGTGCATCCCCATGCTGCTCTGAATCTGTAGCTTTATGTTCTTTAAGTCTGGTTTTATTTACTTAATTCTTCTAACCTTAGGTCAAATTTACACCAAAAACCCACTGAATGCAGTCAGACTGTGGTAGAAGATTACAAGGAGTTGCAGTTGTTTGAATTGCTATCTAAGAATGGTGGTTGAATTTTTTTCCATTTTTGTCAGTGGAAAATACTGAGAAAAAGCCATCTGGGTATTAAATATGTGGTTTTTGTAACTCAGCCTGATTTGACACAGGTCAGAGAACCCATTCTGCAGCAGAAACTACCTGGGCCATTACTACTCTGGCTTTTACTACCTGGGCATTACCATTTCATTCAAACTACTGAAAACAGAGAAAATGAAATCTATGTGAGAAAGAAGCAAAAACTTCCAGAGACACTGGAAATTTTGGAGGCCTTATGCAAAGGAAAGGGTAGCTCAGATAATGCCACAAAGTTTTTTTGTATTTTTGTTTGATTACTGTTAATTTCCCTTCTGAAATCATCAAGGCAGTGAAGTTGATTTCATTAAGCATGTGTAACTAGTGTAGTTTATTGAAGCAATGTTTATGAAGTTAACTGTTTGAAATAACTGTTTCATGGCTGCTTAGGCATAGTTACTTATGTACCTATCATCTTGCGCTGTTTAATTCTCTGCTTGATTATTATGTTTTAATAATATTACTTTCTTAAAATCTTTCAAGCATTCCTAACATGGATGGCAAAGTAAGTAGATCAGGTCAGAAACTTGTACTTTAAAGGTTGCACTAGACATGTAATTAATATGTATTATAGTGATGGTAAAAAAAAAAAAAAAAGCAGAGTATATGTTTTTATTATTTTCTTTATCTTCAAAAAATATTTCCCTAACCATTACATTGGAGTCTGAATTTCTCACCAGGGAGTTGTAGAAAATTTGCATTTAACAAATACGATTTAAAATTTTTGCAGATGAAACTGTGTCACAGTGTATTTTTTTGTATTGATCCATCCTGAAAATGAAATCAAAGTAGAGAAGGTAGTTGCCTGAAAATTGGAAACAAGCTGCACTGGAACAGGATCAGGAAAACCCTGAGTACTGCTTGCATCTAAATTTTGCTGTCAACCAGTGTAAGTGGGGATGAGTGTGTATCTCTGGGGATTTCCAGTGCTTCTGACTGCACAGAAAAATAACAGAAGGGTAAAAATTGCCTAGTTGCACTTCGTAAGGGGCCAATCTGAACCAACACAGCTTGAAAAATTTCATGTATAAGGAAATTGCTACATTTTAATCTCTCAGTGAAATACGGACGTAAGCTGAAATTTTGGCTATTTTCCAGTACAATTGGGATCTTCAGCACTAGAAAATAGAGCAGGTTCTCTGGTGTAAATAGTAAATTTGAAGTAAGTTTAGGGAAGTCCTGCACTAAACATGCTGCTTTTTTGCATGGCTCTAAAATGGTACTTCGGGATTTTGATTTTTTTGCTGTGCTTGCACTTATTATTCCTACCATTTGTTCAAATTCCAACTTCAGCTTTAGGTTACTGAAGTAATTTGTCCCTGGTTCCAGACTTCACATGGACTTGGTGACATGTAACCTATCTGCTGTTAACTGTAGAATGAGTACAATCATCCATAAAACACCTTTGAAAAATTAAAAAGGTATATGCTAGACCACCTGTTTTCAGCCCAAAGTATGCTTGCCCTTTCTGCTTTGTTAGAGCTGCTGCCAGCCCTTCAGGCTGTGCCACTTCCCTCAGAGAAACTCTACAATGCTCTAACTAGATCATGTCCTCTCTCATTCACACTTACCCTTACTGCTAATTTATGTGCCTATATTTGTGAGAGATTTGGAAATAAAGCTTAGCAGTTAAGAATTTGCCATGATCTCCTTTTTACACAACATAAAAATGTCTACTATGTACAAATATGTAATGTGTACACAAATGTAAAAAACTATTTTTTACCCTGCACGATTGTCTAAAACTTAATGACAGAATTTTATTATTCTAGGGAAAAAATGCCACATTAACTTGCATTATGAAGTGCTCACAATAAAAGCTGTAGGCTCTGTCAAGACATATTTGCAGCCATAGTTAATTTTCTTTTTACACCAAATTTCCCTTCACATCTTCTCTTGCTAAGGCTAGTCTGGATCCCAGGCCCAGAGGGAGAAATAATCATGTTTTAAACATCAGAATTACCAAGTTCTTAGCTTGGCTCAGATGTCTGTATTTTAAATGGAAAGGTTCCGATGCTGCCAAGTGCACTTCAGCCAACCTTCCTAGCTAGTTTTCTGGGAACAGCTGTTCTGTCCTCCAGGCTACTGTCAATCTCTGATTTATTCAAATGTTGCCCTTGCAGGTTAAGACAAATAATAGTAGCAAAGCTCAAAAATTAGATTGCTCTTTGTTGTTCATCCAAGGTTCTTTCAAGTTCTGTCTTGCTTTAGTGCCTGCTGTGACTACTGGTTCTGTGTTTTTTCCCAATTCTGCCTCTCTCATTACTGGTTCCAGCATCTTTGACGCACTGAGTTCTTGAACTTTTCCCCTCCTGGCCTTTTTTTTCAGATTCTGTGAGGCATGTCTCAGGTGCTGTCAGCTTTGTACCAGGACCTAGGTTGTGCAGCAGTAGGCAGGATGTCCTGGTGCTACAGGAATTCGCACAGGCAGATGGTGCTGGTGTTCATCACTGGCTCTTTCCACATGTGCTAAGTTCCCTATTGTGCAAATCCACACTGAATTCCTCAATACAAACCCACAATTTGGGCTTGAACCTAAATTTCCCATGCTAGCTCCTCTTAATCCCAGGTTTTGGGTACCCAGAATTTCAATTGAAGAAACTGAAGAAACAGTTCAGTCAACCTTTTTAAGCCTAATCTTGACATGATGGGGCTTATTTTCTTTTCAAATACTCATCTTCTATTTTCTTACGGAATAACCTGACATTTTTACAGGTCCGGATGACTCCCACTTTGTCTGGAGGAAGAATGGACAAAAGATAAAGGCATGCATCATGGAGCAATCTCACATGCTGCTTGATGGCAGAGTGCATGTTCTCAGCTGGGTGAAAGATTCAGTCTCAGAAAACACACAATACCGATGTTCATTCATCTCAAAAGTTGGGAACGTAACGTCAGAAGTGCTGATCACAGTGGAAGATAAAGGTAGGCTTGTTTCAAGAGTATGCCATGTTTGGCCTGACCCTGATATGAGTAAAGCTCTGTAATATTCACTCAGAAAACGTGCATATCTAAAGATGGTAACTTTTGCTACTCTATTAGTATGCACTTCATTTATGGAAATGTTTTAGAGGCATAAAAACTCCTTCCTCTACCCGCTCTCTCAAAGGACTAATGTAAATTAGCAGTTAAGATCTAGAAATTGAACCAAAACCTGATAAACTAATTCAGAAAACCTGAAAATCAGATGAGGAACGGAGAGCTACAAATAAGTACTCTGATGGAATTTTACAGGGTCATGTGGAAAAATTCTGTCATTTTTAAAGACTTAAGGAAGTCAGATGGTTAAGAGAAACCCCCACTATGCTGGATTTTTAAATTTGCATGATTTGTAAACCACTTATGGTTTGGATTGGTCAAGGTCAGTTTCCTCTGTTCCATTTGGACACTTACTAGGCAGGAGGGCAGTTAGGTAACTTCAGCAACTGCAGGATTTTGGGGTGTCCAGACTGCTTACTGCAGTTCGCTCTTGAGACCTTACCCAGGTGTAGGGATATGAATCGTCTTTTAAGACAGCAGGAGCAATGAATATGTTACAGCAGGGATTTTCTTCGCAAGATGGAAGGAAAAATGAAGAAGCTGGTTAATACCAAATGTGAGTCTGTCAAGGAAGGCTCAGTGCTTCTTTTTTCAATGACAGAGAAAAGCCATGCAATCGCTCCAGTTACTTTGAAGTCTGTCTTAGAAGCAGAATTAAGAGCATCTCAACCAAACCAGTATAAATGTAAAACACTGTGCTCTAAAAACATAGATTGCTCCTGTCCCAAAAGATAAACACAAAATATATCATCATAAGTCTTACATTCTGTAAAAAAAGCTGGCAAATAGACCAAGATGCAGTAACATAGCCCTTCTTAAATTATCAATGTAAGGAAGTATACGAAATTATTGAGTGAAATTACATGCTACCTACAGATGGCTGAAGGATCAGAAGCAGCCAAGCAGGGGTTTAGGAGGGGTAGGTCATGTTTGACCAACCTGGTCTCCTTTTACGACCAGGTGACCGGCCTGGTGGATGCAGGAAGGGCTGTGGATGTTGTGTACCTGGACTCCAGCAAGGCCTTTGGCACTGTCTCCCCCAGCACACTCCTGGAGAAGCTGCAGCCCAGGGCTGGGACAGGAGCACTCAGTGCTGGGCTCAGAACTGGCTGATGGCCGGCCCAGAGAGGGCTGGTGAGCGGGGCTGCATCCAGTGGGGACAGGCACCAGTGGTGTCCCTCAGGGCTCTGTGCTGGGCCAGCTCTGTTCAGTATTTTTATTGACCACATGGATGAGGGTGTTGAGTCCTTTCTAACAAATTTATGGATGATACCAAGTTAGGGGGGAGTGTTGATCTGTAGGAGGGCTCTGCAGAGGGGCATGGACAGGCTGGATTGATGGGCCAAATCCAGCAACATGAGGCTCAACAAGACCAAGTTCGGGGCCTTAGACCAAATCCATGTGTTGTGGCCACATTTTGGCCACAATAACCCCTTGCAGTGCTACAGGCTGGGATCAGAGTGGCTGGACAGTGGCCAGGAAGAAAGGGACCTGGGGGTGCTGGTGACAGTGGGTAGACACGAGCCAGCTGTGCCCAGGCGGCCAAGGCCAATGGCATCCTGGCCTGTATCAACACCAGCTGGCCAGCAGGGCCAGGGCAGTGATGGAACCTGTACTCAGCATTGCTGAGGCCTCACCCTGGGTTCTCTGTCCAGTTCTGGGCTCCTTGGTTTAGGAAGATGATAGAGTATGAGGGTGAGATGCTTGGAGCATGTCCAGAGAAAGGCAACAAGCCTGGTAAATGATCTGGAGCACAAGTCCTCTAAGTTTGTCCCTCTAAGCTGAGGGAGCTGGGGTTGTTCAGGCTGGAAGAAAAGGAGGCTCAAGGAAGACCTGATCAGTCTCTTACAACCAGGAGTGTGTAGCCAGGTGGGGCATCAGTCTCTTCTCCCAGGACAAGAGGACACAGGGTTAAACAATGCCAGGGGAGGTTTAAGTTGGACATTAGGAGGAATTTATTCACAGAAGGGATAATTAAACCCTGGAATAGGCTGCCCAGGAAGTGGTGGAGTCACTGTCCCTGGAGGTTTAAGGGTAGACTGGATGTGGCACTGGGTGCCATGGTCTGGTTGACAAGGTAGTGTTGGATCCTAGGTTAGACTGGATAATCTCAGAGGTCTTTTCCTGATTGATTCTGTGATCCTGTAATTAACTGAAAAATGGGGAATACAAACTGGACATGTTCATCATGTTAACTGGTCCTTTCCAACATGTCACTCTTCTCTCCAGGCTTTGATCTACCTGGAGCATTCCTGTGCTTGTTAGATGTGTTTGAACTATTAATTTGTCCATCCTACCTTCTCTATCTCAAATCACAGATAATGGCACTAAACCTGTTTACGCTGGAGGCTATTAAGTTTGCTGCACAGTTTAAGAAACATAACCATTTGAACAAAACTTACTGCCAAATAACATGAAAGAATGTAGAGCAAAATGAAGGATGGGGGGTTCCTTCTAGCTCCCTTCCTGCAGGACAGGCACTCCTGAATCTGATCAGGTACTAACTTCTGACATTATATGGTTATGTAATCATCCCATTTCATTCTCAGACAGTTCTGGTCAGGATGCATGGACCAAAGAATTTGATACCTGGAGAAATGCCATCAGCGAACATGACAAGATGATGCAAAACTGGAGGAAAACATGGGTAAGACTTTTATAGACTGCTTCTTGTACTTCTGCAACTGCATGTATTAACATAACAAAATGATCCGTGTTCCTGTACATTCATCATTCCTGACCCACTCACTCAGCAGTGAAGTCTGTTCTTGTGTGCAACATTCCTTGCAGTTGCATCAGCTTATTCCTTCAGTCCACTAACCAAGTGCTCATCAGGCAGGTGTTGTGTTCCTGCCCAGAACAGTAAGTCTGTGTATAGTGAATGGAGTAGATAAATTCCATCACATCTGTAGACTAACTGCATTACTGGATTGCAGAGACTACTGGACTTCATAGATGGTACTGTCCATGAAAGGTGAGGTTTTTTTTTAAAGAAGTCCATACCCATCTCTTAATATTTTTCTCCAACAGCCAGAACAAAGATAACTTCTGAAAACCTTAGATATTATGTGCTTGCTGCCTGTGGAACAGTTAGTATAGGCAACCTTAAGCCCCATTTTCATTTTTATATTGATATTAACACATCATTCTGAAATTTTTCTTCAGGAGACCTGCAACAAGAGGAACAGCCTCTAATGGACAAAGGAATTAACAGGCTAGAAGGAGAAATACATGCAAGTTAAGAGTACCTGTTACTCTTACTATTATAGCATTTGGAGATGTCTTTGCAAGTGTTAGTACTGACATTAAAACTGATATTCAGGAGAATCACGTCAACCATGAAGTGGAAGGGGATATTCTTACTGCACCAAAGAATAACTAAGCTAAGTTACATGGTACAAGAGAGGCCACCCATCCCATGCTGCAACTATCTCTGGTTTTCTGATGTCAGCTATTTCAGCTTAATAAAGAAAAAAAGTAGTCTCAGCAAGATTTTTGCTGTTCAAATAATGTAATATGTTTTCTGTTTTGAGTTCATTAAGCTAACCAGGTATTTTTGGGCTTGAGGATCTTGGCATAAGATTTAGAAACCAGGACGTGGATCACATTTATTTAAAGGCATTTTCGACTTGTACACTTATTTTGCTTTTACTGTGTTTATCCTTATATTGCCAGTGCTTTGAAGAGCATTCCTTTCTAGTGTCAGCAAGCTCATTTGTTCAAATGTATTTCCTTCGGTTATTGTGCTGGGTTTTAGTTAATTTTTTTCACAGTGGTAGGTATGAGATTGTTTTGGATTTGTGCTGAACGCAGGGCTGATAATGAAGAGATATTTTTGTTATTGCTGAGCAGGGCTTGCACAGAGCCAAGGCCTGTTCTGCTTTCTGCCCTGCCACGATGGCAAGGACATTGGGGGTGCAAGGGAGGTTGGGAGGAGACACAGCCAGGACAGGTGACCTAACCTGGCCAAAGGGATATTTCAGACCACATGGCATCATGCTCAGCACATAAAGGCATGGGGGCAGGTATGGAGTGATGTCATTTGTATTCCCAAGTAACCATTATGTCTGATGAGCCCTGTTCTCCTGGAGATTGCTGAATACCTGCCTGCCCGTGGGAAGCACTGAATGAATCCTTTGTTTTGCTCTGCCTGTGTGCATGGCTTTTGCTTTTCCCATTCAACTGTCATCATCTCAACCCACGGTTTTCTGGATTTTACCCTTCCAGTTTTCTCCCACTGTGAGAGGCTGGGTGGTGCTTGGTTGCTGGCTGGGCTTAAACCATGACAGTAATAAAGCTTCTATACCAAATGAAGAAGTTCTGACTAATGCTTAAAATGCAGATAGATTACAAAATATGCAAGAAGACTCTTTAGTTTTTGCAAATTCTTCTTCTATATTTGAGATAATGTAGCTTAAAAATTCTATGCTGAATGAATTCAAAGACCATTCCTTATGATGATCAAGTGCGATCATCAGACTGAAAATACGAGGACCTACACTATCCACAGTGAAAGTGTTCTACTGCATTACTGCTCAGAGTTTTGTCCTTCTGCATCTAACAAACAAAAGTCTCATGTATAAGTTATATTTCTCTATTATCTGCTCAATGGATTTCAAGAATAAAGTAAGATGCTCCCTAATAATCAGCCCAGGCAGAGAGCTGCTTTGAGCAGTATCAGAAAGCTTCAACTCATCCCTAAGCTCTTTCCTAAGTGCTAAGATTTAAATTAGAGTGTTTCTGACATTAAAGAGAGCAGTGTTCTCATGCTAAGACTTGAATGATCCTTTTTTTTCAATATCAGATCATCTTGTCTCACATGCAGGGTGAAAACTCTTTTTTTAAAATTTTTCTTAACCATTTCCCCTGTTTTTCACATAGGCATTTCATTAATGCTGATGCTAACTTCTGACACCACCAGAGATAATTTTTTCTCATTTGTTCTCATAATTCTTTTCTTCTCAGGACAACTATAAATAAACTTTAATTGTTTCTCCTCCATTTGTTCAACTGATTTGGAGCACACTTAGTTATGTACTCCAAAGTTTAGTTCTGTGGAGCTGAGTGGGAATGTAAATTAAGAGAGGGGTCAGGGTTATGGATGAGGTAGCTAAGCTTTGCTTTGTTTCTACAGAAAATTACTGCAAGTAGTAAAAAGTTGCCAAATTTTTTGTTTAGTTCAATTTTATGGCGAGGGAAAAAAAAAAAAAAGGAAAATCTGTGTCCAGCATTGGTAACCATGGATGTGACACCTTATAGTAATTTTTTTTTTATACTCTCTAAGAACTAGAAATAAATCCCTAAGATTGTGAGCAACCTCTGAAGTTTTATGCTCTTCTACACTAACACAAAATAGAAAACATGGTCAAAACCCAAACTTCTTTACCAGCTGGTCTTCATTCCATGCAATGACTGGGTTTATCAGTTCCAGAATTTTAGATGTGTATCCAAGTGCCACAGGTATAAATGAATAAATCAGAACTTACCTGTGCATCAAGGGTCTATGCTGGCCAAAAGCATGTTTTGTCATTGGGACCTACCTTTCACCCCCAATTTCCATTTAAGATTAGAAGGAACTAATACAAAAAAGATCATCATCATCATAATTAGTGCATTTCAGCATAAGGCTGGCTCCCCTTGTCAATGTTCTTTCCCAAAAGTGACGTTTCAAGTATCACTAAATTCCCACAAGATGAGCTTACTTAAGTCACAAACATTCTTTACAGAATCAGTATATTGTAACAGATTTTATACAATTTATAGTCTACAAAATGGTTTGCATTTCAAAATTATTTGAAGTTTTTTATACCGCTTCTATCATCACAAGGCAGCTACTTTCCAAAGTATTGCACTACAAATGTTGAGTATGGTGAAGCACTTGCAGAAACACCTCAGAGATGCTGAGCAGCATATGGCATGTGTATCACCTTTCAGAAAAGCTGACACAAGTTGTATGTGCATCCCTCCAGTTACTTTCTTTACACTTGTCCTCAAAAAACTGTGTATATAGACCATTCCTATTAATGTGCTCCACCACTATCATAAGCACATTTTGTTTTTAAAATTTTATTTCCATTAGAATACAAACTTCAATTCTTGTAAGATATTATTTTTTTCTATTTAGATACAAACTGGGATTGCTGAAAAACTCATAGATTTATATACCAACACAACCCCAAACGGAAGGAATGAGGAGTCTCAGTAAGGAGATGGTACAGATAAGCAGGATAGGACATTTTCTGCCCTGCAATATCCTTTAACTTCAAAGCAGGATGTATAATAAACTACTCTCAGTAGCAACAGAAACATCAAATTTATAAAAAGTCTAAACAGAGCACACTCACTTCAGGAATTTCAGACCCCTGTAGTTTGTGCTATCTCCTTCATACCTGATGTATGATCCCCAATGAACAACACAGAAGAGCTAACCAGGAACTCTGCCATCATGGCCTTCCTTAATTAGTTTAAATCAAGCTACCTGCCTCAAATTAATTTGTTGCTGACTAGAATAAAGTGACATTGACAGCAGCCTGCCCTTCTGAGCAGGCTTATGTAGAATTAAAACTAAGAACAAACCCACAATCAAACAACAGCTGAAGTTTTTTTATACAGGAATTAAAACTTAAGGGCAACTCTCCTTTAGCCCCTTCTCGCTCAAGGAATCTCTTCCAGAAGAAAATTATTTTCTATCAGATTTTTTTGGTACATTCTACCCCAAGAAATCAATGCTAGTCCATACAATCATTAAAATATGCCAAGCCAGGTCAAGTGGTTTGGGGCTACAACAATTTGGTGTTGTCATCTGCTATAGTAATCAGAGAAACACATAAAATACAGAGACATTAACCAGTGCCTCATGTGCTCCAGTGTGTTTTTTGCTTAAAGGGATTCAGAACAGTTTGCTTAGCTGACTTCAGATGTTTGTTTAGATTATGTTATTTTTGCTACCTTCTTCCTAAGGATATAACAGAAAAAAACTAAAAGCCCAATAGAGCTGGATCTGGATTTACTCATGGTCTTCCAAATTCAGTATCGCCATGTCAGCAGTTGCACTCTTTTCCAATTCCAGTGCATATGGGTTATATTCTTCTTCAAGTTTTCTCTTCCAGACTTTAACTAGGGAATATTGGGAGAGGGAAAAAAAAAAACAAAAACAAAGAAAAAACAACAACCAATATGTTACCATATAATACTTGAGGAAAAACTTAAAATAAAAAGTCAACCCTAATTTTTTACTTTGCATTCAAAATAAGTGCTGAGATCAGCTGATGCACAGGCATGCTGGCATTTACATTATGCAACATCAGGTGACACACAAAAAAATAACTTTAAGAGTGATGGGGTCCACTGTGCTCCTTGTGTCCAACACTACTCAAGTAAGGCTAACCCTGAAGGTGCTCCCAACTTAAAAAAAGCAGTAAGTGTTCAAAACTTTCTATGTACAAAACATTGCACTGCCAGTTACAGACTTAAGAACAGAGCTGGAGGAAAACGTTTCTACCAATGAGTGCTTGTGGACAGGAACATGCATCTCAAATAAGCTTCTATACAAAACAAAGTCTACCATAGTCGTAGAGTATGGACATCCACAATTAATCTTAAAAGGGTTTTTTAAACAAATAGAAATAGAATTAGGAGCTCTGTTAAGCCTCCTTGATCGAAGTAATGAGTAGTGCCTGCCATTTGCGGATTTCAGGGAGGAATTTTCTTTAATATTTTCTCAGTAAAAACTGACTTCAGATTTATTAAAAAAACCCAAGAATTTGCCCCCACTTTCCCTCCTTACTAATGACTACAACACATGTCATTTGTTTCTCAAATGAAAATCACAGAATTGATGAGCACTATAAATGAAAATGGAACAAAATCCAAGTCAGCGAATACTTACTGTAATTTGGTACATCCTCATCTGAGTCCTTGGAAGATGTTTTACAAGTTTCTAACAAGCCATTTTTTTCAGTTTCAGGAGTTAAGATGCTGGGTTGGGTTTCTCTTTGTCCTGCTTTAGCCTCTTCCTCTAAAGCTGCTATCATATCTTTGTAGGCCTTCCTAGCTTCTGTTGTCAGCTGTACCATTCTATGAAAATGGTCCTATGGCAATATAAAATACAAGAGTTTAAATCATGCAGTAAGTTTTAACATCTCCATGAAAATCTAATGAGTATTCCTTATTCAGAATGTTTAGGTTCATGTATAAAAGCTGAGCAGCTTTGTATGTATGAAGGCATGAAAGACACAGCATTTATCAGCATTTATAAAAACAGCAGTTCTCTTGAAAAAAATCATCAGGGGAGGAGATAAAGATGAAGTGGATGTCATAAAAATATAGCAAGAGTAATTTTTTAACAGTGCTGACTGCCTGTACTTGTAAAATCAGTTTTTCATATAAGCAATGTATATGACCTGTGATGAAGAGTGTTAAGTCTGCAAAAGCAACACAAACAAAAAAAACCTTAAAAATCACAGTATTTTCATCTCCTCTGCAAAGTAAAAAGTGAAGCTTTTTGAACAAACACATGAAGTGACTTATTTCAGCTTACCTGAGCCCCATCATAGCTGAAAATCCCCACCACACTCACAGGCACTGCTTTGTTCACGCAGCGGCCCAGGGCCTTGCGATTAAGGGCAAAAACAAACGGGATATTCTGCTCACAGGCACAGTCAATGATGTTGTGTAGGGTCTCGTCCAGCCCACCTGGAGCACACAATACAATCAGGCTGATGGGAGCTAAACAGTCATACTGGTAACACATGGCAAAAAATATCCCAAGATTATGAATGCATTCTGAATCTATATCTTATAGGAAAAAAACAGAGATCACAATAGTAGTGTTGAATATTCATTTTTAAAGGACAGCTTGACATTTTTTTCTTAATTCTTAGCATTAATTTTAGACTGTTTCTATTCCATATTTTACTATATAAGTAGTACAGTCTAATCTAGTGTCAAAAAAGATCTAGCTGCTAAGGAATTATTTAAATGACAGTAATTACAACAATTACAATAAATTAATGCCAATAATGACTATTTTTAGGAAATTATCACTAGTGATTTATTGTCAGGCTGCATTCTAGAAGATTGATACAGTGGGACTCACTGGTAGCAGAGCTGGCATCACCAGCCTTTGGATTGTCTCAGCTGTGCAGTGCAATTTTTGTGCAGCAGCACAGCAGATCAGTAGTGAGAGGGAACCAATCTCAGGTAACTGCTCCCACCCCAGACAGTCTTGACTCAGCTCACAGCTCAGCTGCACAGCAGCAGTAAACAATCAGAGCAAGGAAGGCAACTTTATATGGCTGGATTTTAAAGGATACTCAAATAAATTCCTCCAATGATAATAATATTGCTGTCAATATACTGAACCTTCTTTTTTTTGCATTTTTTTTATTAAAGATACTTTTTTTTTGTTAAGAACTTATTTACCCTTTGACTGAATCTTTTCACAGTTAGGAGATATGATGACACACTTCAGTTTTTTCAGCTTCAGATGTTTCAGAACTTCTCTAAGACCCATGACAAGCCTGCGTTTTATCTTGGCCTTTACTGGGTCTTTCTGATACAAACGATCTTGGAAACGAACCAGTTCTTTTAAGAGATCTGTCACACAACTGTCAACTTCTTTACTAAGTACCTGGCTGCAGTAACTGGAAGAAAAGAGCAAAATGGTTAGATTCACTAAAATCACAAATATGTAACATTTAAATATGTAATACATTAAATATACATTTAAGATTCTATTCTATGTCTTTGTGTTTTTTTCTGTTTCCACTCCAAACACACTTGTCATATACACAAAAACAAAAATTTACTTCTTTTTAGTGTCTGAAAATTTGAGAGGAAGAAATTTTGTTCCTTATGTTGTTACCTGGCTTCCTAATCAAACCATATTAAAATACATATATACATGTACAATAAACCTAAGCTATCTATATATAGATATCTATTTTTTATTTCAAGAAATAGGTATGTGCATATATTTTTCTGAGGGCATTTATTTTGACATATATAAATTAAAGTACAGCAACCAAAGTAAAAAAATCTAACTTATTTCTGTAAGTTCACAGCTATGTGTACCAAACATGGAAAACTGGATCACAGTCCTCCTCTCTACATTCATGTCTGTCATCCTTTTTCACTTTTCTGACTATGGATTTGTGGTGTTCGTAAGGAAAGGGTACAAAATTGTGTAATTCACCCTCCTAGTACACTCTGGGGAAGACAAGAGTTAAAAATTATTTCACTCCACCCACTTTTACATAAAGAATTTTCCGGTGAAGATGATATCAAAAATTAAAACTAGACATGTATCAACTGCATTGTAAACAAAAAGAATTGCCAGTGGCAAATTCACATAAGATAATGGGATCACAACATCTGTCCTGAATCTTAGAGATACAATTATTTCCAAATTTTATTTAGGTTACAAGAATTTTTACTTAATATTTCCTACCGGTTTCACTAAGTCTTGAAGACAGATCTACTGGAACATTAAAAAAACCTGACGTAAAGAAAATAATCTAAGCTTTGCTGAATGCTCTACATCCTGTAAACTGAGTTGTCCTGCACATATTCAACCCAAACTGTACTCTCAGTAAAACACTGTTACATAGACATAAATTAATCCATTTTTATTGCAATTACAAATTAAATTAAGAATTATCATAGCAGGAATGGTTGTATCACTATTAACCATTACTGTGACATGAACTGCAGAAAAACTGCCAGTGCTGGATTTGCTTTATGGGAGGGGAACTAAAAGTTAAGACACTGCTTTCCTCAAGAAACTGTTTCAAGCTTTCATGACTGGATCTCTGACCTCTTCACATGACTATTTTAACTAACTTGATTTCACATGACTATAATGACTATTTCTTTTTTATAAAGAAAGATGTATACACGTAATCTTAAACATTTAGCTGAAATTGCACACAATGCTCCTAAGTATTACCTTTATTTCTCTGCCCAGCCACAACATAGAATGTCATTTCATTTCTTTACATTTTTGCCTTTTGGTCTGGCAGTAGAAAACCAAACTACAACTAAAAATATTATTTAAGAAATAAAGTAGCATAGGTAACAGTTCAGCTGTTGCCCCATTATTTAATATAAAGTACTTATATTTTAACAGCAGCCTCTTTTCTTTCCTTAGTCTCTAGCAAATTTGTTTTTTTTTTTCTTCAAGGAACATGCATTTTCAAGTGAGAATCACAAAACACACTAAATTTATCATTTCTTTGTGTGTCAGCTTACAGAAAGAATGAAAGAAAAAAATGTAGAGCCTTCAGTCTAAACTCCAGTTAGTTTTGCAAAGAATGCAACTGGATTACTCTGTTTGAAAAACACCACTTTGGTGGTACTGTGCAAAACAAGCCATCAATACAATCATTACTTACTCTCTAAAATTCCTGCTGTGGATTTTTGGAAGAGTGGCAGTTAGCTGCTTTGTAGTCACAGAACCTTCTTGAGATTCCTTGATCCCCATGTGCTCCGGAAACCCTTCAGCAACTGGTGTTACCGGAACAGCTGTCATGTAAATCAAGATATTTTCATTGAAAAGACAGCCCAAATGCCTTGTGAAGAGATTAATCTGTCAAGCATGTGTGGAAGAGTCACTAGCTTAGTATTGGAACTGTCTATGGTAGTAGGGAACCAGGTATAATTTTTTTCTTTAATCTCATAAGGGTTTTTTTCTCATTTCAAACCTCATTAATTGCCACAGGTAGGCAGGAACTCTCCTTACAAGATATCAGAAAACCAACAGGCACAGAAGTGTGGAACAGTAATCAGAGTCCCTATTACTGACTTCCAGCTTTGGCCCACTTTACAGTCAACATAAGCCTGAGGTCAATCTCAGAAAACTCGGGAGATTGCAGCCTTCATTTGGCAGTATTTAGTTCTTGTTTGCTGAAGTACTAAATGTGCTCAAATTTCCAGCTGCATACTGTATTTACAGGTTTCCTCAAAAGATACCTGCTTGACTATCCTGTAGAAGTGTTGCATTCTCAGTAACATTTCCTTCTGTCTGGCAAATGTTATCTTCATCTTTCGGTGCTGCTTTCTGTTCTAACAGGTGCTGCTGTTTTCTTTGTTCTCTTTCTTTCAGAATAATCTAAAATATGTATCAAAACCAAACCAACTTGATGTCATGTAGATAACAAAGCATTACTCTTACCACATATTTACACAAAAAACATTTATAAAGAGGTTCAGCACTAGTATCTGAAGTTTACAACCATTTCTATTTGCACACAAAAACAAGGAAAGATAATTCCTAAATTTACTTAGGAAAGGACTTTTACTTTGA
Source organism: Chloebia gouldiae (assembly GCA_003676055.1). NCBI lineage: Eukaryota > Metazoa > Chordata > Aves > Passeriformes > Passeridae > Chloebia > Chloebia gouldiae. The sequence continues at coordinate 1,393,197 of QUSF01000039.1, forward strand.
TTACCACTGTATGGGTGGAAAAAAATTACTAGGGATAAACTAGTAAGTTTCATACAAGGAGAGAACTAAAGTTTAAAAAATCCTTGTGTAGAAGATATGACAGAAAGCAACATGAACGGGCAAAGAGGAAAGACACAACAGACATCATCAGTTGGACCTAACACCTGTTGCTGCAGAATCAACTAGAGTTCTAGCATGGAAGAACACAGAAACATTAAATATCACCTCTGTTTGATCCATTCTCCCCAGTCCTGTAAATAAGGTCTATTTTGCCACACCAAATATTTTTTGCATGTTTCCCTGTATCAATCATGTGTGGACACTTTCGTAGTGGCACTTTATCATCTATCAATTAATTCAAGGGAGAAAGTGTATTTTTTGGAATTTGTATATGCCATTTAGCAAGACTACCCTCTTCCACCCCTCCCCTCTTTGAAACCAAGCAAAGCTAAAACTGAATTCAGGCAAGTGGACACTAAGATACAGATCTCTGTATGAGAGGGCTTAACAGACTCCCAGAGTAATATATTATCCTTTAGTTTTACTGTTTAAGATAAAAAAAAAAGAGGACCTTTTTAAGAGGTGTTGGTCTCTTTGCTTTAGGTACTTCTCTCTGTTTCCCTTTCTTTACCAAAGGAGCGCTGGAATCCAAGGGATTATGAGGCATCTTTCCTTGGTTTAAACGGTGACTTCTCGTGGTGGTAGCAGGGTCTTTAGATAGCAGTGGAACAGCACCACCAACTGAGATTTAAGAAGAAATTTGCATCAGACAACTCAAATGAATACCTGAACTAGAATCCAATTTCAAGTTTAAGACTGGTATACACATATTAAAATTGTGTTGTGTTGCTATTAAGAATATTTACATGCAATCCTGTATCATCAAACTGTTATTTTGAAAAGATACTCCTTACAAAAGACTGCTGTGTCCCCTACTTCTGTTATACTCCTGGAATCACAATCTCTGTCTCAAAAGCAGAATTTGACCAAACACTGCAGTCCAAGCTACCTTCAACATCATGCCATACCATCTTTGTAAACCTTCAGGAATTTCTGTGTTTCATGGTGGTGACACTCCCTCCTCCATAGATTCCGCACTGGGTTAAGATAAATACTGAGTAGCAGCATTACAGATTTTAGATTTATTTGCTGTAAATAAAAGGAAGCATTTACGCCTCCCTTTTGTTACACCTTAAGGAACCTAGATGAAATTCACTTGCAAATGGGTCATGAGTAATGCAAAGCTAGAGCTAAGTCTCTTTTGCTTAACCTGCAAAGCTCGCTGAAGATGTCCACTTTACTTGCATTTTTTCAGAGGGTTTAGAACACAGAAGCTTTAAATGACTGGACAAATGGCTAAACCTGGATCTTCCACACCATGACCTCACACCAAATAAACTACTCTTCCTCACTATCAGTAGGAACTGCTGTATCCTGTAGAGCATTTTGTCAAACTTCAGTTATCTGCAATATAAATCAGTTCACATTAGCAAGTCAATGGAGAGGATGACTAAATAAGTACCAGTGGAACCAGCTTGACACTTCCCTCTGTGACTCAGGCAACCTATCTCCTCTAAACAACAAAAATATTCTGGCAGCTTGTCTTAAGCCATCTTCATTTACTGCTTCCACAGTATTTATATGCAGATCCTCCCTAATCACATGCAGTACTGTTACTGTGAACTGTTTACACCACAGAGCAGCTAAACTGATGTTTCTTTTTCAGCTCTGTGTATCAAAGGCAAACGGAGAACACTGCCAAGAATGTGCAGCATAGGTGGCTACAAAAATGGAAGCTGGATTTGCAGCAATAAATAAGCATACATCCTGCAGACACATTTCCTTAATGTGTACTTCATCATTTCAAGTTCACAGTTTTCATGTTCCTAAACTTGATGACTTTACCAGTATTACCCATCATGTGAAGTAGTAACTGGAATAAAAACAGCTGTCTGTGGTCACACTCCTTTCCATTCCTGTTCACTGTCCTCTTCTTGGTAGCTGAGGTCAGCAAGATGCCACTTTGCAAACTGAAGTTGTACTTCAGTACCCAATCAATGGTGTACTAAACATTAAAACAGTACAAAGCTAATGTAACATCAGCCTTATGCTTCCAGGATACAAACATGACACATCAATTTCTCCTCTGCAAGCAGATTCAGCCACAGGAAGCTTAGTATTAGAAAACAGGTATTTTGACCTTTGTAGCCCACAATCTACTCATCAATCCACACACTGTATAGTTTTATAGAAACAAAACTGGTTATTAGCATCTCTACAGCATTAAGTCTGATTGACCCAAATGAAAATAAAAGGAGACCAACTGAAAAAAAGAAAGTATTTTAAAAAAGCATCAGCTTAGTGAAGGAAAATCTCACCAATGCTTAGCATCTTGAGCTTCATATTTAAAATCTCAGCTATCACATTAAGTATTGTGAGATGAAATCCCTTGTGATTAGATCTCTTTCTGAAATAATTACTAAAAAAGCCTTTCCTGAAATAAGAAAGATTTTACTGTCATTGAATGCTACCAAATATCATGGTTCCTTTTACAAAAGACACTGTACCAGCAAAATCAAGATTAAATTTTGACCGATAATGAGCAAGACAATGGCTATTTTCTCCTGCTTCCATCATGAAGAACCGAAAGATCTTCTGCATTAACAAAACCTAGCATTTTGTTAACATCAGTTATTTCACAATTAAGAGTTATGTTAGAACTCATCCTTTGGCTTGGGCTGTCTGACTCTCAAAAAACCTCTGTGCTTGCAAAGGAGCTTTTTCAATCAAGCCTCAGCTCCATGATTTGTTACTGTGCAGCTCCTTCCTGCCTGTTTAGATCAGAACAGTAACACATTTACGTAGGGAGAGCAAAAACCTCCACAAACATTGGTATTTCTGTCAAAGCAACATTTCAATCGTGCCTCATATTTATACAAGGCATTCTTTCACAAAGCAGTGTTTCTTTCTGTAAGTCTTTCATCAAACAATTCAAACTGCCATGCTTTTTAAATTTTTCAAGAACCTTAATGTTCTCCTGTATCTGGTGAACTGCACTCTGGCCTGCGTAGAGATCATCACAGATAGAAATCAGACTACATTTAATGTCTGAATACTGAAAAACACCTTAAGGTGAAAGAAAGGAAATTTCATAGTAACCAATACCTGAAAATACCACAGGTTTAGGAGACTGTTTTGACTTCTCTGTTTGCTGCTTCTGCTCCAAGACTGCAAGCATGCCACCCAAATCCAACTGCACTGGAATTTGACTCTTCTTACCACTGCTCCTGGATGTTTCCTGAAAAAGTTCAGTACCAGTTAGTAACGCCCTCCACTTCTGACTATAAAGACCAATATTTTTTATGGTATAATACACTCTTTTAACATCTTTTTCCACAATACTACTGATCTTTAATGCCACTCAGTGACCTTCAAATAAACATCAACTTTAATGTCAAAAAATATTTAAAAATCAGAAATAGTTCAGGTAACTTAAAAAAATGCTACTGCAACAAAGCATAAAGTATAAAGTCTTCAATAAAGGAAGGCCTTTATGTCAGGGTCCCACTTTGGTCAGACTGTCATCTACCTTTGAAAGAGATAAAAGGCTCATCAGAATTTAAAGTTTTCTTAAAATTATAGAAAAACTACCGTGATTCTTCCAGAGTATGTGACTGCAACATGTAAAAATCATTATCTCCAATGTCTCACTAAAAAGAAAGGTCATCATCTTTGCACCAGCTCCTCATAAGCACTCATCTTTCTCTCTGCTTTGAAGAGAAGGCAAAAGCCATGATCCATATTTAATAACATAGAACATAAAAAGACTAAAAATGAATAGTGTTGTGAAGACTGTGAATAAACTACCACAGCAAAACATGCAAAAGAAATGACTGCCGGATTTGGCACTTTTAGAAGTATTATTTGGCACTTCTGGAAGTCAATCAATTCATTGTAATTTCTGTTAGAAGAGGGTTACAGAACATGACCTCCTCAGTCCTCAGCTGGGATCTCACCTTGCAACAGAGCTGTGCCAGAACCTACTCACCAACACGAAAATACTTCCTGACCTCACCTGGTGCTCCGTATTTCTCCTCCTTGCCCCAAGACAGGGGGATCTCCTTGCCTCCCTGTTCTGTCAGAACTACTTCTAGGAGGTTCCCAGTTCCTTATGACAATCAGTTTGGATAGGATTTATGCCATGATCAAGTAAAACAGGTGAAAGAAAAATTCCTGATATCTGAAACCCACAGATATTAATGAAAGTTTTGTACTTTTCCTTAAACATTGTATCAAACCCTGGAGGTTGGCAATTATTAACAGTGATTGCTTCTAATTAGAGATTAGAAGAGTGACCATGTCACTTACCTTGAAATATGAATGCAGAATCTCATATGAGCATGGACTTAGTCTTATATCTAAACAGGCTAATTTCCTTTGTCTATTTTGAGTTGTGAACTTCTCTTCAACATGAATTACTTACCTGAGTTTTCTTTCTTTCTAATCCAGACGATGAAGCTTGTTTCCCTGACTGTCCATCCACCTTGGGAGTTTCATCCAGAGAGGGAGACCGACTATCACAAGGCTCTTCAGAGAGATGGCTCTTAGGAATTTAAAGATAGAAGGTGACAAGGAGGAAGACAAAATATATAAAAACAGGACACATGGGAAAGGGTTAAGATGATGTTAAATTCAAACCAAGTGCACTGTCAGCATGTCTGTGAATGACACCAAGCCAAGCAGGCTTCAGGGAAAGATGTATGGCATTCTTTACAGTATTGAGGGATGTGCCTGTGTGAAACTCATGAAGTTCAGCAAGGCCAAGTGCAAGGTGCTGCACCTGTGTCGAGGCACCCCTCAGTACCAGCACAGGCTGGGGATGAGCAGATGGAGAGCAGCCCTGTGAGAAGGACTTGGAGATGCTCATGGGTGAGAGGCTGGACATGACCCAGCCATGGGCACTCCCAGCCCAGAAAGCCAAACATGTCCTGGGTGTGTATGAAGAAGTGTGGCCCATGAATTGAGGGGAGTAATTATCTCCCTCTACTCTGCTCTTGCGTGCCCCTGCCTGGACTACTGTGTCCAGTTTTGGGATCCCCAGCACAAGAAAGACATGGACACATTACAGCAGGGCCAGAGGAGGCCCACAGAAATGACCAGAGGGCTGGAATACCTCTATTATGATAAAAGGTGGAGAGAGTTGAGGTTGTTCAGCCTGGAAAAGAGAAGGCTCTGGGAAGATCATAGTGGCCTTCAAGAAGGGTGACCATTTATTGGCTGTCATACAACTTAATCACATTCATGGGGCTTTTATTTTCAGATTTGGAAGAAAAAAATAGCAAGGCAGCTTAATTTTCAAATATTTGTTACAGGCACAGGAATCATGTCTCTAAAGTTTATGTAAGCTTTGAGAGGTTATATCCCACTTACGTCTACAAAGCTAAGGGGCTGCTTTCATCTGAGTTTCATGTGCATACAGCACCTTTCTTTGTAATAAATCTTTTTTAAGCAACTGCTGTGCCTTTTGCTACTCACTCCTCCTTGTCAAAGCTATTTACTGCCTCAAACAAAGCAAACAAGGGTTTTGTTTGCTTGTGTTTTGAGATATTTTTAAACCACTAAAATTCACAGGGAAATAAAGCTAAGGACCAAAATTTTTAGTATCAAAACTCATTTCAAAGCAACTGAAACCTGGGATTTTACCATTATTATTTATGCTACTTGCTTTGACAGAACAATCACATTTTCAATCCTTGTCATTTATGCTTAGGATTCATCCACATACTGAATGCAGTTCCAAATTAATTCCTGAGATTTACTTCACTCATGTAAAAAAACTCAAAAAAAAAACCCAAACAACTTTGATTCATAATTGATATTGGACTCGCATAATGTCACAAGATTACTTACTTCAGACTGCTTTCTGACTGCAGAAGTAAAGGATGGTTTCTGAGGTCCTACCCTGTTCCTCTTATCAGAAGCAGCTGCCAGATGAGGAAACTCCTCAACATCCTAAACAAATAACCCAGATGATGATTTCATAAGAATAATCAAGTCTGTATTTTCAAAACTTTTCCCACACTCAAACAATTTTCTCCCCGCTTATCAAACATTTATCGTAATTTGTTCCTCTGTACAAAAATTCAGAAGGCAAGGGTAGTGCAGCCAGCTATGACAAGTACAACAATGGTTAAATCTTCCATGCAGCAGCTATTCAGGGCTGAAGCAGCTTGTAACAGAAACGCTTCCAAAACCAGATTGTTATGGTTGTCAGTTGATAGAAATCATTAGAGGTAAACAGCTCCTAAAGGAATGTTTTTCAAATCATTTAAAAGCCTTGCAAACAACTCCCCTCTTCTTCCAGTACACTCTCCAGCTGTGCAATTCTGTCCTTAACATGTGAGTGGTGAAAAACAGAACAGGAAGTGTGTACTGGAGTACAGAAATAAACAAATAATTACTCAAATGATTATGGCTTACACACAAGAGGAAGTTTTATTAGCAGAGGATCCGTTGTCAGGATCTGGATTATCAAGTGCTGACAGGCTGAAGTTTGGCCTATACTCACCACCCTATATCCACTGTCTCCATCATAATGATCCCAATCCATCAGCTAGGTTTTTGCTTCTCCTCCCACTTTCTGAGGGGCCTTTTTAGCTGTGATACAGTTCCACTGAACACACCAAGACCTTTTCCAGCCTGAAAGGCTTTATTTAAACACCCCAAGCTCTAACACAAGGACTGACACACTTCAACCAATTAAATAATTTTGAAGAAGCTTGCAAGCAAGCCAAAAAAAAAAACTGCAAGGAAGTGAAAACATATTTCACAAATACACTCTTTTCAGCTTAGACAATATCTGTCCAATTGCTTCTGAAATGCAAGTAGATTTCTGATATATGCAACATCCTGTAGCAAACTAAATAATTAAAATGTAGCACTCAGTGAGAGGTTACACCTCCCTGAATTTGTTCTTACCATCTGTAAGAACATCAAATACTAGGAGAAAGGTCAACTTCCTTTTTATTTTCTTGCAACTGCTATACTGCCATTTAGCCATCTCTTGTATATACTGAGAAGTCCTAATTTTGTTCAGTCTTGCCTCCCACAGAAATTGCTTCATACCTTTGGTTATTTTTGGAGCCTTTTGTCTATCCTTTTTAGTTCAAATATGTGTATTTTTTAAGGAATGGGAGGAACATAAGAAAACAAAATCCACACTGTATTTAGATCAGAGATGCCCTGAAATTCTGTATTGTCATAATCAATTTTCCTTTTTATTTTCCTAGCACCTTTTAAATGTCTGACCAGTACTACTAGCACTGACCTGATTATCAACAGCACCTTCAATATGTAACTCAAGGAAGATATCGAGGTCAGGACCTGCCAGTGTGTATGAAATGACAGGATTGGTTTTCCCCAGATGTATCCATTTACACTTATTAGCCGTGTCTATAAATGACTGACCTATATAAAACTAGAGAGCAATCCAATATATGGCACTGTTGAGCTTCTGCACATAAACAGAACCTTCCTAAACCTCCTGGGTGCTCAGAAGCTCCATGGGTGTCATCTCTGCATGGTTTATTACTTCAAGAGCATCATACAAGCATCTCACCCATTTTTCAAACTGCTGAGGACACAAGCATTCCCAGCAAACCAGGAGGGTCAGAAAGCTTTCCTCCACTGCCACAACAGATGCTGCATCCACACCACCAATTTCAGGGCAATGTGTGTCTTGTTCCATAGTTCTATGCAATTTCTTTCCAATTTTGACTTCAACAGTCCCAGTACCATTCTGCTATTTTCCATGACTTCTGCCATCCTCTTTCAATTTACAATGCCCATTTAGAGCATACAGCGTTTATGGTAGTATATAGCAAAAATGGGAATATTCTCCTGAAAAAAGAACTAGCACATCTTTAGTTTTAACCATAATCCTCTAACAAAGAGGTCTGTTAATACTCATTTCTTGTGCCATTCCTGGACAAGGAACCACACAATAAAACCACATAGACATAGTTCTGCTTCATGTTCCACAGTGAAATGTACAGAACAGAAGCCAGCCAGGAAAGCTTCTTTAGGCTGTCATTTCTGAGTATTATTACATCAAATCAAACATGTAAATCAACACATGCACATGCTGTACAATATTAGGCCTACAATGAAGCGCTGTTCAACCACATACCAACACTCCTTTAATGTGGGAGAGGCTTATGCCTTTGCAATACTGATACACAAAAGTATCAAAATACTAATATGCCTATTACAGTTACATGAATTTGGAAGGAAACTGAAATTGAAAATCAGAAATGTAAACACTGTCAGCCACGTTACACAGAAATTGCTTCCAGCTGTGAGACAACTAGAATTGTAATACTGTACTACAATCACTAAAATCCAGCACCCAGTATATTATTATAGTCCCCATACCCCAAGCAACAGCTGCTACAGAATATTTCTAATTTAGGAAATTGTGCTCACCAAAGGTGTAGTAATTTAAAAACTACAACAGTTTCCTACCAGTAACCTCTGACACACATCTCAATTGAAAAAAAAAATGTACCAACATCCCCTACAAATAGGATTTGAACTTAAATTTGTACAAAGCTGTGTTAACATTTAGTCTTCTAGAACACTCATAACACTTTTAAAAGAACAGCAACAAAAACTTATTCAGTTTACCTCAATCTTTGGTGGTTCCTGTATTGTGTTAGATTCACTTTGAGGTCTTTCTACATCAGTGGGTGACTTCAGTTTTTTCTTCTTTTTCTTCTTTTTTTTCTTTTTTTCTGACCCTTCTTCAGGCTCTGTTTCACTTGCAATATTTTTTGTTTCTGACTGCTGCAAAAGACCATGAGGCATGACATTTAAAACCTTTTTCAGTATCACCTACCAAAATGACTAGTCTTACACTACTAAAAGATATCTTAATCAGTCCAGGCTGGGACATTAGGCAGACAAGGAAAATTCAGCATCTCTTAGAAATTCATAGCTACAGCAAGAATTCTGCAGTTGCAGCCTACTGCATTGTTATCAGAATGTATTAGGACTACTGAGATTTAATTAGGAAATATTAAACCAAATAAGGCAAGAGTTCCATGTTTCATGTCTTATTCTGAGGGTCAGAAATTTGAAAAAAAAAATTCAGCCTCAAAGCTGAAAGTTCTTATTCCTAGTCTAGCACAGTCTTTTTGATATCCTGTGATTCTTTTCCTTGACAAGAAAAATTCTAGTAAGAACAAGCTGCTTTTATATCATCTCCTTTTAAAAATGGATACTGTACAAAGCCCAGGGAAAAAATGGCAATAAAGAGACACAAACACAGTGACGGGCATTAGTTGAGAGCAGAGAATTCTCAAGTACCTTTGGTTCACTCTCCTGCTTCCCTTTGCCTCTGGGAAGACCTTCAGCTGCTGGTGATGAAACAATTTTCTTTGGGGGCTGCGAAAGTACCAAGGCCCAAGACACGTGTGGCTGAGCAGAGCCATCTGCAGGAGCTTCAGGAAACGACGCTGGGAAAAAGTAAACACAAAGATGTCTCAAAAATAGTCCTCAAATACTTAAAACAAAAAGGATCGGTAATTAATTAGTCAAGGCCGAGCAAATTAAGCAGAGCCATATGCTTTCTGAGGAAGGACTTGAATAAAACATACATTTTATTTCTCCAGCAAGCTTTCCTGAATTGTAACTACTCCATATACTGCCTAACACTTTATACATAAACAAAATTAACTGGTATTTGGAAATCTGTACTGTATCATACTAACTCCACACTCATGTTCATCTTCAAAATACTGAAAATTCCGCTATGTTTATATAGAAAACTCCTTTAATATTCCTCCCATAAAGTCATGTAGCTTTCAGGCAGAAGGCCACATTGGTACTTTTCACTTTCTGAAAACTTCCCAGTGCTACAGGCATACGAAGCAGCTGAAATACTTTCTTGTGTGCCTCAGTGTACAGGAATGTCACTCCCTACCACTAAGATATATCAGGGTTTTGAAAGACATTTTGAAAAACATAATTAATTTTGTAAATATTCCTTACATGAAGCAAAGATAGAACAGAGTCTAGATTTTTCTCAAGAGTGAGAAAAACTTCCCTTGAACAATAAAATAGCATAATGGGTTTAGATGGCTAAATTATGGTAGCAGGGTGAGTTTGCAGTAGCTGCTGTGAAGAGATGGACACGGCCAGCCCCAGACAGCTCCAACACAGACCTGTGGCCAACCTCAGCTGGGCCCACTGCTATTTTTTTCTCAGGGATACGAACTGACAATAGTATATAACCAAAAACTCCCATTATCAGATGACTTTAAAAGTTCTGGAATAACTTTATCTTTAGAAAGCCCTTCAAGGCATTTCAGCAGATTAATCTGTCCCCTCTGAATCCTTACTGAAGTTATTGGGAAGATAAGGACCAAACTGCTCAGACTGGTGCGTGTCTGTGTATGCACAGAAATTGAGTGAGAGGCACTCAGACAAATCTTAATGTTTGTGGTGCCTCCAAGACAGTCCTGATGAACATGTCATTTTTTCACATGAAACTAGCCATGTGATAGCTTGTAGCAATTTAAAAAAATATTTTCATCCCCACAGCCAGACAACAGGTAAGCAACAACAATAAAAAAGTCCAAAGCCCCTCTTCCCCTTACAAATTCCCAAACAAAATGAAAAAGCACAAAAAAAGGGAGGTGTTCCAGCATCATGATCCTCTTAACAGAAATAACATAGGACATAGAAAAATTTTAGGAACATACTAAACTCTGGGGTGCCAGCTATTTAAAAGAAATCTGCATATAAAGGCTAATCAATATCTGTCTCTTATTTATTCTTGGAAAAAATCTGCATATGACTAAACAGGCTTCCAACAACCAAAACATGTCCCTTTTCTCACCTGAAACAACATGAGAGGCAACTACAGAAATATTTTCCCTTGAGCATCAATGACACAACAAAATGGGACTCAGTACTGGAAACAGCATTCTTCACTTTTCCCTGTGCTCAGTACTGTGTAAGATATCCATGACCAGGATCAAGCCACCAAGTTCACAGATGACACCAAACCAGGCAGGAGTGGTTTTTGTTAGGAAGGTGGGAAGGCTCTGCAGAGGTATCTGAACAGGCTGGATTGGTGGGCAGAGGCCAACTTCATGAGGTTCAGCAAGCTGAAATGAACCTGTCCTTCAGATTGTCACAACCACCTCATGCCATGCTACGGCCCTAGGGAAGAGCAGCAGGAGAGCTGCCCACAGGAAAAGATCCTGGGGATGCTGGTGAACAGCAGCTGAACATGAGCCAGAGTGCACCAGGGTGGCCAAGAAGGCTGATGGCATCCTGGCCTGTGGCAGCAACAGTGTGGCAGCAGGACCTGGGCATCGGCACTTGGCACTGGGGAGGCCACACCTCGAACGGGTCCAGTTCTGGCCCCGGACATGAAAGTGCTGGAGCAAGTCCAGAGAAGGACAACAGAGCTGGGACGGGGTCTGGAGCACAAGTCCTGTGAGGAGAGGCTGAGCGAGCTGGGGTTGCTTAGCCTGCAGAAAAGGAGGCTCAGGGGAGACCTGATCACTCTCCACAACCACCTGAAAGGAGCGTGTAGCCAGGTAGGGGTCGGCCTCTTCTCCCAGGTAACAAGAGGCAGGGGAAATGGCCTGAAGTTGTACCAAGGTGCTTTCAGACTGAATGTTTGAAAAAACTTCTTTACCAAATGCATTACCAAACACTGCATGGGCAGCCAAGTGTAGTAGTTGATTCACTGTTCCTGGAGTTATTTAAAACATGTGGACACTTGGCACTTAAGGACACGGTTTAGTGGTGGGCTTGGCAGTGTTAGTTATGGTCTCTTCCAAACTAAATAGTTCTTCAATTCTAAAATTCCAGCTGATGAACTGTGAGCAAGAATAAGCAACGAGTGGTCACCTCATTTGAAAGAAACTGATACAGCGTTATTTCTAGGGTTTTTTTTTTCTCTTATAATGAGCTTGCTCCTATTTTTTTTTCTTACTTTACACATCAACAGCTCCTCAGAAAACTTTAGTTTTCCAAACTACTGAGATACAAGCAGTTAAAAATGCAGGCAAATAATTTTTGTTTTAAGAACTTACCCCTACCATCAAGTGAAGAGGGAATTAAATTGGCTCCTGCTTCATCTGAAGCTTTTGGTGAAGCTTTGCTTTTTGCAGAAGTATCTTCCTGCAAAGCAGATGGTCAGGTAACAGAAAAGGATTAAAATCACTGAACTAAACACAGCTAAACATAATAAATCACCATAAACTAAAAATTCTCAACCCATCTACAGATAAGGGCATAAGGATCTTTTTGTTGCTGATCTTAGTGGAACTATCATTTCAGCCCTATGGTATTATAAAACTTGAGGAGGTGTCTCTTCACTGGTGTACAAGCAAGATTGTGCCTTCTTATATTTTACAAAAGCATCAAAACAATGATCTAACAATGAACAAGAAAATATTTTGATATTTCATGAATATTAAAAACAAATTCTATCCTCAAACTCAAACAAATAATGAAAAATGACACTCAAGGGTTAGCAGAAAGGTCTTTTGTCATTACAGAGAGTTTTCAACTCAGAAGCATCAGAAATATTATTCTGTTTGGATCCTTCAGAATTATTAATCATTAATCACTACTATTTGATTAAATATATGTGATACACTGCTGAATACTTCAGCAGTATTTTATTTACTAACAAAAAGGGACCCAAAGAAACAAAGAATAAAATTCAACAATATTTCTTCCCCTTCTGGAATTTTCTTAGTTTCTTATTTTTAACTTTTCTTATTTTAAAGAAAGATTTCTTATTTTAAATAAATATTTTAAAGAAGTATTTTCAACATTTCTTATTTTTTTAAAGTTTCTAATTTTTAACCTTTAGCAGAAACCAATTAAGTACAACAATACAGACTGGATAAGTGACTGCTCACTTATTATTTCCAGGTGAAAGAGAAAACAGTAAGCTGCTAAATACATGAACATAATGTGGTCCCTACAGGCAATCTAGACCATACCAGTACATATTTACATTTTTTTCTGACACCACCACCGAGAAGAAGAGCCCTAAAACCTCTAGCTCTGAACTCCCTTGCTCACCAGGTATCTAGATAGGTCTTAAACTGCCATACTAAATGCAAAATACTTGCATTAATAATGACTGTATTTTTGACAAGTTTTATTTTTACAAGTTCTACAACGTGGGTTATCCTTGGTGTCCAGCAGAGGAGACACATGAGGTTGACTAAGGACACAGTGTTACTTTCCACCAAACTTACTGGTGTATTTTTATGGTGCACATTCAGTACCTCACTGCTTCCCAAACTCTGTGACTTGTGGAAATCCAGAGTGCCAGCTTCAAATGTGGGTACAGGATGAGACTCTGGTTTTGGAATTGCAGTTGACTTCTTGTTTGTAGCTTTACTGAACCTGTCTAAATAAAGCATGTAAAGCCTAAGTAATTAAACTTGCTTGTGATCATTTCTAAGTATGTTTTATATACTAGTTAACATAACTGCAGTAATTGTTACAAGGACTGTTGCTATGCACAGCTCATATTAAATAAAAAAACTAGCTATTATAATCAACATGCAAATACAACACTGAACAAGCAAGTATAAATTCAGATGCTTTTTTAAGAAATTTTTTGTATCAGTTTATATTAATTTGTTCAATCAGGAAAGGACAAGTCACCACTCCTTCTCAAGAGAGTCACAGAAAAAGGTACAGGAAAGGATATATTTTTCTTTAACTATTCTAAATTTAGAAATATAGTCACAAACTGCAGCATATTGCACAGACACCCATTCCACATCTATTCCATGTACTTATAACCAAATAACACGTTCATACCTGGCTTCACAGAATCTCTGCTGCATGTAGAAGTCTGGAATGAAGTCCTGTTCACAACTCTGACAGAAGCTTCACCTCCATCATGCCTTCTTTTGTCAAGTTTTTTCTCACCTTCTTTTGATCTCCTCTGCTGCAAGTATTTGTGACATATTTACTAAGTTTTACTGAAACTTCATAAAGCTAGCAAGTTTGCTGTGACTTACAGTTAACCACCTCTGTACCTGGAATCTGACCATCAAGTTAATACAAAAATAAATAGCTTATATAAATAGTATATCATAACCACAAGTAATCAATAAAAATACTAATAGCCATGTAGAGATATGGTGTTTAATTTCATCTACCTTGTTCCCTATGCTATTTTAGCATATATTACAGCCCAAGTAAGATGGATATATACATATGCTTCTAGACAACTGCATTTTTGAGATCTGATTTTTTAATCAGAGCATTTCCAATAGTTTAAAATTGTTTGGTATTAAATCATCCAGTATGATTGTCTAAAACAAAATTTCTTCTACAACAGGGCTAAAATCTTAAAAGTATGCCATCTTTTAATTAAACTACATATCATGGACAAGCTGTTCAAGACTGATGTCACAACATCCAAAAAAACTTGGAGTAAAGTAGTTAAGAGAAGACACACCTGTGTGATCCCTGTAAAGGACACACATTCACCTATTCTGCACAGTCATGAAAATCTTATGCTTCTTCCACGAAACACAGTTTGGCAGATCTGGGCTTAGAAATCAGCAAGCAAGGAACAAGCAGAGGTTTGCATCTATGCAAACTATACCACAGTAGCCTAGATGAATGGCTGAACTCTGATCACAGGACGCTGGACTAAATTCAGAGGACATTTGGCAGCAAAATTGTTTTCGTGGGTGGGAGGACAAGGCATTTATTGGTACCCAAAGGCAAATTATTAATGCGTTAGGATACGTGATCCAACTATTGAAAGCTGCAAATATAAATCACTTCTCTGAAATTCACAAAAGAATATATGACAGGGAAAAAAGACAAAAAGGCAACAGTACAAGGCCCCTAAAAAGATCACAGAAGTCCTCCCAGAAGCTTAACTAAGTTTTTTCACATTATATCACTTGTGCTAATGCTGAGCTCATCCTCTCCCCAGACAGTTGCAGCACATAATCCCCCTCTCAGCAAGAAAACAAATAATTTTAGGTATCTAGACTTTGTACCTTATGTCTAATAATGCACGTTTAGGACCTAGTCCATACAAATCCCTAACACAGGCTTGATCACAGTGAAGTTACTTAGGTCTCTACCTAGAAGTAAGGTGCAGCAAAAGGATGTGACTGCACAACAGATCATATAAAACTGCTGGAAACAAAAGCAGTTGTACAAATCTAAGAAACACAATGTCTAATCCCAGAGGGAATGAGCTTAAAATACATTAGAATTTTTTCCCTTTTATATTTTTAGAGGTTTGTCTATTTTTTGTTTGAAAATATTTTGCAAGTTTCAGGAAATTTATCCCCAAACAGACAGAGACAAAAATGACTGAAGACATTTACATAACACTGGTATATTTCTGACTGAAAAAGACTACATTTCTAAGATGAACCTTTCTTCCCTCTCCCCCAGCAGCACAAGTTCTTCCTTTCTTGTGGATTGTCTTCAACCTGCAGCAAGTCTTGGAAATCTTCAACAACAGATGTGGTCTTTGACTTATCAGTCAAACAGATGATTACAGATACCAGCTCTGTCTTAAGTCAGGCTAATGGAAGCTGCCACAGGGCTTAAAAAAAAAGCCCTTCTCCCCTCCCCGCAAGCCCAGAAAGTGAAAAAAGAAAGCTCACAAATGAACAGTGCTCCCCACCTCCTCCCCCACAACTTTAGCTGCTTCTTTCTGAGAGAAAAAAAAGTTATTTCCCCTCATATTTCAAAAATGCTGCTTGAAAAATTCTATTAATCTGAAGTGTACAATTCCATGAACTTTTCGGTATTCTGAAGCTGGGGACACTACACTACTATCCTTTTTAAATGCCATTGATGATCACTACAAGAAAGACAGATGATTCACTTTAAAAATATGAACCAAACATTTATAAAGACTGATTTAAAGTAAGAATTTAATATTAATTTTTAAGAAAACACAAATTTGCTCACCTTTGAAAGACTCCTACTTTCTTGTCTGACTGGATATGTTTGTTCAGCAGATTCACTGACTACTCCTGAACCATTATAGAGTGTTGAGTTGTTAGGCTGATACTGTGAGCCAGATACTGGATACACATTTGCAACAACATCAGGTGAGTATGAGCAGCTGGAGTATTCACGGAAGGCAGGATCTCCCAGAACACTATGTGATGGATATTGAAAAAGAAATGAAAGTCATCCTGTGGCAAGTCTCCAGCACCTACTTGTTTGCCTTGACAAACATAATCCTTGTCTAAAGAATTTGTTTAACAAGAAAGCTCTATTTCAAAAGAAAACTATATCATGTTATTTCAACTGCTACAGACTTTTTAAAAAACAATTAATTTTGTTTTGGGAAAACAGGTAGTTAAGCAAATATCTTAAAACACACGTTATCCATTTCCAAGTGTCAAAGGTAGTCTGCTCTGCAGTTATAGTTTCCATGCCTGTTTAAGGTTACTGAGATTCTTCATGCTTATTTTCAGTAAGCTTTTTCTTGTAAAACAAACCAAAAACACAGTGTAAGGACATGACATGCATCACATACTTGACTGCAAAAGAACAAACATTAAAATAAAACCTGTCTTAAAATGACAACAACAAAGTGGAAGTATAACTTTTTATGGAGTATAAAACATGTATGAAATACAATGCAGAATTATAAAACAATAATTAACTGACTAGCACATAACCATCACAATTAATGAAAACACAGCATGTCCAGGGCATGCCTCTTTCCCTCAAATGTATGCTCAAAAGTTCCCTTTCAATTTCCTTCTATACTTTGTCCAGAAAATACACAGAGTTCAGATTTGATTAGGGAGAACAGAAATTTCTCAGTTCCAGAAAGTTGCACTCAGTTTTTAAAGCTGCTCTCCATGAAGCTGCCAGCCTCAGAATTTTGTGTGGATAATGACAGAGAAACTTTCCCATAGATACAGAAGACTTCAGAAAACATGCTTCGTGCTACCTGCTGCAATTCTGACAGAATGTAGTCAAACCAATGCTTATAATCAGTTTACACACAAAGAAGAAATATACCAAATGAGACTCAGTGCCAACAAGGCAGAACACTCATTAGAAGACTCCTGTTGTCTGGGTTGTGGGATTTTTTTGGTAGTAATTGATTTCATGCTAATGCTGTGGGCTTTCTCTAATGCATAGAACAGGCAAAACTCACTGCAATGTTAAATTTCTAGTACAAATGAAAATAGGTCGAAAATACTAAGATTTCCTGTAGGATAAAATTATGGCCTATGATGATTGTGTTCGCTAATGCTTTGAATTTTTAAAGAAACATATTAACTTTACCGCAATTGTATAATCAATCCAATGCTCAGGGTTCTAGGAAGCAATGAGAGAACTATGTAGCATCATCAGATTCTTACAAGACTCAGTTATTTCCTATTCTGCTATGCAGGCTTTTTTTCCAGTTTGCTCCTTATAACGTATTTTTGTAAGTCTACCACAAATACCATTCTAGGGCTCTAATAGAAAAATCCCAAAACTTGCAGAAACCTGTAACATTTTTTAGTAAATCTGCCTTTCTGGAGATGCACAGGTTGTGGAGTGGAGATCCAGAAGAGATCCCATATAGTAAATATTTTACAGGTTTAGAAACCTTGTTGAAGAATCATTTTCCTTGTGTACAACTACATCTACCTCAACCTGGTTGCAACACAACCATTTTTTCATTCAAAGATTGGATTCAGCTCCTTCCAAAACACACAAAAACCAGACCAATCATTACAGAACACCAAATTCTCCTTAACACTCTGTAACAATACAGACCCTTGTGAACAAATGACTAGGTACCTCGTACACACCCAGAGAACATAAAAGTAAAAACTAAATCATTAAGATGATGCAGAAACATTTCTACAGTTGAACTAAAAACATATTGGAACCTTTAATCTTACTTCTTAAGATACTCAACATCCAAAAACAGGTTAAAATCCCCCAAGAAATAAGATTCAGAAAATATACATACTTATCCAAAGATGGTTCCTGAACAAATGGGTAGCATGTAGTTAAGTACCTAGGAAAGACACATGCTTCTGAGGGTTCTGACCATGCCACAGTTACCGCCGCATGCTTTGGAACAAATGGTTTGACCTCTGCTGACAACTTGATGCCCTGAGAAACAAAACGTTTTTTGGCTACATGCATTTGGAGATTAATGTTATTTAAGTGAAAAACACTCAGTCTCGTGAGCTTAACTGTCATTGGAAAGTGTTAGTTTGCTCTCTTCTACCAAAACATGCAAAACAACAAAGCTCACAAAAAGGAAATGGAGAAATAAAGTGAAAATAAAACTGAGGAATTCAAAGAAACATCTGACTGCTCTGTCAAGTCACTTAATACCCTCATTCATCATTAAACACTCAAAAAGGTCAATTATGTAAAGGGGAGAAGCCTACTTTAAAACAAAATGTAGTAAGTGCAAATATAAAAATTCTCACTTCATATTTTAAAAGTACAAACTAAAATTCATAAATATACTAACGCTGTTGTTAATCAAAGTGTGTAGCATGTATGTAACAGTAATGACTTTGTGCACATATGTGTTTTAAGGCTGAAATGAACACTTCATTTTATAGCCTTCTTGTTTCTAGCACAACACAAATTTATTAAGATGACCTTTCCATTTGTTCTGAATTGCCATCGATTTAAACTGGATATGTATATATGGAAGGACAATGAAATGAAACTCGAAGTATTTACTGCCATGTCATCAAAACATGCAGGAAGTAGCGGCGAGTGCAGCCGGATCACCAAGAGCCCTGAACGTGACTAGGTGATAGGTCCATGCGCGTACACTGCCACTAATGTTTAGAAGCCGGTCACCCAGCCTTACAGGGTCTGGGATGTACCTGTCCTTGCAGCCGACCCTCCACTGTGAGCGATTAAAGGTTTCCATACGGGAGCTCACTGGGAGTTAATGCCTGGAGCAGCCCATCCCAAGTGGTGGGGAGCGACCCCTGCCCCCGGCTGTGCCCTTGCAGGACTCTCCGCCAGCCCGCGGATCAGGAGCGGCGGGAGCCACCCTGCCCGGGAGCGCGGGGGCCCGGCTGGCGCACGGCCCCGGGGCGGGGAGCGGCCCCGGGGCGCTGCGGCCCGGGCGGCTCCCGGGAGCGGCTCCGCGCCGGGAAGAGCCGGGGAGGGGCAGGGGATGCCGGCGCCCTTACCTGGCCGGCGCGGCCCGAGCGCGGCCGCCGCTGGGCCGCCATGGCGCGG